>PPNO03000005.1:347912-814963 GCA_003708185.3 Isabelozyma rhagii | reverse complement strand
GGGGGGGGGGGGGGGGGGTAAGTTCTAGAATTGTTATATACATGCTATCTATCTACTTTTTGCATTGAAGCCGTTGAAGTAACGTTCCCGGAAGTTTTTAATGTTGTTGACCTTCAACCCATTAATTGTCTTTCCACGGTAATTTTCATCTCGTTTAACATACACTAATAATCGTCTGGACCACTTATTGAACTCTTGTTCGAGATTGTAGAGTAGCTCTAACTGTTCATGTTGGGGTAAATTATGAACCTCGAAATCATCATTGGCAGTTGGCATCCAGAATGCCAATCGTCCTCCAACCGGTAATCTTTCAGCTGCGAAATTCAACAAATCCTCCAACAAATTAGATAACTCATATGCTTTCTTGGCTGGAATGTAGTCTTTTCTCAAGTAGGCTTTTTCCCCGTCGATAACCACCTTTTCACGTTTTGCAGCGGTCTCCGCATCTTTGGTACCACAAACCTTGAGCCCTTCTCGCACTCCATATGGCGGATCACATATTATACAATCTATAGGGAAACTTGGACGGATGGCATTGTTGGTAAAATCCATGGTCATAGTATCAAGAAAGTTCGTTAAAGTTCCATATTGTTTGAAATTTTGCCTTATAGTACATTTATCATTCTTCCCTTTAATCATTCGCACATCAATATCCGAACCGATAGCCAACCCACCAAAGTATGCTCCTGCCACCAAAAATGACCCGGTACCCGTGAAGGGATCATAGAAGATTTTACCTTTACCAACTTGACCAATGTTACAAGTGATTAATGATAATTCCGCATCGAAAGACGTAGTACCAATATATTTTCTTCTTTTAAGATCGTATTGATCCAAAACTCCCATACTCCTGGCACTCAATTGAATTTCTCTACCAAACCAGAGATTGATAGGAGTTGTTGCTTTATCATTACCACAAACAAAGTACTCTTCCAAGACCGAGAATGTCACATCTGCATTTTTCAACCTCACAGGGCCTGTAAATGCCAAGTATGAAAACGACTCAATGGTTTGGGCCTTCTCTTTTCCCGTACGAGAACCCATGTAAGTCACGAAATTAAACTTGAACGAACAGGTTTTATATAATGCAAATTTGTCAGACGACTGGGCTTGCACATCAACATGGAGCTCTTCTAATGTCTTCCCGTGTCCCCATAACTCATATATTCCTTTCCCTAATATACATCTTTCCATGATCTTCTTCGCATGGTCATCGCTCTCGAGCTGTACCACCAAAAATGGATTCAGCTCCTTATGCTCTCCAACGACTATAGGTATGTCATAATAGTCAGCTATTGACTCTAGTTCTGCCAAACGGAAGTTCGGAAACGCCTGAGCAAAGAATATTATGTAGTCCTTCATTCTCTGGCCTCGAGTGTTGTGAATAGTTGGCTACAGAGCTTGGTTTTTTTCAGTCTGAGATGAGCTTTTTTTTTTCAGCCAAAGGAAAACTCAAAAATGGGGATTGATTTCACTAAGCTAAGGAGTGGAGGGGGTCAGGAGGCGGGATTGCAGTATACCACTTGAGGGAATCTTAGACTAAATTGGACACTTCCATGTGCCTATACATAGTAATACATGCCTGGTATTAATTGAAGGTGTACGGGCCTAAATTGGGAAGTTTGGTCTCCCGTTTCATTGAGGACACTCTTTCAGTAGGAGATGGAAGAATCAAAAGAGTCTCTCTGTTCGTAGATTGCAGACCCCATAAACGGCTCTAGCCAAAAGTATATTCAGTACGGCTCCAAACCTCTGATGCTAGTGCCACCCGTATCCATGAACTACACCCGTAAACCAGTCACACGCACGACCTCATTCTTGCCAACGCCCTCAAATTTCAGCGACGAACATCATCACTTTTTACTCCTAACTTCAACCTTAGTTCAACAAACCATTCCAATCCAAGTACTTCAATCGAAAGGTTCTTAGGTAGATCCACAGATTTGAGTACTGAGTCCTTTTTCATTTTTTGTTTTTTTGCAAAGGTAGTATTTAATAGGTAGACTAATGGCTACATAGTTTGTTTAGTTTTATACCCAAACTTAATAAATCAATTCCTAGTAAAAAATCCAGAGTTAGTTGTATCCATATAAACTATATAAAATGTCTTCCTACGACGACGACGAAGCCCTTTTTGAAGATATTTACGGAGATGATGATACTCCTGTCAGAGATGACGCCGGTAAAGAGCCAGCCAAAGAAAAAACTCCAGAGCCACCAAAAGATGCCAATGTTTCATCAGTTCTGAGCGCAACTGACGCCGCAACTGCTACTACTGCCACTAGTAACCCTGCCGCTAACCCTGCCGCTACCACTGCCGCTGCCCCTGATGCTGGAGCACCACCAGTTGATATCTCTTCTATGGTACCAGCTCACTTACAGGAGCAATTTCAACAGTTTCAACAGTTCCAGAAACAACTTCAACTCCAGCAACAGCAACAGCAACAGCAACAACCACCACCAGCCCCAGTAGCTGCACCTGAACCTCCTAAAATCAACCCACCATCGGACATGGGCCGGGGCTCTGGTAAGATGTTCATTGGTGGTCTTAACTGGGATACTGACGAAGACAAGTTGTTGGCATACTTCTCGAAATTTGGTAATGTTATCGAGCACAGTATCATGAGAGACAGCGCCACCGGAAGATCTCGTGGGTTTGGGTTCTTAACTTTTGAAGACGCTTCATCTGTTGATGCTGTTATCAAGTCTGACCATGTTTTGGATGGGAAATTAATTGACCCTAAGCGTGCTATTGCTAGAGAAGAACAAGACAAAGTTGGTAAAATTTTTGTCGGTGGTATTGATCCAATGGTTACTGAGAAGGATTTCGATGAATTCTTCTCACAATTTGGTCGGATTATTGATTGTCAATTGATGATAGACAAAGATACTGGGAGATCCAGAGGTTATGGATTCATCACCTACGATTCCCCCGATGCAGTTGATAAAGTTACTGTCAACAAGTATTTGACTCTTAAGGGTAAAGCCATGGAAGTTAAACGTGCCGAACCAAGAGGTCAACACCAACAAAACCAGTTACAAGCTCAAAGACAACAAACAATGCAATATAATCCATATGGACAATATGGGCAGCAGCAATATGGCCAAACCCAAACCGCTAATGCTTACGCTCCAAGTATGAATGGTATGGCGCCAGAAATGATGCAAGAGTATTGGCAAAGAATGCAGCAATGGTATATGTTACAAGGCCAACAGCAAACTGCTGCTGGGTCTACTGAAGCTCCAGAGCAGCAGCCATTGAACCCACAACAACAAGAATCCGCTGAACCTCCTATTCCTGAGCCTCCAGCACCCGAAAGAAAGGATGCCCGCAACGATAACAATGGTGGATACAACCAGAACCACAACCAATATCAAAATCAGAAACATGGTAACGGATACAGCAACAGAGAACCAAGAAAGTTCAATAGTATTCCTAGAGGCCCAAGACGTTCATTGCCATCTGGTCCTTCTGGAGGTAGAGGTGGTGGCTACAGAGGCAGAGGCCGTGGAGGTGGCGGCGGAGGTGGCTACCATCCTTACAGCAGAGGTGGTGGAAGAAGGTAGTTTCTATAGGCGTGGAAGTCGCTTTATAGGCTGTATACATAGCGCAACAAGCACGAACCAATAACTCGCGTTTATGTACGGCTAAATATACACTGAATGTGCACAGAATTTGTAGAGGTATAAAACCTTCATTGATCGTAGTTTTTCAATGTCTTTAGCTCAGGAAATGTGCTGAAGGTGTTACAAAGACTTCGGTAGCTTATGGCTGTTACATTGTCTATAACCTCTATTTACGTCTCTTCGAGGGACGAGCATTCTTAGCCCGTCTCTTTTCCTTTTCTTGTCTTGACTTTCTGATATCCTCGGTAGATCTGAGTTCTTGTCTTTGACCTGGTCTGTTATATCCTTTAATATGGCGGCCGGACTCGATCGCCTTTTCAACCTTCTTCTTTTGTTTATGAAAGTCATCTCTGAACTTATCAGGTAATTTAGGAGTAGCCACCTTCTTATGCTTGAACCTTTGGTTTCCTTGCCCGTTGGAGTCGGAAGATTCAAGAGAGCCGGTTTTGATGGACTGCAAGTTTCTATGTTTTCTCCATTCATCGAACTTACCCGACCGATAAGAGGCAGGGATTCTTTGTCCACTTTCACCAATTATAGACTTCTTATCGGTGGATTGAGAGTTTTTATAGTTACCCTTCTTTCTATCCCATTTCATCACTTGACTATTGGCCTTGATCTTTTCATCATTGTCCAAGTCAAAAGTGGCATGGGCACTATCGTTGGCAAATGACGAATTTATTGATAATTGTTGATCTTGTATCACTGAAGCAGGGGCATAATGACTAATGAAAAATTGAGGATCACGGAATGATTTCTTCGCTTCTTTCTTCTTTCGATCAATGATTTCATCCGCATCTTCAAATGCATCCTGAAGCTCGTTTTCATCAGCTTCAATTTCTCTTTTCACACTATAGCCAACTTCTCCCGCACCATCTTGCAAAATCTCATTCTCTATCCCGTGGTTCAACCCGGCCATTCTTTCCTTTTCGAGCAATTCTCTTCTTTCCTTGGCTCGTCTTTGGATCGGGGCTATTTGTTTCCGTCTCTTTTGCATGAACTCAACTAGACTATCTTCCTCCTTTTCTCTTCCCTTTTTACTGAATTCAAACACCGTTTCTTTCGAGTTTCTATTCAATAATTTCTGCAAAAACTTCTCCTTCTCTTTCTCAAGATTGGGCCCAAACAATAAATGCTGTTCATCCCACGTCCCCGTTTCCATAATCTCCTTCGATCTCTTCAACGACTCAGCAGAGGCAGCTTGCCGGGTACGATAGTACAATTTCTCGGCTTTGGTTGCAACGTCTCTGACTGTCCGTAAATCGTAATGATTCTTTAACAAGTTTTCGAATAACTCGATGTTATTCTCCAAATCGAGTCGAGGAACCGATCCCAACACCAATCTATCGGTGTAGGAAATTTTCGGCTCCTGGTATTCGTCACCTTTTGATTTCTTCAACATTTCACACTTTGTTTCGTGCATCGATGTCAAAAGCACTTTCCTCCCCAAGAACAATTCAAGATCAAGTAAATATGGCACTTCTTTCTCATTGACAATTGAATATGCCCAACCTTTGTTACCTGCTCTTGCAGTTCTACCGACTCTATGAATGAAAATTTTCGACGAACTGGGGAGGGTGAAATTAATGACATTAGCTAAGACCGGAATATCAAGACCACGAGCAGCAACATCCGTCACAACCATGACGTGAGTCAAACCAATTCGGAATTGATACAATTGGTACTTTCTGGCATGCTGGTCTAAGGACCCATAAATGTACGATGTCAAGTATCCAGCATCTCTTAACAAGTTGTTGATATACTCCACATGATGTTTGGTAGGAACAAATACAATTGTGGAGAATGGAGATGGTAAGACATTGGCCGGAGGGAGTCTTTCCTTTTTGAACTTCTTCTTCTTCTTCTTACCATCATCTTCGTTATCACTGTCGGATTCATCGTTCCGGTTATTCATATCCTTCAATTTCTTCAATTCGTCAGCAGTACCAAGAGGAATCTTGATCACCTCCAGAAGAATGTACAACAAATTTGCTTCTCTTTCAGAACGTTTGGTGGTGAAATAAGCCATTTGCAACTGATCTGAGATTTTAGCCTCAGCATCAAGTCTCACCAACACAGGATTGGTCAAACCAGCTTTAGCGAAGTCAATCAATGACCTGGGTAATGTGGCGGAAAACAATAACGATTGCCTTGAAGGTGGTAATGCTGCTAAAAGCTCATTCAATTGTTCAGCAAACCCCATTTCAAACAACCGATCGGCTTCATCAAACACAATGTATTCTACGGTCTTCAAATTCAAGTCCATTTCAACTTTAAGATGCAAGAAACGACCTGGTGTAGCAATGACAATATCGGGGTTGGTCATCATAGTACTAAACTGTTCTTCCAAAGAATCCCCTCCAATCAATACAATCGACCTCAAATCGGTTCCCTTACTGAACTCTTTCACTTGTCTGAATGTTTGCAGTGCCAACTCTCTTGATGGTGACAAAATTACCGCTCTGACCCCCACCTTAGCACTGTGACTCTTTAATTTTTCAATAACTGGGAGAGTGAATGCTGCTGTCTTACCAGACCCGGTTCTGGCCATCCCCACCACGTCTCTGTTCTCCATGATCAATGGAATGGTCTTTCTTTGAATCGGAGTGGGTTGTTTATAACCTTTTTTGGCGATGTTACTGAGAATGAATTTAGAGAGTCCAAATGACTGGAAGGACCCATTTTTAGCCTTCTTAGCCTGAGGATTGTTCATGGCAAAGTATGACGAGATGTCTTTGGCATCGATTTCATCCTGCTCATCATCAGAGAGCTCTAACGAGGGGAAAGCTGCGGGTGCTTCAACCTTTCTCTTTTTAGTAGGCTGGGGCTCTTCTTCCTCATCGGATGAGATGGTGTCTCTAGGTTCGTCTTCAAAGGCACCAGAGTCTGAATCTGAGTCTGAATCCGACCCAGACTCACGGCCAGCTAACGCCAAGGATCCAGCAATGTCATAATCTTCGTCGTCGGACATTTGAAATGTGCTGTTAGATGTAGTTTGATGGTGGTTACTAGCTAGGTTTTTTTTTTTTTTTCAAGCATCGCGATGAGATGGCGCGAATCCAGAATATGGGGGTGGGCCGAGTTCCAGCCACACAGGACCAAGTGTTTCTGTTGCTCGGCCAACGCAGAAAAACATCTGGGGCCAGTGGGGGCCGGATTCTGCTAATTTTCAGCCGAAGCTTGCGAGAAGATACTGGCGGGGTGAGCCACGAAGTTGCAACAGCAAGCCAGACTACATTTACTACAATCAAAAAAGAACAAATACTAGGACGCCAGCAGCTCTCATTACACAGCCAAAGGATGGTAGTAACTTTATTCTAATGTACAGTAAGAAACCTATGCTAAAATATTGTCGAATTCGTCCATATTCTCCAATTCGTCTTGTTGGGCCACTCGTTTCAACACTTCTTTCTTTGACGATTCCTGGATATGCCCATCTAGCAATAGCTCGTCTAGAATGTAATAGGCCTTATTAAACCCGAAAATAATATCCAATTCGCAAACATTCCCATATAACTTATCCATTTGTTCGACGAATCTATGTATTATTTCCAATGCCAACAATTCATTATCGGACGATTCGATCCCCACTATGAAAAACAACGAAGCATAACGACGATACACGATTTTGATGTCTTTATATTCTAAAACGTTACACATTTTGGCTCTTCTGGATAAAATCAAAGTAGTCAATTCCCGGGTGATTTTAGCCTTCTCTTTCTGAGAAATGGTCTGGTACCATTTGGATAATCTGACTTTCCCTTGTCTAGACAACAAGAATAGAAACTGAATGGCCATGTTTAAAATTTTGAGTCGACACAACGGTGGTTCACCAGCTTAGAAGAAACTGTGTTATCTTATATTTTTGGTACGATTCGTTGTTATGGCGATGTCGTGCACAACCCAAAATATCAGACTGCAAAACATAGCTGTTTGCTTACTGGCCTTTTACGTCGAAGATGTCATTAGTTTATTTGACTATATGTACATTATGTTTCTAAGGTTACTATGGTAGACTTCAAGAACTCCAAGTGTTCGTTAATTTCATTGCAAAGATCATTTCGATTGACCTTGCCAAAAGCTTCGAGCTCAATCTTCAATTCACACAATAAAAACTTCATATTGGTCCATTGAACCGTCTCAAAGTCAAAACCGGTTCTTTTCTTCATCCCGGTACCATACAATCTGAATCGATTACCCTTTTTATCAATGATTTTGTTAGTAATTTTCAAATCCCACGGATTTAATTTGGGGTTGTTAGCATGAACAAACAAGATTCTTGGGCCTTTCTGTAATAAAAGATCTTTGCTGATAATCTTTTGCTGTTCTTCTTCAGTTTTGGTTGCCAACATAAGTCTCTTTAAATTATAATCGTAGTCTTCAATGGGATCGTACTGTCCCATACCAGTTCCTTCAAAATTGTTCTTATCATTGAAGTAACCAAAGGCATTTAAGAATTTCGATACTTGGTAAAACGGTTTGTTCGAGGCAACATTAGCAGCTATGAAGGTCTCCTTGTCACCTTCACCGTCAGAACCTTGGGAAAATAATGGGTAAAAATGGGTTGGACCAAATAAATTATAATACAATGCTAAAAGTAATGATTTGGTATGGGTTTTCTTAGAAATGAGTAGTTGACCGGATTCGGAACTAGGATCGGGTATAGCACCTTTACGTTGATGAAATGGAACCGAATCAGGGTTGGGAGAATTAGAGTAATTTTCGTAAACTCCATCCACTTCGTTGTACAAAGGTAAGTACTCATTATCACTGACGTCGAGGCCAGCAATCCTATAGTAGTCAGGGGATGTGGCTCGTTTCCAAAAATCAGGCCAAACTATCATCCCGCTAGTAGTGAATGGTTCTTCATTGAACAATGCATCAGGGGTATGAACTGGAATGTTGTCACTATCTAATAACAAGACGTTTTCAAAACTCAGCACCAATACTGCCAAAGCCTTTAATTGGAATCCCTTGAATTCAAAAAGGTCTACGTGAGATGATTTTTTGTTGTTACTGTCGATATGATTGAGGTGATCTTCGGCGATTTCCGATAGCACATATGGCAAGAAGATACATCTTGCATTCAAAGCCGGGAAAACTCGGGCACATAAATCTGGTTCATACTCATCAAGTTTTGGAATGAGAACTTCAATCGGGAGCTCTGAGCCGAGGGCTCTGATCGATTTGATGGACAATAAAGTCAACCAGTTGAACTTTCCTCCACCCACGAAAACAATTCCATTACCGTTGTACAAGTTTTCTGGAGCCTTTTCAGGCAAGTTTTCCATGACGAATTTGTGGGACTCAATCATTGAGTCCAATTCGGCGCCATTGAGTTGAAGAAATTGCGAAAGGTACGATTCAGTGAATACCAAATTGTCCTTATTGGTGGAATCGGACGCTTTTTGAGGGTCTATTGTGGTATCGTATCTTGCGTGATAGATTCTATCATCGGTTAAGTAGCGATTTAATTGTTTGATATTGGGAGTTCCTTCATACAAGATACGGAACACCGAATCGTAGAATTCGTAACCTAGTTGTAAGAGTTCATTATTGGGATCGACTTTTTTATGGATATTTTTGATAAGTCTTATTTTTGTTTGGTCGTCGACCTTTTTCTTTCGATTATGCTGTTTTATTTTTTCCGAAACGTCGTCAGGGGCCGATTGGCTGTCGAGGATCTTCTGCTGCTGATCTTCACTTTTGAGATCAGAACCGGGGGTATGTTCATCATTATCCACTCCCACCGCGGCGGCAGCGTCATTTTTGTTGGCTTCGGTTTCGGCAAACGGGATTGTTTTCAGCCTGAACCGGGATAGTATTGATTCCGACATCTCATGGAGCCACGAGTCTTGCTCGGGGTGAGACACCGGCGTAGAGTACGGCTCATTGTGTGGGGTTGTGGATGGTGACAGGAATAAGACATAAAGGAAGAGGAGAATAAGCACCGTGGATATTATGGTTAGTTTATTATGACGACGGCGGTGGAAAACCCGAAGTTTCACCCAGATGCTAGAGTTACCGCCCATTGGAGGTCAGAGCAGAGTTCAAGGAAGAAGAAAAAGAAGAACCAAATATCAAGACAGTATTTAAACTAACACGCGAAAAAAAGCGAAAAAAAGCGAAAAAATAACTGTAAAGTGGTAGATGGACGAGAAATAGTACAATAGGGTGCGACAGGAGGAGGAAGAGGCGGTCGAGAAAAAGGATGGGCAGATCTGCAGAGGAAGTAGGCCCAAACGGGAAAGAAAGATCGGAGGGAAAGGGGGTGAGCGAATCGGAGAAGGAAGAGGAGGAGTAAAGGAAGTAATGAAGTAGTGAAATGGGAGCGGGAGTACATTGATATACAATAAGTTTAAAAGGGTCCAGATTTCACCGCAAGACGTTTCCAGTAAAGAACAGACTCGCATCAGGGGTTAAACTGGGAAAAATCGATAATGGACTGAACCGATTAGACTAGGTACTGGCAGGAGAATTAGCGGAACAAGCAAATAGGTACAAACAGACATATGAAACTGGTTAGGCGCATACCGAGCCGCAGAGATTTGTAAGGGCAGATAAATAAAATTAACACTTAGCAGCCAGGTGAATAAATGGCGACCATCAGTGTAGCTGCCAAAAGAGATGCAGGTGGTAGATGCAGCAGGATGGCAGCTTTATGTGGGGCCAGCAGTCAGCTTTATGTGGGGCCGGCGATCAGCTGCAAAATATTGAGCATATGGGCCGTGCAACTGAGGAAGCTGAAGGAAAAGTCGGAGGCAGGGTCGCAGGTGCACCGGTTGCTTGTATGGACAGTGACATCTGTTGGGCATTGAGTGTATGGCAGGTGGTAATAGCCTATATCGTGGAACCACCAAATATCCTGGGGCTTTTGAAACATCGATATGCCAATGGTGTGCACCGGAGCATCCCCCCACCGCTCGTAGTAAAACCCACCGGTGGAGTCTAGATAGTCGAAGAACTTCTGGTAGCTTTCTGATCGAAACACCAGGAAATCGGCCACTTCGAAATTGCTCCAGAAATGACAGAGATTGTACGACTGGGACTCGTCATCGTTCTGAACGAATTGTAGGAGGCCCGGGTCCGGATTGACGTCGTACTTGGCCATGAACTGTTTCACTCGACTCCACAACGTAGGAATGGTTTGGTTGTACTCGAACATCGAGAGTGTGAACCCGTACTTCAACTGGTTGTGTCGCATAAACCGGAAAACGTCATAGTTTATGTCGCAAAAGAGTTTGATCCCAGGCTCCAACCGCCAATAATACCGGTACTGCTCCACGAGAGGATGCTTGTAGAAAAACCCCAGAAAGTACCGACACATGTGCCGGTACGACTCGCTCTGGGCATACACCACTCCCAAATCGTCCATCCGCTGTCGTTCCTGGGCTGCCACTGTCTGGTTGATCCATGGAGGGTACGACCAGTGTTCCGGGGGAATCTGGCCGAATTTCACCGTCCCTTTGGGGATGTACTGGGCCACAGTATGCATGAAATGAACATCAAACGGCTTATCGTTCAAAAAGACCCAGTCGTAGTTGTAGCGATGATTAAAACGGTCGTGGGTGATCTGGATCGTTTGAAGAATGTCGTAGATCTCGTCGTTTCGACAAACTACCACAAAAGTAGCGTCTTCCCGGTTATAGTTGTCGTTTGGTTTCGTAATGATAATCGGGACGTGTAAAATATGAGGCTGACTACGAAGCAAGAACTGGTGTAGGTCGTGAGCATCGTCGGGGATCAGGTTGTAGATGGCAGCATTTCCGTCGAAGTGGATATCGTTCACTGGGATACTGGTGGTGGAGTGGGTGCGCTTGTGTTGGCCAGGGAAGAAGACTAGGTAGGCGAGGGCTAGAATCGGGACCAAGTATTTGACTGCCAGTATCGAGGGTCTGCCCATTATTGAGTTGAAGTTAGTGCTGGAGAGCTCATTTCATGTAATTAGAGCGCGAGCGAAGCCAGACCATGACTCCGACAGACGTTGGACCACTTATGTTCTTTTGTGTGTGGACTTCGCCAGACTTTGTGCCTGCTCCGGCCCATCTTCGGGTATGCGCCTGCCCATCCTCGCGTCTGCACGGGAAGATCTCTGTCCATTCCTGGCCCGCGCCCAGACCTAGGCCAAATCCCGGAGAACACCCAGACACCACGTCCTTTTGACATGTTTTGAAAACAATACGCAACGTGCGTGCAACCGATGAGTATCACGTTTCCCCGATAGTTCGTCGGATATTTGTAGATAAGAAAGTGTTGAGGTTGCGTAGCTTTCTTCTTCTTCCACCTTCCACATCCAGTCCCCGATTCAGAAAGTTAACTGATAGTGGTAGCAGGACCTTGGGCCAGTGGTGTATCCCCTTCTTGTCATTTACAGAATTTCCTGTCAAAACCAGTTGTTGCTACATTTTTCAATTCACCGTGCAGTCTTTCATAGTTCATTCTTCCTCCATTCCTTTTTTTTTTTAGTTCTCGCTGTCATCTCGCTGTCACCGTCTAACTGCCATTCTGTTATCTGAGACATCTGAGACTGAGCGAAAAAAACATTATAACCACTACACCTTTTCTCCATCGTCATATATCCAGTGACTTCTTACGGTACGAAAACCAGCTACAGGTAGTCGCTAACCTTTTTACACACCCACAGCATTATCTCCAGCAGGTTCCATTCACTTTATATTTACCGTATCTATTGTTTTCATTATAGTTCGGAGTTGGCTATTTTTTTTTTTTTCCTGTCAATCAAATTTATGATAACTCATCACAAAACTCTACCCCATCATTACGTGAGATAGGCCAGCCAATATGGATAATCAGAGGATAATAATAACTTCAGCCGTGCTGCCGTCGACGAATGAAAAAAACAACATCTCCAATACCTCATCTCTTCGGTCCAATCCCTCGATGTCCAACGACTCATCTCTTCAGTCCACTAATTCCAGTGCTCCGTCAAACTCAGACGTTCCCTCCGACATCCCCGTGGTCACCGGCCGGAAGGCTGCCCGATCATTAAGGCTCTTCCGAGGTGACGGCTACAATATCCAGGATCTCATTGACTTGGAGCCCAATGACGATACTTCGGAATTCATCGATCATGAAACCACCGAAGGTGCTAAGCAGGAGCCAGAATTGGAACCCATCTCTTCAGCCACCTATTTCCCTCACACCCCCATTAAAGATAAAGACGAGGCTCATTTCGAAGACGAAATTAAGGCCCCCTCCCCTCCACCAGACCTCGAAGAAGAGGTGATTGAACCCCAGCATTTACAGGCCGATGTCGAATTCGACCATTCCGACATGTCCAAGATTCAGACAAGACTAAAGGATCTCTCCATCACTCGTGAGGAAACCAAAAGAGTCAAATTTAGAGACGATCTAGATATTTCACCCTCCACCAACGAACAAACTAGCATTCAATCAATAATGAAGCAAACTAACGAATCAAAGCAACCCCCAGTGTTCCCTCTAGCCGTCGAATTGCGACCTTTCAAGAATAAAGTAGGTGGACATACTGCCATCTTCCGATTCTCGAAAAAAGCGGTGTGCAAAGCGCTCATGAACCGAGAAAACTTGTGGTACGAGACTATCGAACATATGCAACCAGAACTTTTGAAATTCATGCCTAAATACATCGGAGTGTTGAATGTAAGATATTCGAGCATTATAACTGAAGATATTCTCAGTCTGGATCACAACGATGGATACTTGCAGCATCGACTCAACAATGATGAGTTCATTGAAGATAACACGAAAACTCCAATGTCATCGCCACAATTGGTTGTGAATCACGATAAGTTCAAAACCAGTTCCCGGTCGGCGTCATTCCACGAAGACGACGAATTACCTCCAGAGGTGGTTCTTGACGATAATAAGCATATTATCCCAGAATTATTATGGAAACAATACAGTAATAGTGCCCCATCACCACCCCTTTTCAATAGCCACACTGACGAAAAATCGAGGTCGCTCGATGAGAACTCCACGAATGACAAATCCCCCACCAACAGCATAGGGCCCGATACTAGTGTTGGGTCCACGTCAATTAATACCGATTTACAGGTGCAGGTTATACGAGAGGTTTTCGCACCCAATGCTGCAAACGAAGACGAACAAGTGTTCACCATGGACGAAGAAGATAACAACATTGAACGGCCCATTTTACGAAAACATACACGTTTTGAGAGATTCATATTACTTGAAGATCTCACTGCGGATATGATCAAACCATGTGCATTAGATTTAAAGATGGGGACCCGACAATACGGGGTGGATGCCAAATTAAGTAAGCAGAAATCGCAAAGAACCAAATGTCGGAACACGACATCGAGAAATTTGGGGGTCAGAGTGTGTGGATTACAAGTGTGGGATCAGGTGAAGAAGAGATTTTTCACCAAAGATAAGTATTTTGGCCGAGAAATAAGACAAGGGTTACAATTTTGTAAGATATTGGCCAAGTTTCTCTACAACGGGCATGATAGTTTTTCGGTGTTGAGAAAAATCCCCAGTTTAATCCGACAGTTGGAAGAGCTTCGTCAGATATGTGAACAATTGACGGGCTTCCGGATGTACGGGTCGTCGATATTATTGATGTATGATGGGAACCTTACTTCCCACAAGATGATCAATCCCAATTTGGAGGAGATTAAAGTAAGAATAATCGACTTTGCCCAGCTGTTGATTGCCAACAATCATGAAGTGGTGAACTTGCCGCCTAAGTATCCGCAATTACCGGATATGGGGTATTTGAAGGGGTTGACGTCATTGATAAGATACTTCAAGATAATCTTCATGATTGTGGCTGGCAAAGAGTATGAAAATTACCACACATCGATCGACTACTTGAATGCACACCATGAAGCGTTTAGGAGTACGAACCCGTGGCTAGACGAAATTGACGATGGTGACTTCCTCCACGGCGAGCCATCGACTAATGACCCATTTAATATGGAATACGACACCAGTTATCAAGACGACGGCATATCCGACTGATACAGACAAGAGAGAGAGAGAGAGAGAGAGAGAGATTGCATTGCCGGAAAGGGACAACACACACATCTAAGTGATCTGGAATACCGCAGCCACTCAGATACCGCAGCCACTCAGATGAAATTAACAATTTTATCCTATTGCATAGTATAAGTAGTAAATAATGTAAAAAAACGATAAATCTCAATCCCCCTAGCTCCTGGCATAAATGGAATTCCATTGCTGGCAGATAGGGTAGCAGTATTGTATCGAGAACAATCAAAAAAGTTTAAGACAAAGCATCGATGTGAATTTTAGACTTCTTTTTCTTTTTTTGTACTTATGGCTGAAACTTTCTTTATCCAGATTAAGTCATGGCTGAAATAGGGAATAGAGAAAAAATAAGGATTGTTTTTTTTTTGGCATTACGTCAGAGCCGGGCTGATATTTACCCATGTCGGAAGCGGGAAGACAGAGATTTACGCCCACAGTCGTCCCCCTCACGACAGATGCGCGCTGGGCCAATGGGATAAATCCCGCAGCAGTGCGCGCGCGCGCACACACGAAAAAAAGAGTAAGTGAATGACAAAATGATGGGAAAGAGTCAGAAAAAAAGATGAGCGAGGGGATGATGCAGCATCAGATGTGGGCCGACAGCCGACAATTAGGCTAGGAAAAGACGGCTTAAAAGACGACGGTAGACCGAAGTAGAAGCACCTCACCTCGCAGCATGACTCCGCTTCATTTCATACGGGAATCATGAAGCGTGAACGAGGAATGTTACACCCAACAGAACAAAGATAGGCTAATTACCAACTAGCACGAAAACAACTACTGCTAGCCTAAAACAGGTTAACTATGAGTGATTTTAATTTTGTTGTTATTTTTATGCGAGAAGGTTGCATGTTAAAAAGTGCAGGTTACCTCGGGATTGACACATTTCGTGGGGGTTTTTGCCCCAACCTGTAAAAAAGAGGAATCAGGCGTCTTTTTATTCCCTCTTTTTCTTTACAGAGAGTTTAGAATTATTATTTTCTCCTGACGCATAAAAAAAAAAAAGTTAAAATAAAAAAAAAAAACTGAGTTTTTTGCATTTTCTCAATTTTTTTGTAGCCTATTTTGGAGGGAAAATTTTTGCTGCCAACTTAATAATATAAAGAGTGAAAAAATTCCCTCTTAAAAATTATCAGCAAATTTATTCTTGATATATTTCACGCTTTGATATTATCAAAAAGTCCTGAATATCACTGTTTAGTTGGATAACTTTTCCTTTTTTTTTATTTCTTTTGGAAATCCTATTAAATCGGTCCTTTCACAGGTCTGATTAAATTGGCGCATTAGTGTGTGGCCAATATACCCCCAATCGTCCTCATTTGTTGTTTGTATTATAAGTTTTGTTTGATTTCATTGCATTATATTATGAGTTACTAGAATAAGGAAAAAGTATCAAAACATGTCATTTTTAACGAAAAAGAAGTCGGTTTCCTCGACGTCTTCAGTTTCTTCTGCTGGTTCTCAAAGTTCCTCAAATTATACTACATCGACGAATAGTAAAAACACTTTCACGAAATTTGACGAGAAGAAAGACTACGTTCGTCGTTGTTCAATCAAAAACGGCAAGGATAAGCACCGTCCGTGTTCCGTGACGTTTTGTCTCGGGAAGCAATAATTGCATCTTATGTTTTATTATATTGGGTTAATCTAGGTTTTTAAAATACCGTAGCTCTCAGAGACTGTAGTCATTAGGGACTGAAACGAAACTGCAACGAGACTGTAACGAGATGTAATGATGTGAGCACTGCATCTCATGGCTCTCCACTTCATTGGAGCAGTCTAAATTTAGCTATTGTAAATATCGTATCGTGGGCATGACGTATACTCATTTATGATCGGCTGTTTATCATTATGCGACTGGTCCATACTTTGACGTCCAGTTCTTTCCCCTTCTACCCCGTTTTCATCTAAACATAGAAACACTTGGCATACAGTCGGATTACGGGGTACAGTGATGTAAACTACATACATCCAATGTTTGAGATTTGTTTAGTGTTGATGGAACCAGCTTCCATAAACGTGCTAAAAAAATCCCAGTTAATTTCCCAAGATTGTGAGATCGTCCATTATAGTATAGTTCAATGTCCGTTCAATGTAGTATCTTGGTGAAAAATTGTTAAGGAAGAAGAAGAGTGGATGATTTTTGATGACCGTGGGTTTTGTTTGTCCAGGGTACTCAACCAGGAGTGGCACGGGTGTTTCCCGATCAAGATTTGTATTTCAGTGGTACGGATGTAGTTCCCAACCACAACAACCTACGCGTTACTCTTTACTTACCATGTCTGAGCCCACGTCGTCGTCGTCGTCGTCATCGATCGGCAATCTGGTGTTCGAAAAGCAGAGAGACTTGCTCTTGGGCGAGATCTCCTCTTCCATCGACTCCGTTGTGTATAACCTCGAGATCTTGAACCGATCCCTCAACCTATCAGTTCAGGTAGGGAAGGAGTTTGATAACGTTGGGAGGTTATGGAACTTGTTTTACGATGGAATCAAGGACGTAGAAGAAGCAAAGGAAGCTCAGCGTCCTGAATCTAATGAATAATTATGTACATTAATGCAATTCTTTTGGTGAGATCTATGTAGTTCATTATCGCTTGACAATGTTCTTGTGAAGCGACTCGATTCGGACTCTCTTCGATAGTCCAACCCGGCGGGGGAGTTTCTGGTTATTTGCTCGTAGACAAATTTCTTGAAGCGATGGTGTCTTTCTGGGGGTGGGGTCTTGAACTGGTTTTTCCTGATCAGGCACTATGACTGTTTCTTGAGGCACTTCTTGGGGCACTTCTTGGGGCACTTCTTGGGGCACTTCTTGGGGCACTTCTTGAGGCACTTCTTGAGGCACTTCTTGGAGTACCTCCTCATCCTTCTCCTGATACACCTCTTCCTCTTCATCATCTACAATTCCCACATACCCTCCCTCAAGGTCCTCGTCGAAGTTCCCCAATTGAGAGTCGAATACAACCAGCTCCTTCGCCTGAGACTCTGTCTCCAACTCTGACTCCGTTTCTCTCATGGTGCTGGCCCGCGAATACTGCTGGTGCATCTCCGATGTGGGCACAATCAAATCATCCTCCTCGCTATCGTCAACACATTCACCGGTATTCACTATCTCCAAACCTGTAGTTGTGATTTCCTCAAGAATTGGCTGTGAAACTGTACTCACTGACGTCTGTGAAGAGCAAATCAAGTTACTGATGCTAAGCACATCGTGCCTCCCACTCCTCGTCGGCTTATTCGACTCAGTGATGTCTTCCATCGGTATTCTTGCTCGTTTGGACCGGCCAACGATGTCCATCATATCATCTGCCGCATTCACCCCATAAATATGTAATGCTCTACCTCGTTTCTTGGGTTGGTCTCCTTTGAATAAATTGTTAATTGAGTCTGAATGGCTCTTTCTATTGCTCATCCGGGACACCAATTCTCCTCTCGTATCCCAGCGATTTTCATGGCCCCCCATAAGTGCTAATATGGTGAAGTTATACAACTGTGAGTTGTGTAAACACCAGAAAATTAAACCTACGCGACTTATTTCAACCTTCCCATTTCCACCTCTCGCCTGCTCTCTTCTCTTCTTCGGGAGATTGTCCATTACCAAGGTATCATTCGTTATTCACTAGGTGAGTATGGCTCTTGCTGACTATTTATTCTTTACTTACAATCCTTCTGTAGTCATTTTGCTACTACTTGTCGTGGTTAATAACCGCGTCACCTAGTGGTCGTGGTGTTGAAGTCAGATCATCAGACTTGGCTTCCTAGGGGCTTCCTGTTGGCGAATAGAAATTGCACTACCTTTTACCCGTGCCCACTGATTGGTGGATGGAGGGAATTGATTTGAAATGGGTGGGGACCTTGTGTTAATGAATAGTTATGAACGAATTGTGTTTCCATGGTTACTATCTTCTATGAGTTACTTAATGACAGCACTCTCCTCTTCCAACGTTTAATCGCATCAGTCTACGGACAAATTATCGCTTCCTGCTAGTCAGGAAATTCATCCTTGTGTCTTACTTCATTTCTAGCTGGTTTCGTTTCGGTGAAAGTAGATCCGTACCTCCCAAGCCCTGTGAATAGTTTAAATTCACGGCTAGTTAAAGTCCAGATATTGCTGCAAAAATCCATACTGAGGATTTGCCTGCCAACTCTCGATGCAACTTTTTTTTTTACAAGCTATCATATTTGTGCTGAGTTAAAGGTGCTTGCATATGCGATGATCAATAGAATGCGTTTTAACTCCTACAAACGGAAAAGAGACCCTCTCTTCTTCTCAAAGCTTAAAACGTCACATTCCGGAAAGGTCATCACGTCACTATGGTAGTTTTTTGAATGAAAGTTGGTGAAAGAGTCGACACCATTCCGGTGAAGATATGCAAAACTACTTTTTTTTTGCAGTATTTTCCACATGGCTTCCATGTGGAAGTATCCTAGCTTTAACACGATAGTCTAGTAGTTACTATCGCTGTCATTCATTTTTTCTTTTGATGATTTCGCTTTTCAGTTTATAATGACAGAGATAATCCTAAAAGATGTCTTCTAACGAGGACACACCGTAAAAGGTGGAAATCATGTATACCAGATTTGAAGGTGACACAGGGCTTGAGATATACACACGGGAGATTAATGAGTTGGAGGAGAAGCATGCCTAGACTGGCTCGTGTTAGGTGGTGACTGTAGTCACAATGAGTTCCCATGGATGGTGGCTTTTGACCTACTACTTAGAGGCACCAGGTATCCTACGGATTTTCCAACGTATACTTCGTTGTATATGTGTTGGCGTCTGTAAGTAGGTCGGACAGTTCATAAGACAGGTAGATGCCGTCGAAGAAGTTTTCGCAGCCACTATTGGGCTAACGCATGGGGGCACTTTGTAATCAATAGCAGGAAGAACTTGGGCAACCACCATTTGGTGTGGCAGCAAAATACAGGGGGGTTGTGAAATGTGGTCAGTTTAAGAGATAGGATGATTTTGGTGTGATATTTCCCCTTTTTTTTAGTATGTATGAAGGAGGATTCTGTGACATGCGAAATACTAACTACATTGACACTTTTCGGATCGGCTGGCGTCAGCCGGTGATATTGTTAAGATTAAGGTTTTATTCGTAGAAGGTACTATTAAGAACTAGTAGTCGGATATGATTACATTATAATACATTTGGCACATGTCGATTGTTCTTTGACATCAGGAGCTGGGGTAGATTGAGCAGCTCTCTTTTCGGTGGAAGTTTCCGGTTGTGATTTTGGAGCTGGGGCAGTTGCAGCTTCAGCTTTAGGTTCCGGCTTCGATTGCACGGTCACGAATTTTTCAGCGGATTCAACAAAGGTTTTACCTTGGATGGTAGCGATTTCTAGCTCCAATTCAGAAGGTTGTCTGGAACCATCGCCACCAGCAAATGCACCAGCCCCCCAAGGGGAAGACCCGTGCACCTCTTCGATATTAGTGAGTTGGGCAAATGCATTCTTGTAGCCCAAAGGGATGTAGATCATACCTTGATGAAAAAACAGGGTCAATGAGTTTCTAATGGTGACTTCTTGACCTCCACCAGGAGTACCTGTGGAAACAAATAAACCAAAAGGCTTACCGTGCAAAGCACCCGAAGCCCATAATCCGCCCGTGGCATCGAAAAATGCTTTGAATTGAGCAGGGAAAGTTCCGAATCTGGTGGGGATTCCAAAGAGAAAGGCATCGTAGGAAGTCAAGATGTCATTAGTAGCGATTGGAAAGTCTGGTTTGGCAGGAGCGTGCATTTTTTGGAGCACTTCCTCACTCAACGTTTCTGGAATTTGGAAGATGTCTACTTCAGCCCCAGAAGACTCTACTCCCTGTTTCACGGCCTTGGCCAAAGTGAAGATATGGCCATAGGTTGAATAAGCGATAATAGCGACTTT
Source organism: Isabelozyma rhagii (assembly GCA_003708185.3). NCBI lineage: Eukaryota > Fungi > Ascomycota > Pichiomycetes > Serinales > Metschnikowiaceae > Isabelozyma > Isabelozyma rhagii. Next base: position 794,434 of record PPNO03000005.1, on the reverse strand, counting down.
CATTTTCTGATTTTTTTTTCCTAGTTTTTTGACCAGAGTTATGTGGATAATTAAGGGAATGTCTTAACTATATATATTGGTGGGTAAAGTGACACAATATTCGGCTGAGATAATCCGAGTCCAATTCTTCGAAGAACAGCGAAACTTATAGTAAAGAAAGAAAGAGAAATGGAGCCACAATGTTTGTCGGCGGCAGGGTTTCCCTCAAATTGTTCCTGGCCACGAATTCGTGTTTGTAAAAGTTAGTAATTTGTGCTGGTTTACGGCCATTTGTCAGTTGTTAGTAATTTGGCTGACAAAAAAACTGTGCCCGCATTTCAGGCATTTTTTTTCGCACCTATTACGTAAAAATTAATAAGTATCTGAAATTTGCTTACGGGGAATATTCTTATTTTTAGTGTCTCCTCAAGGGGTGGCTTTGATATAAATAGTGACAGGTTCCTGACATCTTTCAGTAAATTGAAAGCCAATACTAGACAATTACACGAAATCATGGCTCCAAAAGTTGCTATAATCATTTACTCCATGTACCACCATGTTGCTACCTTGGCAGAAGCAGAAAAGAAAGGTGTTGAAGCTGCCGGTGGACATGCCGATATCTACCAAGTACCAGAAACTTTAAGTGAAGATGTGCTCAAGCTTTTACACGCTCCTGCCAAACCAGACTACCCAATTGCCACCAATGACACCTTGTCTTCCTACGATGCTTTCCTCTTTGGTGTCCCCACCAGATTCGGTAACTACCCAGCCCAATTCAAGGCCTTTTGGGATGCCACTGGTGGTTTATGGGCTTCGGGTGCTTTGTACGGAAAAGCTTGTGGATTCTTCGTTTCTACCAGTTCCCCAGGTGGAGGTCAAGAAGTCACTATCCTGAACGCTTTGTCGGTTGTTGTTCACCACGGTCTTGTTTTCGTGCCATTGGGTTACAAGAACACTTTCCCTCTTCTCACCAACCTTAACGAAGTTCACGGTGCTTCTCCATGGGGGGCTGGTACTTTCTCAGGTGGCGATGGTTCCAGACAACCTTCTGAATTGGAATTAGAAATTGCTAATATCCAAGGTAAGACCTTCTACGAAGCCATTGGCAAATTTTAGGTCTGCTAGCGCCACGGTAAATTGAAAAATTATGGTAGATTTATGTTTAGAAATGCATAAATTATGATTATTCGTTGTAGCCGATATCAGTTGAGAATAATAGCCGGCATGATATTTGTTCCGCTGTATTGTCTGTATAGCCAATTACAGTTACGGTGTCGATTTCTTACTATTATAGTGTCGATTTCTTACTATTATAGTGTCTTTTCTCACAGCTGTAGTATCTATTTTCTAAGTTGTGTTCTCAATTCTCTGAGAGTGTCTATTTTCTAGAAAGTGCTTATTTTCATAGTTGTAGTGTCTATTTTCTCTTATGCAAAACGCTGATACTCTTTTCTTCTACAAAGTCTCTTTTGACTATCTTTCTTTTTCTATGGGCTGATACGGCTCACTGTCCATTCACCGTCAACGTCGTCTCTAGTAAATGTCACTCTATCATGTAACCGGCTAACACGGCCCTGCCAGAATTCTATCTCTACTGGCACTATTCTAATTCCTCCCCAGTACTCAGGGCAGGGAATGTCTTCATCTTTTAAGTCCTTGAATTTCTCTTCGAATTGCTTGTTCAATTTATCCAATTCATCCCGTTGGTGTAATACTTGTGATTGGGGTGAAGCCCAGGCGCCGATTTTGGACCCCCGTGGCCGGGTTTTAAAATAACGTTCACTGGTTTCTCGACTGACTTTCTCCATAATTCCTTCTACTCTCACCTGTCTTTGGAGATGGGGCCAAAAGAAGTTCAACGATGCATATTTGTTGGATTCGTAATCCTGGGCCTTTTTCAGCTTGTCCCAGTTGGAATAAACAATAAACCCCTTATCGTCCAACTCCTTCAACAACACTACTCTCGACGAAACTCTTCCCAGGGGCAATCTGGCGGTGGAGAACACGGTGGATTCAGGAATAAGTGACGATTCTTGGGCTTTGGACTGGAGTGCTTCTGCATACCATTGGTGGAACTGGTCTATGGGCGAACCGTTGATTTGCGTTTCGTCCAACTGACCTTTGTCGTATTGGTACGTTTCAGGAGCAAAGATTATTGGTTTGGCAGACATGTTTCGAATGAAAAGTGGTTGGTATTTAATTTGCCGGCTTATTCTTTTCAACATCACTTCTGGCTTTATAAAAAGTGGAATGACTGAAAAATTAGTCACCCGCATTTTTGCGGCCACACAAAACAGCTTCTGGTATTTCGTATTCCTAAATCTCATCTGCTTGACTACGAGATTTGAGAGAAAAGATGATTCAATTAACTCTATAAACCTGCTGTACATTCCGTGTGCTTGCTGCTATTTCCTTTTTATAACATCGTCTCTATTTCAGCTGACTCATTAGGTTGGAGGTGTAGTTTTCTCTTCACTCACTCAGTTTGTATATTTGTTCATAACTAATCATTCCCCCTCTATTCATTATCGTCACTGGACTCATCAAAGCCAAAGGAGAATCCGGTCCCCGTATTTTCACCAGTGAGACTCTGCCACATCTCACTCTTTCCCGTCTGATTGAACTTATCCTTCTTTTCAACTTTTTCTAGCTGCGAAAGCCCTCTATCGAGTTCGTCTTGTTTGCCGTTCAACTTCATAAGCGTTTTGAAAAGCTCGAATATGGGCATGGGCGGAAGCTCGTCTCCAAGCTCTCCACAATCTTCAATTTGGAGGTTTTTGTCAAGTTGCAATGATGCAAATTGCTGACTGTAATCTTTAAGCTTTTCTATATCAGTAACTTCCATATCTTCGTGTCCTGTCAGCTCCACAATGACTCTATCGAGGGTCTGTTTCACTTGAATTGGACGAAATCCACTTATCTGGCTCTGCTTGTTCTTGAAAAAATTCAATACATTGCTAAGCTTCGACAGGGGGACGAAGTTCTGTGTCAAAGCAACAGAATCATCAAGATTAATCACCGTATGCCACCATCCACTAGGAACATGTATACATTCTCCTGGAAATGTTATTCCAATCAAACACTCATCTATCTTAAGACAATCGTTGAAAAATCCCGAAATCACCCATTCAGCTAGGCCAACAGGAGAAGTAACCTCGCTTTCCTCCTCGTCAGTTCCTACACCCGGTGGAGTGACTCCAGGAGGAAGCATCACCCAGAGTTTCCGCCCGGTAAGTGCAGTGTTCCAGGCGGATGTACTGTTAGGGTCCTTGTGGAAAGTTGAACCCGATCGGGCTGGCCCTATGATGACCCAAGCATAATCCGGACGACATTGGAACTCGGCCGTGCTGAACAATTTAAACAAGTCCGGCTGGAAGATGTGTGGAACCTGATATTCTTGTCGGAGGGTTTTCATAGCAATACTACTGCAATCGAATAGATAAAGTGGACTTTCATCGTGGTTGTTATTCAAGTACTTGGCGTACAGCGATAATGTCCATTGGACCATCTCTTGTCTGAAAGTAACATCGCCGAACCGTTTCACCAAGGTGTCAAGGTCCCAGTCGGGCCATCTGCTACGATCTTCGTTGGTGAGAATAAAGGGTGTGCTGCTCCATTCATCGTCGAATGCTTCAAGCGACATTTCGGTCTCTGCAAATCTTGCTATTCTATTTGGAGGTAAATTTTTGTAGTTAAATTTATCTTTCAAGGAGTCTTGATGGTACGTCTCCTCTTCTTTGATGATTTTGCTGAAAACCTGGGTATAATTGATCTGAGAACATTGGAATGGACGGTATAAGATATCGGAACAGATCAAATTATCAGGTAGTTGAATATCTGCGGACTTAACGATACCAAGAATAGAACGTCTCCACGAGCCTTTCCAATTCAATGCCCCAACTTCGGGTGTATTCACAAGGATCTTGGTGTACTGTTTCTTCCACACTTCCTCGTCGTAGATGTAGGCATACATCACTCTGGATGTATGGGAGAGTTTCATTAGCGATATTGGATCCAAGTACAGAAACATGTCAAGGAGAAGCTCTTCCGGGAACTGGAAAAACACTCCCATTTGGTCGTTTTTACTAGGACCGGAAACTGGCTTCTGGCTAATGAATGAATTGCCCAAAGGTTTAACATTGAGAGGGTGTCTGCTTGCAGTATGAAACAACGAAATGGACCGATTGTTATTCGGGTACAGGGAGCGGGCCCTTTTGGAATCTGGAGATGTGCCGGTCGGAGGAGAAGTTGTCATGTCACAGATGAATTAATGGGTATGTGAGATGGTTGTGAAATGGCTGCATGGGTGTAAATTTTTCAGATGAGACACCGATTTTTCTGCGATGCTGCGATGAAGTCAGACGTTAATATGCACCAACGGTGCGAGAGCGAGTTAGTGCCAAATGGTGAAAGAGAAGGCCTAGCTAGTGCCAGGTGGTGCGGAATCTGCCAAGCTTGATGCCAAATGGAGCCACTTTGGCCCACTGCTTTGGCCTACTACTATAAACCGGCTCTTTTAGCTACAGTTTCTGGGTCTAGTGTTCTTGAATACGTATATGGCTATTTACAGGCTATTTCTTTGGTGTTTTGACTTGTTGCGAGTCAAACACCAATGGCTCCTCTCTTACTGGAATCCAGTCTTTCTTCTTCAACAATCTTTGGTGCTCTGATTCATGTTTACCGGGGTAAATGATTTTTTCATCGATCTTATCCAAATTCGATTGTGGAGGTTCCACAAGGTCTTGTAATGATTTCTTCTTGGCTTTTAAGAAGCTCTTTATTTCGGCGAAACAATGCATACACATAAAATGTGATCTTTTAACATGGCCACAGGCTGGACATCTCACCAAATTTCCTAAAGGTTGGATTTGTTTCTGACCAGGAGCATACAATTTTTGTCTGGTTCTACGGTATGACGGTTTTTTCTTGGGAACCGCTCTTAAGATCATTCCATTGTCAATGAAAAATGGGGCTTCATCACTGCTTTCAAGTTGATTTTTCAACTCTTCAAGTCTTTCGTCTCGGTTGACAAGCACCGGAAGCCTAAGGGTAATGACAGGTAAACGGAGAGCAAATGATTCAGATGCGACCGGAATCACCAGCGAGATGGCTGTGAGTATCCCCGATTTGTATGCTAAAGACATGCTAATGTGCCAAATTGAGAGGTGAATGAAATGTTGAAAATTTTTGAACTTGTGAGGTTGGAAAAACACCGGTACACCAAATCTAAAACACCCGTACCTTACACAAGAACAGTTCTTTTTTTGCAGTCTATCCAACGATCGACGAAACAGTAAAGTTACCATCTATGAGATAACATGTAAAGTGTTTGGTTGGCTGTATAATAGGTAGGCTGGATCGAACTGTTACCTGACCGTCTTCAATTCCGCCATTCATCTAGCGATATTCCCCAATACCAATATCATCCAGAAAATGCAAATTCCTTTATCCTTCGGAAGACCTTCGCTTTTTCTCGTCTACAATGTAACATTTCTTTCCCCTGTCCGACTCCTTTATCATCTGGTCGCTTTACTGCTTTATCGCTCTACTGCTTTATCGCTTCAGCCTAGTGTCGACACCCGTACCGCATTCTTTACAGCCAACTTGTGGTCGTGCGTGGCCATTACGCGTGTCCACAAACGAAACATTTGATAAAAACTTCAAAACAAAAATGATCTAAACCACTTACAAGACGAATAAGAAATGACAGAAGTTAACACAAGCATGAAACCCCAAAAATACGTTGGTTTCGATACCATCACCACGCAGATCGAAAACAGATTGATAAAGAAAGGTTTTCAATTCAATATTATGATGGTAGGTAGATCAGGATTGGGTAAGAGTACGTTGGTGAACACGTTATTCTCCTCCCACTTGGTGGACAGTAATGGAAGAAAACTGGCGCTGGAACCAATTGAAAAGACCACGGAAATCAAGGTTAACTCGCATACTTTAGAAGAAAATCATGTAAGACTAAACATCAATGTTATTGACACACCCGGATTTGGTGATGAAATCAATAATGAAAAATGCTGGGAGCCATTGGTGAAATATATCAAAGAACAACACTCGCAATATTTGAGAAAAGAATTAACTGCACAACGTGAAAGAAACATCCCTGATACCAGAGTTCATTGTATTTTATATTTCATTCCCCCAAATGGAAAAAAATTAAAGCCATTGGATATACAGGCCTTGAAAAAATTGAGTGAAATCGCTAATGTGGTGCCAATTATTGCCAAGTCCGATAGCTTGACACTCGAAGAAAGAACCAACTTCAAGAAGTTGTTACAAAGCGATTTCGTCAATCATAATTTCAACATTTACCCTTACGACAGTGAAGATTTATACGCAGAAGAAAGACAATTGAATGAGGATATCAAGTCGTTGATCCCTTTTGCCATTGTTGGGTCCGAAAACGATATAAACATCAACGGCGAATTCGTCAAAGGCAGAAAAACCAGATGGGGCGTGATCAACGTTGAAGATGTAAGTCAGTGTGAGTTTGTGTTTTTGCGTGATTTCTTAACTAGAACCCATCTTCAAGATTTAATTGAAACCACATCATTGATCCATTATGAAACCTTCAGATCCAAACAGCTTATTGCTTTAAAGGAAAATGCTTCGAATCCGAACAGACAGTCTGCTCCTATTCAACCTCAGGCCTCCAACGGTGATATCAAGGCAGTGGCTAAAGCTTAGATGGATGGGTTTTTTGGTGGTAAACATCCGTACCCATGCACCTCGCAGATCAGATATTTTGGGAAAAAACCAAAACACCACAGTAAAAGGGGATTTAGATAAAATAGGATGTTAAGTGAGGTTAAAATACGCCCTTTACAAAGTTTGACCCCCTATAAATAGTTTATAGCTCCCGTATCTAAATTTTTTTTTTTTTATAATTCAATATCCACAAATTTCCTTTATATCTTTGTTGTACCATCTTTATTATCTATAAGCCATGACATCTGCTTATATCACCCTTTTGACCAGTGAGTCCTACGTTGCTGGAGCTCTTGTATTGGCCCTGGTTTTGAAGAAGAAGTTCCACACCCAATACAAGTTGGCCATTTTACTTGATTCTTCCAACATTTCAGAAAAGTCGTTGGAATTGATCAAAGACATCTATGACGATATCATCCCTATCAATGATAAAACCATCTCACTGTCAATTGCTGAAGTTGTGGATAAATTGGGCCGTAAGGAGTTATCAATCACGTTTTCCAAGATTTTGCTTTGGAACCAAACCAAATACGACAAATTGGTGTATCTCGACTGTGACACGTTGCCATTGAAATCATTGGATTCGTTGTTTGATCATGAAGTTGCTCCATTTGAAGTTGCTGCGTCCCCTGATATCGGCTGGCCAGACATCTTCAACTCGGGATTGTTGGTGTTGAAGCCTCATGAAGCGGTACATCTGGAATTGGTGGAGTTCTCTGGGAAAAAGGATGCTTCCTTCGATGGTGCCGATCAGGGATTATTGAATGAATTCTTTCATTTGACTCCAAAAACCTCCAAATGGAAGAGATTACCGTTCCTTTACAACGTCACTCCTTCAGACAACTACCAGTACTTACCTGCTTTGACCCGGTTTTTCAAAGATATCAACTTGCTTCATTTCATTGGTGGTTCCAAACCATGGCATTCCAAGGTAAACACTACCCAGGCTTCTTCGGATGCTAAGTTCCACCAATTGTGGTGGGATGAGTTCAATAAGTACTACACCGACGAGTCTACGAGAATCGGCTTATTAAACATCAACACCATCAAAGGTGAAGGCTACAAGTTGGACTTTGCCAAGTTAAAGAACTCGTGGGATGAGCAGGTCACTGACGACTTGGCCCTGGTATCCCTTGGTGCCGAAGAATACTCCCACCCCAAGATCTTCCCATGGGAACAAAGATCAGAACAGAGACCTCCTACCAGATCATTCCAGCCTACTAAAGACGGGGGGTCCGACCCGGAACTGGCGGCGAGGCAACGTAAATTGAATACTAGATTAAACAAGAGCATCGAAACCTCATTAAGCTCCAGTTCTGCTCCTTCATCGACATCAAAAAACTTGAAAAAATCATACGAATTTAACGATACCGATAACCAGTTCAACCCCGATAAGTCGTTAGACGAAATTCTGAAATTGCCCATCAAGTTATTATCCAAGAAAAGAGAACAAGAAAAGAAGTGAAACAACACCTAGAAAATAGAGAAAGGATTCCCATTGTCTCGTTGGCATTAGTTCTCTGTTTCATTTCATTTTTGTTTCGTCTTATTCCCTGTAACACTTCGTCTTATCTATTTCCCTGTTTCAATTCGCCTCGTCTGTTTCCCTGTTTCACTTCAACTCTATTTACACTGTTGCATTAACTCTGTTTCACCTACTTTCCTCTAATTCTGCAGTACATTCGTTTTATTCCTGCCACATTATTGTTCTACACTTTTTTTGTTTTTCCCACTATATTATCTTATAATCCTCTAATACCTAATACACGGATTTCATCTGCATTTTGATACTTGGAAGCTTATTCACCAGTTTTAAATCCTTATCGCGCATCGGTCAGGTGCACTTGTAGTCCACAATTCGCGATTGAAAAAAAAAAAAATAAAAAAAAAAAAAAAAAAAAATTTAGTCAATTTTTCACTTTAGTCTTATCAGCACTTTATCATCATGTTGAAGTTGGGGAGAACCACGAGATTGGTGGCTGCAGGGGCGAGATACTCAACTAGAGCAGGACCAGCACCACCGAGACGGCTTCCGTGGGCCACCATAGGTGTTGTTTCTGTGCTTGGTGGTACGCTTGGCTACTTCTATGGTAGACACCAGGTACTTCAACATTTACCGTCGGATAAATTTCCAAATGAGTCCACCACGAAGTTGAATTCCATTTCGGCACCACAATACTGCACCAGAGAAGATATGGAGGTAGCAATCAAGAAATTGGGAGATATCATTGGCAGAGACAAGATCACCAACTCCAACATAGAGCTCGACCATCATAGTGATAACGGCTTCACCTCTCATCCTCCACAACCCCTGGATCGGCCAGCATACATCGTTTATCCAGAAACGACCGCCGATGTGGTAGAAATCATGAAACTCATGAATAAGTACCGAGTTCCGGTGGTACCTTACGCAGGGGGTACTTCTTTGGAAGGGCACTTTTTCTCCACAAGGCAAGGAATTGTGGTGGATACTTCGAAGATGAATAAAATCGTGGCCGTTCACCAAAATGACTTGGATGCTGTAGTGCAGCCTGGTGTGAATTGGCAGAAACTTAATGAAGTGCTCGCTCCAGATAATCTCATGATTGGTAGTGACTGTGGCCACAATGGAATGATGGGTGGAATGATCAACACTAACGCCTCAGGAGTGAATGCATCCAAATATGGAGCCATGATTCTGAACGTGGTATCGGTGACGGTAGTGTTGGCCGATGGAACTGTAGTGAAGACTAAACAGAGACCCCGGAAGTCAAGCGCTGGATACAATTTGACTGGGTTATTTATTGGTAGTGAGGGAACCCTTGGGATTGTTACTGAGGCTACAATCAAGCTACATGTCAAACCGCCCTATGAAACGGTCGCAGTGGGCCAATTTGCAACCATTTTGGATGCCACCAATGCGGTAGCGCAAATATTCCGGCAAGGAATTCAACCCAATGCTATCGAATTATTAGATAAGGATATGATGCATTGTATTAACTACTGTGGTTATTTTACCAGAGAATGGCTTGAAGTGCCTACGATTTTTTTCAAGGTGGGTGGCCTCAACAAGAAGGTGGCCGACGAGTATGTGAAGGAGATCAAACGTATAAGTGAAGTCAATAACTGTAAGAGTTTTTTGTTTGCTAAGAACGACGAAGAGAAGGAAGAATTGTTTGATGCTCGTAAAAATGCTCTCTATGCGATCTTGGACTACGGGAAGAATGAGATATCGCCCGATGTGAAGTTGTGGATCACCGATATAGCGGTGCCGCTATCACGATTGTCGACGTATGTTTCCAAAATCACCGAAATCGCCGATAAGTCGGGACTTCAGCGAGTTCTATTGGGGCATGTGGGGGACAGTAACATTCATTTCGACATTTTCTACACCTCCGAAACGGAAGAACAATGCAAAAAGGTAGTCGACGAGATGATGATCATCGGTCTTCAGAGTGAGGGAACATCGTCGGGAGAACACGGTATTGGCACTAGCAAGCGGCGGTATCTCGAAATGGAACTTGGTACCGAGGCTATTGACATGATGAGAAGGCTTAAATTTGCATTGGACCCTAATAGAATTCTTAATCCTGATAAGGTATTCAAGATTGACCCGGGCGATAATCGAGAGTACTAGCGCACCCCACAGATAGTCGAGCATACTAGTGAAGTCGACAGATAATCGAGCATACTAGCGGAGACGCAAGACTAAGTTTAGATAAGATAATGCTGGCGCAGAGAAAAGGGGAAAAAAGAACGTGCGATAAGAAATTTTTCCTTATTAGTCTGCGCAGATAAAGGAAAAATTCGCTGAAAAAAAAAAAAGCGTCGAAAGATAAAAGATGTCGAGAGATAAAAGGTTCAAAAGATAAAGAATTCCAAGGACCCCTGATAGAAGCTGATAGAATTAACATAGACAATAAAGCACCAACTTAGATAAGAACACACTGTAGAAGTAGATACATAGATAACCGCACAATAAAGAAAGGGCTCAAGAGCCATAGATAAGGCACCATAGCAAGAGCCTCATAGATAAGAACCACAGTAAAAAGAGAACCTAGTGAAACATGAGATAGACCACAGTTGAATAGTCCAGCAAAAATGAATACGGTAAAGGAGCAACCTGGGGCCACAGTGGTCATAGTTTGGACAGTGACTTTATTGTTAGGCTCCCACCGACTTTTCTGATAACGGCATCCGATGCCGGATAAGGAAGGCCACCAGGGCTACCCCGAAGATAATTCGAACCAGCGCACAAGCCTTGTCTCTGTTGGCCAGAGCTCCCCTCGCTCCATGCTTGTATACGAATGGTGCCCCTCACTCCTCCTCCTCCTCCCCCATTTATGGCTAGCTGCCCCATGTGCGCGGTTGGGCGATAAGGACATCACCGGTCTGGTTTTCGGAGTCGTGAAAATTTTTTCTATTGCTATCCCCACAAAAAGCCTGAAACGTCATCAAGGCCACTTATCTTGAAAATATTTTTCACTGTCGTTTCGTTATTGGCTCTTAGTGGATCGCCGCCTAGTTGCTAACTCCTATTTCTTCTCTGTCACTCTATTCTTGTATATCTCTTCTCCTTTTCTCTTACTTTACTGGGTCGTTTATCTGAATACAAGATCTCTAAACTTCATTGTGAAGCTACTTTTTTTCTTCTCATATCAGACGATAAAAAAAAAAAAAAAAAAAAAAAAAATTAGAAAGTTTTTCTTTTATCATCACTTCTTTCTTTCCCTACTCACCACACGATAACCCATTTATCTCCCAGTTGAAATCTGCTAATATCTTCATACCCTGGACTGTCGCCGCATCACCTCTATCACAACCTTACTATCTTTACGTGGATCAAACTCCTTCTGGAAACTCGTTATACCTTACCTTGCTGGCCTCCACTTCCTGTGTGCATCAACTAGTACGGATATTGCCCCATCAATCATATTCCCTCCTTTATCCCTAATCCCATCATTGTAGTCCTTTTTTGACTATTTCCCGGCATCCTACGTCTATTTCCTGAATACCTCCGTCTGGATTAATCCCCCCTTACCCTCACAGTTTTTTTCGTCATGTCTATTATGTCGTTTGGCGCTGATCATATTGAATCCAAGTTGGACGGTTTGGCGATAAAGTCCCCTGCCCTATCGCCAGAGCATGAAGAAATCGAAGAAATATCTCCCTCGAATCTCGCCACGTCACCCCGTTCAAGTCACCTGTATGCCTACAAGCCTAAAACTTCTCTCCTATCCAGCTCGTTGGCTGGCGAAAAGAAAAATCAACAGGCTTTCTTCACTATCGACGAAGGTATGGACGTCAGACAGTTCGATGATCATCCAGAACCCCAATTGTTGGCGACTTCTGTCGGTAAAGATCTCGATGGTCGACTTATCCCTTCTTCCTCCACTATTTCTTTGCTTTCATTGAATCATAATTCCGGCGCTGCAGCTGTCACTAGTCCAACCCCAAACCAAGGCACATTCCAAAACTATACCCCATCTCCCAGATCCAACGTCAATCTTGTAAATACTCCGTCAATAGCCCCCAACGGACCCTCTTCCATCATCGATCGTAAAAACTCCTACAATAATATCATAAGCCGAAATTCCATGACACACTTGGGTCAAATCAGACTACAGCCATATCAAAGATTTACTTCCCCTCCTCCTGCTCAACAATCGGGCTCAGAATATCTAGCAAATAATGCCACTACCCAGAGTATACCCATAGTTAATGGACTCATAGTCCCCGACTCTCCAAGTCTAGATCCAACTTCCATAGGGGGATCTCCTTCTCGTTTTTCGCTATCATCGCATACTCCACCTCGCTCATTAACAAACTCGTTAAACAAAAACTCTCGCCTTCATCTTTACCAAATGCAACAAGCTCATCAATTCCACATTCAACAACAACAGCAACAGCAGCAACAACAACAACAACAACAACAACAGCAGCAGCAACAATCCTTCTATACCACAAATAATACTCAGATGATCAATTCGGAATCTACAATCAAGGCAATAAATATTAAAAGAACACCAGCTGATGAGTCTCCCATTCTAAACCCTGTTCAAACCCCATCTGAGGATCCACCAATGACACCTCTATACTTGAGCTCGAATTCACAGTCAGCACGGACCGGTTACTTCGATGGTCTTCACACAATCGATGATGCCATGAGCTATGATGAAGATGATGAAAAGAACAAGAGTGAGGAAATGGATATATAGTTTTATAGTGGTTTAATCGATACCTTATTCGGTTGGAAAGGATGTAGTCAAGTTTTTTATCTGATACTTAACATTATCATTGCTGTATCACTATGGTTTCGATTAATTTACATTTTGATCTCATATATCCCAAGCTCATTTACATTCAGTTTTTATAATTTTTCATTTTTTTTAGTCTTTCTCACATTTTTCACACAATTTGCATTATTTTCTTATCGCAAAATCGTCATTAACATTCGCCATCTTCTTTCTCCACAAAATGTCCACCTACGAAGGTATGTACATTGTTTCCCTTGACCAACGCCCATACTAACAATCAGATGACCATAATATAAGTACTCCTCGAGCAAGAAATCGAACCAATCACGGAAGACAGCATCAGACGTTATCGTCCGCCATCGACAACTTCTTAACCCAGGACACCTCTGCTTCAAGCTCTAACCCTGAAACGATGCTAAGTGCTCTTCGGTCGATGGAATCAGAGGAAGGAAGTAACTTGGCCGGCCAATTAGTGGAAATATTAAGTCAAAACTTCGATGGTTCAGGCTTTGACGATAAGGCTGGTAAAGGTATTGACCAAGATTTTCTCGATACTTTAGAAAGAGTTAAGATCAGCGATGTTCCTAACAAGGAGACTGCCGACTGTTCAATTTGTACCAATCGATTTGTTGATGATGAATATCCTTTGATCGTCAGACTTCCATGTGATGCTCAGACAATCGTCAGTGGAAAGAAAATAAAAGGACATATATTTGATTTAGAATGTATAGGACCGTGGTTGAAAGTGAATGCCACATGTCCGTTGTGTCGTTTTGATGTTGCAGGAGCCGAAAAGAAGAGAAAGGAGAAGTTGGAGGAGGAATTGAGGAAAGCCAAGGAAGAGGACGATGAAGAGGAAGATGAAGACTGGGATATATATGGATAAACACAGAAATGCCGACAGGAAACGAAAGGCATCGCTAATAAACTAACGCAACAATCCTATGTAATAACTGCTCGGAACAGTACCGAGTTGAATGCGATTGACATTGAAACTGATCTAAAGTTTGAGAATGTTTAAATACACTTTTGGTGCTGGTGTCGTAATTTATTGATATATACAGATTTGGGTTCATACACGAGCGATGTCTATTTTCCAGGCTCCTAGGGTCTTAAGACTTTTGCTGAGCCTCTTCGAATAGCTTTTTGAATTGGCTTGTTTTCAATATACTTTCCACCTTTTGAGCCACAGGATCCTCTAAGTCGCTGTAGACATCAGAGAATTTCATATCAGCAGCAGAAAGGTCATCTAATGTTTCAACAAAGTCCAAAGATTCTCTGGAATGTATGCTAGTTTTATAGTCTACACCTTCATAAGCGTATTTACCAATGAATGATAACCATAGTTCAATAACCTCCGAAGTAGCGTCAAAAGCCTTTAAATTGTAGTTGTAGGTGGTTCTGTGGAAATTTTCTTTCGACTTGGCCTGAGCGAAAGGAGATCTGATCACGGTATACAATCTCTTTTCAGTCTTAGTCTTTTTCACCACGTCACAAGGAATTCCCAAATAAAAGGCTGCTCTAGCAGCAAACTCACTGGCTCTTATTACGCTATCCTCTTCGAATCCTCTGAATTTAATGAATGCAGCTTCATGGCCATGAGTCTTGGGTAATCTGAGTGGCTTATAGTGCAATAATTCAACGTTTATAGGTATTGGTCTTTTAGTGACCTCGTCAACTTTATCTTCACCAATGACCTTGGGATTATAAGCAAAATCTTCTTTCAAAAGATCAGCGAGGTATAATTCTTCTTCTTGTCTTTTGATCTGTTGTTCAGCTACGTATTGTTGAGGGCTTGAAAATTTTGATTTGGCCTCCATACTGCGGGCAGAAATGGAAAAGTTTCGTGCTGGACAGACCCCCTGGGCCACTATCCTGCTACTTCTACCCAAAAAACGACCAATCATCACGTCTGTTTCTCGTTGGTTTGGTGGCTCGATTGTCTTCACTTCCTTTATGGTTTTCACAGTGAAAAATCTTTGGCACAAGAAGTTGTACACGCACGACTTTTCAAAAGAATTTTGACTGTGTGCAGGCGATGTCCTAAATTTTCACTTCGTAAAGATATGGAGATGGAGTCGGAGTTTGGAAAAGCCAGGCAATGGGAAAGACTAGTAAGGATAAAAGGGATCTATACTACAGAAGGGCCAAGGAAGAAGGGTGGAGAGCGAGATCTGCTTTCAAATTACTCCAACTCAATGAACAATTTAATCTCTTCCAAGACGTAAATCGAGTGGTAGACCTCTGTGCTGCTCCGGGATCATGGTCACAGGTTCTTAGTCGAGAACTACGGGCTCCAGAAAGAGGAGATGAAGTAAAAATAGTGTCCGTTGACTTGCAACCCATGACACCTATTGACGGAGTAACAACTCTTCAAGCAGACATAACTCATCCCAAGACATTACAGAAAATCTTGGATATATTTGGAGGAGAACCAGCAGACTTCGTGTGTAGTGATGGAGCTCCCGACGTGACTGGACTTCACGATTTAGATGAGTATATTCAGGCACAATTGATTTTATCCGCTCTACAACTCACTACTTGCATCTTGAAGCCAGGAGGAGCTTTTGTTGCTAAAATTTTCCGAGGCCGTGATATCGATTTGTTGTATAGTCAGCTAGGATACTTATTCGAACGAGTAGTTTGTGCCAAACCAAGATCTTCACGTGGGACATCTCTAGAAGCATTTGTGGTTTGCTTGGGATATAAACCTAGACCAGGATGGAATCCAAAATTGGAGCTTACCAAATCCACCGAGGAGTTTTTTGAAAATGCTGATATTGGTAAGAGTTATAATCAGGAGTACTTGGATTTGCCAGACCCGGAAGAAAGATTAATTGCTAAGTTCATTGCTTGCGGGGACTTGAACGATGTAGATTCAGATGCTACTTATACTTTGGACGCAGACTTCAAGAAGTTGGCTTTGCAGCCAGTACAAATGCCAACAGCACCTCCATATAAAAAGGCACTTGAAATGAAAAGACGTGGTGATCTTGTCAGGAGATGAGAGCTGGTTATGGTGTTAGAGATACCAGAGTTGGACTCTACAATGTATATATATAATGTAATATAACTAAACAATACTAATACTCCTAGTTTTGTTCTTTCTCTTCACCTTTAATCAAAGCATCTGGTTTTAAGGTTGGGAACAACAAGACTTCTCTAATGGTGTTGGAGTTGGTCAAGAACATAGCCAATCTATCAATACCACAACCCCAACCAGCGGTTGGTGGTAAACCATATTCTAAAGCGTTACAGAAGGTTTCATCCACCATTTGAGCTTCGTCATCACCTTGAGCTTTTTGTCTAGCTTGCTCTTCAAATCTTTGTCTTTGATCGAATGGATCATTCAATTCAGTATAAGCGTTACAAATTTCTTTGGTAGCAACGAACACTTCGAATCTTTCACATAAACCAGGGATTTTTCTATCGGCCTTGGCTAATGGAGACATCATTTGTGGGTGACCAAAGATGAAGGTTGGGTTGATAGAAGCGTCTTCTAATTCACCTACCAATTTGTCCAACATTCTAGCATTAGTCAATGGTGGAGGACAATCTAATTTATTATCAATCAAGATTTGTTTTAAGAATTTACCGGTTTCTGCCGTGTGTAATTCGTCACCAGGTGGGAATTTGACATTGTAGACTTTTTCCAACTCTTCAATCATATTAATTCTCTTCCATGGTCTTGAGAAATCAAGAGTTAAAGCTTCTCCAGTTGGACCGTCCGGGTGGTAAGTAATCTTATAGTCACCGGTGATTTCTTTAACCATTTCAGAGAATAACAATTCGGTGGTCTCCATTAAATCGTAGACATCAGCGTAAGCTTGATAGAATTCACAGGTAGTGAATTCAGGGTTATGGGTCATATCAATACCTTCGTTTCTGAATTGTCTTCCGATTTCATAAACTCTATCCATACCACCAACAATTAATTCTTTCAAGTACAATTCTGGAGCGACTCTCATGAACATATCCATATCTAAATCGTTATGGTGAGTAATGAATGGTTTAGCAGTAGCACCACCAGCAATGACGTTCATCATTGGAGTTTCTACTTCAATGAAATCTCTGGAGTCGAAGAATCTACGAATGTAAGAGATGATTTTGGATCTGACTTTGAAACGGTCTCTAACAGAATCGTTGATAATTAAATCCAAATAACGTTTTCTGTATCTTGCTTCTTGGTCTTTGAACCCGTAATGTTCGGTTGGTAACATGTGAAGACATGGGGTTAACAATTGCACTGTAGTTGCAAACACAGAGATTTCACCATCACCACCTTTGGCTGGAGCAGTTCTACCAGGATAACCAGTGACACCGATAATATCACCTCTTCTCAAGTATTCATGCATTTTTTCGTATTCTTCAACACTGGCAACGTCTTGGGCTTGAGCCATGATTTGGACTTGAACACCATCACCTTTCAAAACGTAGAATTTCAATTTGGATCCAGCTTCTCTTTTGGTCATAATTCTACCGGTGACTTTGACTTCAATGTCTTTTAAAACTTCACCTCTTTTCAAGTCACCATATTTCTCCAAGAATTCAGGTACAGTGGTGTCTCTGTGGAACTTGTGAGGGTAAGGATTGAAAGCTTCAGGGTCTTTAGCACGAGTTTGTCTCAAATCATCAACTTGACGACTTCTGATTTCAAAGTATTGGTTTGGGTTTAAATCAGCCAATTGATCTTTTTGTTTAGCTACTTTTGGAGCATTAGCTTTAGATTTTTCAGCTTTTTCTAATTTTCTGGCTTCAATAGCTCTGGTTTTTTGTCTTTTTTTCAATTCGGTTTTAGAAACTTGTTCTCCAGTAACATCGTCCAAATAAGTTTTGGCGACCTGTTCGGTAACTTCTTTGACTTCGTCAGACATATTTGCTTTAAAAAGGAATGAAAGTACTTTTGGAAATTTTTTTTTGGTCTTCAACATTTTTTTTTCGCTGAGTCTGTTAGATAAAGAAAAATTTCACTGAGTTCCCAGCTAATGTCGCACTGAGGAATGTCGCTGAACTGCTGGCCTCTTTATATGAAATTAGATGAAGACTCCATATCCAGTTTTGTTAAGCAACGTTACTCCTAAAGTTATCTAACTCTCACTTTGTAGCTTTTTTTGAAGTTTTTTCTTCTCTGCTTTTTGACCTTTTCTTCGTGTTCTTTTCTGACATGACTCATGCTCAGAAGTATGTACTCGTTACTTTCTATCTAATAAGTCCAAAAAAAAATTTTAGAATTACTACTATCAAGATACTTTTCGCTATTGTATGTCACGAAGAGTTGATTCTTCATCATTGACCTCCTTCTGGACCTTGTACTAGCTTTTGTTCACCTAGAATTGAAAGAAAGAGATATTAGAACTCGCTGAAAACTCTAATGCAGCCATGTATATAGTATCCAGTCGGGCCGAAGCAGGTGATGTACGTTGATTCAGATGTATGTCAATAATACGAGGATACCTACTAAAGGAGAAACTGTATTGTATGAGTGCGAAATATTGTTGGCTGCAAATTATATACCTCTGGTGCCCAAAACAATGACCAGCGATCCCAACCCCTTACTCTTCCCACCTGAGAGACTGAGAGGCATACTCTTCCTGTTTGAACTTCTGCTGAGATTATTTCAATAATATCAAGGAAATTTCTCATTGCTAAAGGGTCAATGGGACTACTACTTTGCGACGAATTATGCTATTTTTTATACAAGCTTATAAACTCTTTTTTCAAAACACTCCTATCTTTATCGAGACAATGACAATATCATCACATATATGGCAAACGACTTCTTGCCCATATCCACGCTATTGGGCCTAGTCAGCCATTCAGTAGCCCGCTGTGCGACATTCTCGACAAAATCCATTCATCTCGCTTACATAATCCGCTGAACGAGAGAAATGAAAAGTTTTCTAAAAAATGAAAGAACACCAGAAACCTCTGTTATTGAATCAGAAATGGCACCTAGACAGTCCGGCAAGAACTACGAGGCACCAAGTACCACCAGTCTTCATATAGAAGCCAGTGTTTTGTTGTCTATCATAAGACATACATCGGAAAACTATCCGTCCTTATACTCTGGATCATTATTAGGATTTGAAGACGATGAGGGTAACTTAGACATCACCCACGCTTACCCATACCCATACCCTGATCAATACGAAGGTGGATCCTTACGTTCGAAGAGTGGGAACAGACATCAACAAGAAATCTTGGAAACTTTGAAGTCTTTAGGTAATGGAATTGAATTCCAAGGATGGTTCCAATCGACTGTCAGTGGAAACTACGTCACCAACCAATTAGTAGATGCTTTATCTCAACAACAATTAGTTAACAAGAACTCGTTCATTTTAATCCACAACATGACATCCATTAATAGAGAAATCGAATTGAAAGCCATTAGATTGACTGAAAATTTCATGTTAACCATGTTAGATGGTAGATGGAAAACCAAGGATTTGGACTACCATAAATTGTCATTTTTAAACATATTTGAAGAAATTCCAATCAACATTCATAATCAACATTTAGTTAACTTATATTTATCATCATTAGAGGAAAACAACATCAAAACCAAGGATGAATTTGAAAATTTGAATTTGTCCTCCAATCAAAATAGTAATGCTCAATTGTTAGAAAGTTTATATAGTCAAATTGACTCTTACAATTTTGATCAAACCAACTTCAATTATTATCAAAGACAGCTTCAAAAAGAAAACTCCAAGATCACTCAATGGAAACAACAAAGAAAATTGGATAATTTCGAAAGAGCCAAAAAGGGTGAAAAAGAATTGGACATGGATGAATGGCAATCAATTTTCAGATTACCCACTGGTCCTTCAAGATACAACAACTTGTTGTACTCTAATGCTATAGATGAGTTGGCTGATGATATCTTGAAGAAATGTAATGAAGAGTTGACCAAGAGTTTTGCAATCGAAAGGAAGTTGTCAGCGGAAGATTAGTATAATACAGGATTTACAGAGAAAAACAGAATGTAGAGAAGTTTATGAGCGGCTGAGATCTGCATGAACAGTATATAGAGAAGAGTAGTCTGGAAACACAGAATGTAGAGATCCGTGCACATCGGGGATTGCACTATGAACTTTATTCATAGTATACAAGCTAGCTGCAGCTATCTAAATGGTATGATAAAGCTACCATCTGCATAGCACAAACGACCACTATCTCAGAGCTAGCCATTAGACTCCTTTGCTCCTTTAATCACTTGCTATACTATTCCCAGAATTTCACCCGTACACCAAGACTCTCGGAGATTATGGCTCCCCTCTCTTCCATCGGTGTTTGACACCTCACGGAGTCTAACTGACTCTGTGGCGCTATCTCAAGTACCATAGCAACATGATGCTTCTCCAACCACACGAACTCGGCCCGGCTTCTGTCATCCCTTTTGACCGGCCATTACGTCCGCCGACTGTACACCCGTGCACCCGATTCTCACCTGACTTTGGCTGTTGAAGCCTATCAGCATCCCGCGAGTAAGCAGCATTTCAGCCATCCATTATTTTGCTTTTCCTTTTTGCAAGGTCTTTGAACAACTTTCTCTATCTATTTATTTATCCAAAGTGGTATATCACCGTACCTATTTATTTAATTATTTATTCATTCATAGACACCTGCATTCGTCATGGCAAAACCAAAGTACATCTTATTAGTAAGACACGGAGAATCGGAAGGAAACTGCGATAAGTCAGTTAATAGATATACGCCAAATCACCGGGTTGCTCTCACGGCCCAGGGCCATTACCAAGCGTCTCAAGCTGGTCAGGTGTTGAAAGAGTTTTTAAATCAAGAATTTTTGGATGAAGTGTGCAAAGATGCCTCCAATCCCAACCCAAGAAGTTTACTGTTTTATACATCACCGTACTTAAGGGCGAGACAAACGTGTAATAACATCGTGGAAGGAATCAAGGATGTTGAAGGGGTTTCGTATGATATTTGCGAAGAACCTCGAATGAGAGAACAGGATTTCGGTAACTTTCAAAGTACTCCGGAAGAGATGGAGCTGGTTTGGGAAGAAAGAGCCCACTATGGTCATTTTTTTTACAGAATCCCTCATGGAGAGAGTGCTGCCGACGTTTACGATCGGATAGCTAGTTTTAATGAGAGCTTGTTTCGTCAGTTTCAACAAGATGACTTCCCTAACATTCTTGTGTTAGTGACACACGGGATTTGGGCCCGAGTATTCTTAATGAAGTGGTTTAGATGGAGTTACGAAGAGTTTGAATCGTTGAGAAATATTCCACATTGTCAATACTTGATCATGAAAAAGAAGGAGGATAATGGCAAGTATTGTTTGAAAACTCCGTTAAAGACATGGGATGATTTACCTGATAGTGACATTGATGAGGAAGTAGAAAAAGAGTTTGGTGATGAGGTTTCGTTCAACTCGAAGAATAAGCTAGAACATCCGGGTGATTTGGATATCAGCAGCATAATAAAAGCTCAAAAGGAGGCCATTAGGTCTACCAGAAGCAAGGATCGTTCCTTAAAGAGACAATTTGATAAGCTAAAAACTGAGCTTACCAGCCACGATGGCTACACTGACTACAACCATAAACTCAAGTCCCGGTTCAAGCAAGACAACCAGAGTTTAACGAATAGCGTAGAGAACTTGGCTGAGACTGCCTAAGGAGGTGAGATCATCAAAAAAGCATCATTTTCGGATCGAAGCTGTCATCCTGGTATCAGGGGTGCGCTGATCTCCAGTGCAAATGTCGAACGATCCTGTGAAGCATTCAATGTATAATATATAGAAACGTATGTTAGGGTAATGAAGTGCAGTCTGACGACTAACCGTAATTTCCTACAACCCGTCAATTTCGGCCCCTAAAGGCTATCTTCATCAGGTTGTGGTAGTGGTTGTAAAAAAAAGTGAAGCGTGGAGGTTGCATCCGTGCACCAGACACACCCTCGGAACATCATGTTCCAGCATCTGGTGATGAAACTCTCCCCCGATTGCTATATAACTACAGCTTTTTTTCACTCATTCTCACTTCTTTTTCTTAACTACAAACAAATATATCTACACAATGGCTCGTAAATTCTTCGTCGGAGGTAACTTCAAAATGAACGGTTCTAAGGAATCAATTGTTAAAATCATTGACAATCTTAACAAGGCCGAATTGCCAAGTAACGTTGAAGTGGTTATCGCTCCTCCAGCTCCATACCTCGCATTAGCCGTTGCTGAAAACAAGCAAAAAACCGTCGAAGTTTCTGCCCAAAATTGTTTCAACAAAGCTTCTGGTGCCTTCACCGGGGAAATCTCTCCAGATCAAATCAAGGATTTGGGTGCTACCTGGACCTTAACCGGACACTCTGAAAGAAGAACCATCATCAAGGAATCCGATGAATTCATCGCCGAAAAGACCAAATTCGCTTTGGAACAAGGTATCAAGGTTATTCTCTGTATTGGTGAGACCTTAGAAGAACGTAAAGGTGGTGTTACTCTCGATGTCTGTGCCAGACAATTGGATGCTGTTTCCAAGATCGTAAGTGACTGGTCTAATATCGTTGTTGCCTACGAACCAGTGTGGGCCATTGGTACTGGTTTAGCTGCTACTCCAGAAGATGCACAAGAAACCCACAAGGCCATCAGAGCTCATTTGGTCAAGAGCATTGGTGAAAAACAAGCTGCTGCTGTCAGAATCTTATACGGTGGATCTGTCAACGGTAAGAACGCTCCAGAATTCAAGGACAAGGTCGATGTCGATGGTTTCTTGGTTGGTGGTGCTTCCTTAAAGCCAGAATTCGTCGACATCATCAAATCAAGATTATAAGTGTGTATGCCCATCGAATCAAGATCGTAAGTGTGTATGTATAAATATATGCTGAATGCTAGTACCAGTGAAAACTCTTTCACTTCCCCAGATTGTAGAGCTCCGGGTGCTGCCCCTGGCCCCAAACCATCCGTTGGTGCGGAAGCGCTTGTGAAGCGCTAGGTTTCTAGACCGGGCCCCGGCCGCACACTCTCTGCTGGTTCCGCGCAACCACATCTTCGCCGGTCCACTGCCTGGCCGCCCGCACCTTGACCAGAATCAGGTCCAAGTGGCCCAAATACTCATCAAACCTCTCCAAGAACAGGTCCACCGAGTAGTCGGTCTCTACGAGGACTTGGTCCTCCGCCAAAACCCCCACCAATTGCGACAAAACATCGTTTTTCTCCTCCACGCCGTTGATGTAGTTGGAGAACGAAAAGTATAGGCCCGGGGCCGAGTTGGCGTAGGACCGGACCCATATTTTCGCCTGGTCCACGGACCCGCTGAACGAGTGGAGAATTACGCTGGAAATGGCCCCGTATTCCCGCACGGTGTCGTAGAATATTCCATGCGCCTTGACGCAATGGAGCGAAACTGGCGCCTTCAAAACGTCGGCTAGGCCCAATTGCTTGCGGAGAATCATCACTTGATGGTCCATTGAAACTCTACAGGGCGAAAGTTTATCACCACTTCCGCTATTATCGACCTCAGGGTTACCATAAAACCCGTTGTACGGCACCCTGAACACCTTATCCAAGCCAATCTCACCAATGCCTCCGCCAAACTTCTCATGTAGCAACCGAATCCGGCCCACATACTCGTTGATGTCTACGGGCTCCGGCAACACTTCCAACAAATCGGCACCTGGCCCCGGCTTGAGAATGGCCTCATAGTGGGCTTGCTTGCTCACTTTTCCATCGCTGAACAAATGACTGAACCACGGGTGAACTCCAAAGTAGGGAAAGACTGCTGTCAGCCCCAACTCCATGATCTTCTCAACGACATCAATGTCTATATGGTTGGTGCACATTAGACTGAAGAAATTGGGCCGATTCACTCGGCTATCACCGCCTATCGCGGCCACAATCTTGTCTGCATCGGCCACAGTGCAACTGGTGCCCAAATGGCAGTGACTGTCTCCCAGGTAACTGCCCATGATGCTGCCCTTATCTTGTTATGGGGGTTGATTTTTTCATACATAATTGCGGCACGTGAAGCGCTTTTCTGGCACCCACGCAAAATTAACGTTGCGAAAATTCTAGAGCTTTCATAGCAACTTCCATCATTTTCCTTCCCCCGGTGAATTATAAAGCAGTCCGTGGATCACCGTGGAAGTGTTGGAATATTAGTAACGTCAATTGTACATTTACTGAATACCCAGTAATTATTTCTACTCAACCTTCAGCACCGTAATACAACAGGAAATGACTGTCATCATAGCATCATTGTATGTATAACTACCATCTCATCCTACCCACCTGGTTCTCAAATGCAATTGGAGAGCGCCAGAAACGGCTTAAAGTGGGCTCCAACTGCCTGCCGCAGTACCAGTGACGTCCGTATCTGCTTACAAGTAGCCAGTTTACCAATCATCATCATATGACTGCGGTGGGTAGTCAGATAACACGCGGTTAGCAGCGGTATTCTTTTGTTCCATATACTAACATTCAGGTTTCTACCTTACACTGTCCAGTTTGAAGTTGGCCCTCAGGAGGACTATAGTGATCATGAAGTCGAAGCCAACTTCAACCCAGCTAAAAATAGCACTCTGGGAATTCCCGTCTCCTCCATTTCCAACTCAATTCTACCTTCCTTGAGTGTCACCAACTCTCAGCAGCACACCCCCTCCGGTGGATCTCCGCCAGTTTACTTAGAACGCCCCGGAAGACTTTCATTCCATGAAAGTAGGAGCTCATTCACTCAGAAACAGGATTCTGCTAGTACCAATGGAGACAGCACCCCGGAGCAGTTCTTCTACCATCACAACAAGTTAAGAAAGCCCTCAGGTAGCACCGATGCTGTCCCAATGTCTTCTGAAAATCATACTTTTGCCGATAACCTAAATGAAAAACTAAGCCCTCATTACATCCAACCTCGTTCTCGGTTCAATAATGGCCCGGTACCATCACTGGTGGTGGATGCAAAGAAACTCGATAATGACATTGGTTTATCGGGGTTGAAAATCAACCGTTCGTCAACCAATTTAACCGGCTTGGGCAGTGCTACCAACTCCTATACTAATTTGCTCAATATAAACCAGAACCCAGGCTCTGCAAAACTCCGGTCGGTATTAGCCAGAACAAACCAAACAGGGTTCTTTCTTAATAACAATGGTAGTAGCAATTCTCTTCCAATCCCAGAAGAAGAGGAAGAAGAACAAAAATTCGCCATAGAAGAAACCCCGGTGCCAGTCGGGAATAAATCCCAGGAAGCAGAAGACCCCGATTACTGGAAAAACAACTTTAATAATATGCTTCATGGACGTACGGATTCGAAATTGACTCCCTTCGGTGGGTTCTCTAGACCCATGGCTGAAGGTTCCAGTTTCTTAGACCAGAAGAACATCTTCGAATCAGCTCCCTGGAAAGTAGTTCTCACCGATAAAGGAAATGCATCTTTGACCAAAGCAGTGGGATTATCTGTACAGTCTAGTGTCATCAAAAAAAGAAAATGGGTGGGTACTTTGTCGATGCCTAGTGATGTGGTACCAGGCAATGTCATACAAGATATTGCACAAGAATTAAAGGAAGAATACAACAGTTATGTAGTTTTCCCTAATGACATGACTTTCCAAGGACATTACAAGTCATTCTGTAAACAGATCCTATGGCCTACCCTCCATTATCAAATTCCAGATGACCCTAAATCCAAGGCCTTTGAAGACCATTCATGGGAACACTATAAATTATTGAACCAATTAGTTGCCGATAAAGTGGTTGAAGTCTATAATCAAGAAAATAAAGATTTGGATCCTCATGACCCGGAAAACGTTATTTGGATTCATGACTATCACTTGCTTCTCGTTCCAAGAATGGTGCGGGAAAAACTCCCCGATGCCAAAATTGGATTCTTTCTCCATGTATCATTCCCATCTTCAGAAGTTTTCCGATGCTTCGCTCAAAGGAAAGCATTATTGAGAGGTATTTTAGGTGCGAACTCCATTGCTTTCCAAACTAAAGAGTATGTGAGACATTTCCTCCAAACTTGTAACCGTTTACTTTTGGCTGATACCAATGAATTTGGTGTAACCTATGATGGAAACTGTACTACTATATCCACTAACCCAGTGGGTGTTGACGCCGCCTCGGTGCATGAAGTATTGGTTTCTAATGAAGTCCAGGATTGGAGAAATCTCATTAGAGAAAGATGGTGCGACCAGCATTTGATTGTCAGTAGAGATAAATTGGATAAATTAAGAGGAATTAAACAAAAATTATTAGCATATGAGTCGTTTCTACACGATCACCCCGAGTTTGTTGATAACACTGTTTTCATTCAAATTTGTATCGCCTCATCACAAGATCATGAATATGAACAGGAAGTCATGCAGATCGTCGCCAGAATCAACTCCCTTTCATCAAATATCTCAGGGTCACAACCAGTAGTTTTCTTACAAAAAGATATTGAGTTTGATCAATATTTGGCATTGCAGTGTGAAGCTGATGTATTCGTGGTATCCTCAATGAGAGAAGGGTTAAATTTGACATGTCATGAATTCATACTTGCAACTTCGGAAAAGAAATCCCCCTTGATGTTATCTGAATTTACCGGTTCCTCTCAATTATTGAGCTGTGATGGTGAAGGAGCATTGTTGATCAATCCTTGGGATATAAAAGCTTTTGGTGAAACTTTTTACCAGGCATTAACTATGAGTCCAGAAGAAAAATTGAAAAGATGGACAAATTGCCATAAAAGAGTTGTTACTCACGATTCAAAGCATTGGGTACTGACATGCATTTATGACATTAACGAAGCATGGAATTTGGAACAGGGAAGAAGTTCATGTAGCTTGAAGCCATTTACGAAAAAAGTTTTCGAGGACTTTTATCGTGGAACCGACTCCCATGGTAAACGATTATTTTTCTTGAATCTTGAAACTCCCAATGCAATAACCAGCAACAATAAATCTGATATAACCAAAGTAGCAGCTGGGGTTTCAGACCCCACGAAGAGTTCATTTTCTGTGCCAATTAAAATATCGACATTGTTGCATGGACTCTTATCAGATCGCAGAAATCAAGTTTACATCATAAGTTATTTAAGAAGAACAGATTTAGCAACTCTATTTAAAAAGATCCCTAATCTAGGATTGATCGCAGAGAATGGAGGATATATCAAATTAATCGGCTCTAACAATTGGATTTCTATAGTGGATGAGGCTGAAATTAAAAATTGGCTTCCTCAAGTGACTCAATTAATTGAGGCAAAAGCAGAAAGATTACCTGGATCCCATTGTGAAGTAGAGGATTGCACAGTTAGATTTCATGCTGGTAGTTCTATCAAAGATGATAGAGAGAGAAGTTTAGATGCTATGGGAGATACTATTCAGCATGTTAATGACATGTTTCACGATAAAGAAGGTGTACATGCTACTCTCATCAAAGACGTGGTTGTAGTACAGCAGAATCAACTTGCCCTCAAAGCATTGAAATTTATCATTTCTTTTTACAACCAAGATAAAGCAGTCGAACATGCTAGTAAATTGGTGGAGGAATTCCAAGCCAAGCTGCTTCCTGAATCAGCCCCAAGTACTCCCATTACTGAGAGCGCTGACGAAGGAATAATTCCTATAAAATCACCAATCAGCTCGCCACTTTCGCTGGCAACTTTCAGTCCTCCTACACCGCAGAATCCATCTCAAAATAAGGTACAATCGGTGTTTTTCAGTGGTGGAAGCACTCCTATTGACGAACCAAGCTTTGATTATTTGGAAAATTTAAGTGGTATCGATAAAGTGGTGACTATTACGGTATTAGGACCCGATACTGATTTCAAGACCTCCGCAAAGTACAGTGTAGCAGGAAAGAACGAACTTTTGGGGATTTTATCCATTGAATGAGGAGATCAGAATCGATATTTCGAAAAAGCAGTAAGTATTTGTATTATAATAGTTAATATACATATTAGGTTAAACACTGATTGTGAGCTCGATATTAAAAAGTTTTTAAAACTGCTTGTCTTTATAACTCCCCACAATCAATTTATTCAATTCTTCGAAAGAGTCAAGTAATGCTTTATCTTCGCTATCATTATTCACGATTATTTTGTTCCAATAATATACCAAAAACTCGTCTTCGGTGACAGCAGCAGCATCTTTTGCCCTATTTACAATCCACAATCCTTCTTTCGATCTCTTATGAGTCTCTCTATCGTCCTCCATTCTTGCCAAGATCTGTCTTTTGGAGAGAGAATGTTTCTCAATTGGCTGGTCAGGTTTTGAAACTCTAATGGAAAACATATCTTTTTCTTCGACAGCTTTATCAACAACTTCTCCATGTTTGAGTAGTCTCAATCGTTCGTATTGACTCTGTTTCTTCTTTTTGATTAACAAATTCCACGTAGTAATTAAGGGGTCCACGTTCTCTTCGTCATCTTCTATGGTAACCTTAGGAAAAGGAATATTTTCCTCCACATTAGCCAAGTCTTCTTCATTAAATTCGTCAGAAATAGAATTATACTTTGTTTCGTAGTCCACGAAGTCAAATTTAAAGATCTTAGATAGATTTTTCAAGCTATTAAATATGTTGTGAATACTGGCAGTATCTGAGTCGGGGAGCACTTTTATGATAATCAACGGCAAAGCATTTTTGATGTTATGAACATAAGGATAATTGTAGTGTGACTTCGGTTGCTCGCTAATGTAGAATGATTCGTTTATAAGCACCTCAATGAACTGGAATATAGTGGATTTGGTTTGTAGCTCGACAGTTTTATCATCAAGAGTATCGATTATGGACTGGAATAAGTAGTCTTCACCATCACTATTCTTAAGGGCAAAGTGGGCAGTTTTCGTCAAGTTCTGGACTAGCGGTGTGAGACCTCGGAGCATAAGCGAAAGCTTAGCGCTGTTTTCAAATGCATCCATGGTTTAGTAAAAGAAAGCAAGGTTTTCGAACTCTTTCTCTGTTGAATTCGAGTTTGACATCTTACGTAAGCGAGCATTGGTGCTCTTCATTTTCTCTATTTTTTTTTTTGCTAAAAAAAATTTTTGTTCTCTTCTTCATTATATCATTTCTTATTGACTTGCAACAATAATGGGTAAATCAGGTAAAGGAAA
Source organism: Isabelozyma rhagii (assembly GCA_003708185.3). Lineage (NCBI taxonomy): Eukaryota > Fungi > Ascomycota > Pichiomycetes > Serinales > Metschnikowiaceae > Isabelozyma > Isabelozyma rhagii. The sequence continues at coordinate 765,452 of PPNO03000005.1, read as the reverse complement.
AGGAGGAAAGAACAGAAGAAGAGGAAAGAATGTCAATGGAGGTCAAAAGAGAGAGTTGATCTACAAAGAAGAAGGTCAAGAATACGCACAAATCACCAAAATGTTAGGTAACGGAAGAATAGAAGTTTCTTGTTTCGATGCTATCAAGAGAATGGGACACATCAGAGGTAAATTAAGAAAGAAGGTATGGATGGGACAAGGTGACATTATTTTGGTGTCTTTAAGAGAATTCCAAGATGAACAATGTGATGTTATTCACAAGTATAATTCAGATGAGGCCAGAACTTTGAAGAATGTTGGTGAATTGCCAGAAAATGCTAAAATCAATGAAACCGATACTTTCGGAGCTGATGAAGATGAAGATGTTAACTTCGAATTCGGTGATGATGACGATGAAGATGAAGAAGATGGTGACTTGGACATCGACGATATCTAAATGGCATTTGTGTACTTTATTCTATAGATCCTGGCTTCCAGTCTGACCTCCGTGAGAGTCTTGGGTGGTTCTTAATTTATAATTGTATTAGACTACTAATAGGATAAATGTAGTGCACGATATGTGATGACCAAACGGCACCTAACTGGAGACCCTTTCTACGTTGTAATCTCATGAACTTGACCTTTTCTCAGACAAAGCACCTTTTGACCGTCCTGGTGGACACACTTATTATGTTTCTTATGCGCATACATTCATTAGAAAAAAATTAAGATTAAAACAATACAAATATATAGTTTCAAACCTAGTTAACTAAAGCAGAAGCAGTAGCAGATTCGTATTTCCAGTTTGGAGGTAAGATAGCAACAGTTCTGTAGTATCTGGCCAATCTGTGGATTCTGGATTCGATCAAAATTAATCTGAATTTAGAATCTTTATCTTTTCTGTTTCTTTCCAAGTGCTTTCTGACGGCAACAGCTTTCTTAATCAAGAAGTATAAATCTTCTGGGATTTCTGGAGCTAAACCGTTAGATTTCAAGATTCTTAAAATCTTGTTACCAGTGACAACTTTAGCTTGAGAAACGCCGTGGGCATCTCTTAAAATAACACCAATTTGAGAAGGAGTTAAACCTTTTCTGGCGTATTTGATAACTTGTTCAACAACTTCATCAGGAGTAGATTTGAACCAAGATGGAGCGTTTCTAGAGTAAGGGGTAGCAGAGGACGAGATACCTTTTCCCTGTAAATATGTTAGTATATTGCGCTTACGCATTACGAAGTCTCAAGAGAAACCAGGGCCCTTACTTTATCAAACCTGACAAGAGAATGATAAAGCAGACAAGAACCTTTATCCCCAATCCACATAGGGGTAGATATTTGTTGCATCCTGGCATACCTGAATACCATGGAGGTATCAGATTATGTCTGGTAACACATTATAAAGTGGTATCAATCAGTTTAGTTGAGCTGGCATCAAGGCAAGAGCTGTTGATAATAACCACTGTCACTATCACTCTTGACAAGACCCATCTCTACCAATCGACCCTGGTATTTCTTTCGGAATGAAAGTTGTTTTCACATACGGATGAGTGTAAACGAGCCATTTTTGTTGTTTAAGATGAAGAAAAGAGAAAGTGAAAAGTTAATGAAATGGAAAAAAACTTTTCATTATATGTGAGGATGAGACAAAATTTTCACTTTAGCCACGGCGCACGACTACAAGGTATTTCTGGTGTACCGAGGTTTACGCTGAACACTTGGTATTGAGCGTAAATAATATCATCTATCTACAAAGATAAAGGACCTGAATAACTGGGATCATGGGCTTTCTATATGATTGAGGTCTATATCCTTGAAGTCTTGAGATCACTTGGTTACTTGAGTTCATCTTCTATTCCGTCAAAGTCCTCTTCTTCTTCTACTTCAATTAACTTTGATACCCCGGCCTTTTCTCTAATCAACTCTACGGCTCCAGCGTACAACATTTTACTTTCTTGGCCGCAAGTTGGTGGTCTCCAGTAAAGTAGAACCAAAGGACTTTTCAACCTTCCATCTGGGAGTTTGAATGGGTACGATAAGATAATGTATCTAGGACTATTATCCGGTAATTCTTCTGCCAACTCCTCAAAATTAACGAAGACTTCATCAACATTATCCCTTCTGATTTCGTAGCTTTCCTTGTCAATTACATCTGCCTATTAGTATTGGTTTTTAAGCACTTCCGATACATACATACATATTATTGCTTGCATGCAAGTGGCCCTTGCGCTTGCAAAACGGAACTTCTGGAGCCCACTCAAGGTTTCAGAGGAGAAGGAATATAATGAAGGGGCCTGTAAGTTAGTAGATGTCAGTTGGCGGTTTCTATTCACATACCATGGTTGTGTTGGTGATGTCGTATTTGCTATAGTTGTTATCGGAGAGTTGGAACAGTGGTACTTGGGTGCACGGGTCAAATTGAGAATTTCAAAATGTATTAATTCTCTGTTTGTGGTGTACTGTTGTCCTTCCTAAAGCGGAAATGTATGTTTGGTCGTGCGTACCTCTATACAATAACAAATATAACCAATTTCAACCTTCCATCGGGAAGAGATCAATACAACTCTCTTCATAAACATCTGCTTCAACTCGTGGCAAGACCCCTTAAGTCAATCATTTCTATGCCGAAAAGTAGATTAAGTATCCCTCTTATCGAGTTCTTGAAGAACCGTATTTACCTTGGTGCCTATGATTTTGCTCCTTCCGATACTAATGATCTCGTATATTTTACCATAGAAGATGCTTTACCATATAACCCATTTCACTTAGATTTTGGTCCTCTTCATATCGGTAGCTTGTATCGTTTTGCTGTGGTTTTACATAACATCTTGAATGAAGAATCTAACCAAGGAAAGGCTATTGTATTTTACAGTTCCACAAGTGCTAAAGAACGTTCCAATGCTGCTTGTTTGCTTTGCTGTTATATGGTATTAGTACAGTCATGGTCCCCACATCAAGTGCTCCAGCCAATCAGTCAAATTGAGCCACCATTACAGCCTTTCAGAGATGCTGGTTACTCCAATGCTGATTTTGAAATCACCATACAAGACGTTGTGTACGGAATGTGGAGGGCTAAAGAAAGAGGCATGATTGATCTTACCAGTTTCAATTTAGAAGAATATGAACAGTACGAGAAGGTGGAACAAGGGGATTTCAATGTTATCACCAAGGACTTCATTGCGTTTGCATCTCCTAAACAAAACAACCGTAAACCAGGAGTTCTTAATGAGCCATTTAAGCAGGTATTGAATTATTTTATGATGAACAATGTCGAGTTGGTAGTGAGATTGAACTCCCATTTGTATGATGCCAACGAGTTTACCAAAAGAAATATTCAGCATATTGATATGATCTTCGAAGATGGAACCTGTCCAACGTTGGAATACGTTCAAAAGTTTATTGGAGCTGCTGAATGTGTGATTAACAAGGGAGGTAAAATAGCTGTGCATTGTAAAGCTGGTTTAGGAAGAACTGGTTGTTTAATTGGGGCCCATTTAATTTATACCCATGGTTTTACTGCCAACGAGTGTATAGGGTACATGAGAATGATTCGTCCAGGAATGGTAGTTGGACCCCAACAACATTGGTTATACTTACATCAACATGACTTCAGAGATTGGAGACACACTATGTGTTTGGATAATAGACCAGATGAGATGATTGGTGGGTTGTTCCCGCTAGTTCAGTACGAAGAATTTAAAGCCAGATTAAAACAAGAAGCCAAACAAAGAAAGTTACAACATCAACAACGGGTTAATTCTTCAGTGAGCCACTTCGATTCTTCATTCAATACTCCAATAAGAAGAAGAAAAATTAGTGGAGCATTGGCTGCAAAAATTCAGACAGCAGTGCCCATGGAATCTCCTGGTCAGCCTCGTAAAATTAAAGATGAAGAAGACACTTCTTCTGGAGTAGTAGAAATTATCAATAATTCAGATGAAGAAAACGAAGACATTATTGGGAATGGCACCGAATCAATGCAAGAAATTCAAAGTCCTCCTCCTCCCCAATATTCATCACCACCTCCTCCTCGCCATCATCATCAAATTGAAACCAGTTCTCCCAAACGGAATAGTTCGAATGGGGACTGGAAAGTGTTGAGATCCATCTCAACCAATAGTGTAAATCAACAACCCATCCAATTAAGCAAAACCACTAATACTACTATTACTACCACCAGAAACGTAAGCACTACCTTAGCCTCGTCACCACACACGTCACCCAACGAAATCAGAAACCCTAAATCCCGATCCAGTTCTCGTAATTCCTTCATTCAAAGCGGTAAGCCATCGGTTATTCATTCAGTTCATAGTCATTCTCATAACATTGGAGGAATCACTACTTCTCCTCACTCACGAGTTCATTCTTCTTCTGGGATAAGAAAAATCAGCAATGGTTTAAATGGGAGAAAGCCATAAGTGTAAATTAGTACTACATGAATTCCTTTTATTATTTCTTTTCCTTTTCAGTTTCAGTTTCAGTTTTCCAGCTTCCTACAGTTAATTTTCAGTTTCCATGCCATTGATATCAAAACTTTCTTTTGTTCCGTTTGAAATTTAGTCAGGAAAAGTTCACGATAGTCCTTACGTTATTGTATTATATATATAGAAACATACGGCGGTTCATTCAATCTAAAGTAAAGATCAAAGATGAAGTAAATGACAGAGGAGTAGAGTGGTAGTTGTGACGAGGTCATGTAGATCTCATGGTCTCCTTGTAGCTAGCGCAGCAGGTGAATTGTCACTATCTGAAGCAACTTTGGTCTAGTCGCTGTTCCTCTAATCCTCGTAGTTGGCTTCTACAATCACAAATGCTTCGTCGTCCACGTACTTAAATGCAATCAAGTCATAGTCACTGAACTTGATCAAATCAAACGTCAGGTCATCAGTCAAGTCAATCCACTGATTATCGTATGGAGCATCCTTATCCTTTGGAACGGCAAGTGCGATTTCTCCCACACCTACGATCTTTTTTGGTGCTTTGTCCGATTCTTCTTTGATGTCTACTTCTTCCATATAATCTGACTTCGGAACGTCAATTTCGTCTTCTTCATCAAGAGCATCTGGCTCCTCATTATCTACCAAAAGCAAGCCACCCGAGCTGTTGATGGCATGCACCAATTGTGATATTATAGTATCGATTTTTGGTGATTTTAGACTGGCGATTTTCACGGGTATCACGTAGGTGGATTTATGTCTTTTGAACTTGAGTATGGTAACTGGTGGGTCAGGTTTCGATTTTGGAGGCTATCCGTTAGTAACTGCGTTTCATATTCATAAGTTGTTACTTACCATTATGGTAGTCAGTGATGGAGTGAAACAGAAGAAAAGTGGTGGAAGCTGCAAATCTGCACTTTTTGAAATCCTTTTCTGTTGATGTTTTTTTTTTGTTCCTTTTTCACATTTTTCAGAGACATTCTTATCTTTTTGGCTGCTCGAAACTCATGTATATACCAATAACGGAGCTACTCCGAAGTACCAGCCACCAGTCCCTGGTACGATCGTTGTACCGAGACTTGCTACGAAGTGTCACCAAATTGGCCCAAGTAAATGGCCCCAAATCTTTGCATCATATGGACCCTCAGGTCCTCCGACAGTGCCAGCGGTACGAAATTGACCCGAAACTATACATAAACCACCTTGCGGGAGAGCTACGATACGAAATCGCGGTGCAAATGCGCTTGCCGTTTGAAATCAATGCATATACGGGGAGCATTCTTCGCAAGAGACTTCTTCTTGGAGTGGAGATCAACGAAGCTATAGAACGAGCGGTAGTGGAAGACCACAAATATTTAGTGGATATTATCAAGATAATGGTTGACTTCAGAGCAGAAAATAGTCGAAAACAGGAATGGAGGCGACAGTTTCTCTCCAATAGCGACGATATCAATGAAGTCAGAAACCGCAAAAAACTGATTATCAAGAAGGTCATCGCAAGTAAAGAAGCGAAGGAAGTACCTCAGAAGTTCTCTTCTGAAGAATGGAAGAAAATTTCGGCCCAGAACGAAACGTTGGTGTTACAAAGATACTTGAAGCTCCTTCAAACAAGCAACCTCATCCCCAACCCATTTCTCCTTCCTTATACGGATAAATGCTATCGTTCATCTAGTTCCGAAAGGTATCCTCCTACTGAAGTAGTTCCCGGGTCAGTCAAGAACGCTGTCATTCGGTCTGCGTATGATTTGGATTATATAGAATCCATTGTCAAGCCGTCATTCGAATATGACGTCAACAAGATCCATTACCTTGGCCAGCTTGACGAAATTGTTAATGAGAAGGGTCCGTTTAGGGTAACGATTTCCATGAACAACTCTGGATCTTTCCTGATACCTCTTCTCCGGAAGAAAAAGAAGGACCCGGAGGAGTTACGACGAATTGCATTAGATATCAAAAGGCTGACCCGGCTATCAAACTTACTTGGGGCGTGGAACTCTCCAGCAGGTAGCAAGAGTATCGAGTACGGTCCCATTAATAAGGACGGCTCGATTACTTTGAAGGGAAGCAGAGGATTTGACTATGATGAGAGGATGTTCCCCAAACACTACTACGAAGAGTTTTGCTATCAAGAAGCACGATGGGAATTTCTCATGGACAACGCAGTAGGGAAAACAAAATCGTCATTTGGAGACTATCTTGGACTGTGGATGGAGCCGTTGGAAATGGTTGCTCCGTGGCTCATAGCTTCTTTTAAACAGCTAAGGCTGAAGTATCGTGTTGATGCAAATACGCTAGAACAGCAACGGATCTTTCAAAGTCAGCATAATGCACATTACGATAATCAAGTGAGGAGATTTAAAGCCATTGTGGAAAAGTTGAATGAAAATAACGTATTCAAGCACTCGGATATTGTCAATGCAGACAGACAGCGTAAGACAGTCGAAGATCAGTGGGTTGCTCCGTCAAAGAACCCAAAAGTGCCCACAGGAGCACCTCTGCTTGAAAGAAGAGGGATGGGGAAGACATTAGGCGATTACTTGGAGAATGTGGGCTACCATAACTTCAAATGGGGCAAGAAGTTTGTATCGAGGTTCAAAAAGAGACGTTATAGAAGGGGAAAGTTAGTAGAACTGGAGCCCGAATTATGAACACAGGTTTCAGCAGAATAACCCACAACGCCATAATATGGCATATTTATAGACATTAGCATGAACATGTAAATAGAACAACTGCATCTTAACTGTAAATCCGGTAGTATTTCAGAGTATTACGCCCATTTCTTCACTGTCCTCACCTACACCTAGTTCTACACTGTCCTCACCTACAAATAGTTCTACACTGTCCTCACCTACACCAGTTCTACACTGTCCTCCACCCACACTGCTAATCTCATCAATCGTCAATGCATATATACAACTAAAAGACTACACCACATATCCCCCGAAGCTCGTGCTTGTGGTAATATAACCCTCTATCGCCCCCGAATCCACCTCTTCCTCTGGATTTTCTTCAACACCTCCCTCTTTCTCTACGATCTCGAAATCTTCAATCATTCTTACCAATTCACCGGTCTCTGGGTCCTCGCTCACCAGCAACCCACTCATCATGGTAATGACATCGCTCAAGGATTTACCCTCGCTCCTCAATTCTCTATGTTTGGCAAGCACCTCTTCAAGACAGGCTATTTTGTTCTCGTACCATCCACCAGCGCCCACCGGGAATGGGGGCACCATCATAATGTCTTTTCGAGCAAACAATGCCTCCGACGATAATTGATTTCGGTAGAAAAGTGATGCCTGGTAATGATCTTTGCAGCAGTACTGCGACAGGAATGTATTGGGTAATATGATGGATGGTTTACGATTGTAGATTTGGAATTTGGTATCACCGCCAAACAGTGACAGTCGTCTGGTCTTATGCACGGGAGATTGTTGGCAAGTCATGTAGCCACATTGGTGTTCGATGTTGCGCTCCTCCACGATTTCGTCGTAGCTTTCTTGGGTCAAAAATCGGCTCAAAAACTTGAGTAGTGGCAAGTCCACCCTATGGTCTAGTACTGCTTCGGTGATGATAAGCAGGACTCGACTCGCTTCTCCAGGAGTGAGCACATCTTTATTGGCAAATGGCGCAAGATGCGGTAAAAACGTTTCAACGGTTAGCATTGTCTTAGATGCTTTGACAAATGCAATGGGTGAAAAAAAAAAGACAATACCAGAATAGACGGAAGAGTGTGTAATTGGAGAGAATTTGGTGGTTCCCCAGATGATGACATTATCGCGCGGTACGGTTCTCACACGTGAAGGTAATGATAATGTGAAAAAGTCGTTGTTGTCGCCCTTCTTCTCTCATTTCTTTCATCCAAAGCCATGGCGCGCGCCAGAAACGAACGGTCGAGACCAGGAACAGGTGACGACGGCTCGTCAAGACCCCGGTCTCGCTCCCGGTCGGCCTCTGTCAGATCAAGGTCCAGATCATCGACTGCAAGCTCGTTCATAACCCATCTATCGCATCACCAGCACGCCAAAGGGTTGCTGAAGCACCAGGAGCGAATCTACTCGTTGTACCGCCTTTTACTCCTCGAATTGAATCTCCCCGGTGCCACCTCCGGTCGTGAGGCCAGTTCAGATGGCCAACTGGCTGATGGAGTCCTTTCTTATGAGCAAATCATCAACATGACCCGAATCCCGTTTGCTCTTGAGAAATTCATGGTGTTCGGGCTACTTATATGCATCAATTCCTTCCTCACTCTCTTCACCCTCGTACCCTTGAAGATTGTCATAATGATCTCCCGAACGTTCTCCCTCCCGAAAACATCCCCTGTCAACTTCAATGCAGTGCTCCATCACCTCCACTGTGTAAAGCGGGACGTCATCACCGTATCCCTCATCTTCGTGTCGGTGTGCATCTTACTCACCCCCAATCTTGACATCTCTAGAATGTACCATGACGTCAGGGGCCAGGCCCAGATCAGATTGTACGTCATGTTCGGGGTTTTGGAGGTGGGCGACAAACTATGCTCCTCCATCGGCCAGGATATTCTCAACATCCTCTACAACATCCCCATCCTGGTGCACCGCGGCAACTGGGCCAAACTCGCCGTATTCTACGTGTTGGCCATCAGTTATCTTTCGTTCCACTCCTACATTTGCATATACCAAACCGTGTCGCTTAATGTGGCTGCAAACTCCTACTCCAATGCCCTCCTTGCACTCTTACTATCCAACCAGTTCGCCGAACTCAAAAGCTCAGTGTTCAAGAAGTTCGAAAGAGAAGGATTGTTCCAGATTACGATGTCTGACTTGACCGAGCGTTTCCAGTTATCTTTGATGTTGAGCATCATTGCCTTAAGGAATTTGCTCCAACTAAGCACAAATCATATCGGCCTTATTCCAAACAGTTGGAAAAGCTGGAATAAATGGATCGGGGCAATCTTTGGTCCCGGGATCGTGGTCCTTGGCTCTGAAATATTCGTAGACTGGCTAAAACACTGCTACATCACCAAATTCAACCGAGTTCGTCCTCGTATTTACCTGAACTTCCTCTACGTTCTTAGTCTTGACTTCCTTGAAGTGGTCAAATCAAGTCCAAATTCCAATTTACTGCATGATTTGACTGACTATATCGTTCTCACAAAGAGAATCGGTCTCCCGTTATTAGCATTGACCGTTTGTTTCCTTAGAATGACGTTACCTGACCTCAAATCATTGTTCATAATCCCACACAGTTCCTTGATCTACTCGCTTTTCGTGTCTCTGGCGTTGTTATCGGTGACTTTTGCTACTCTTTTGTTTATAAGGTTGATTTTGGGTATCGTCATACTTAAATGGGCTAATAGGATAAAACATCAGCATCAAACGTACCAGGCAGATTTGAAAAAGGCGCAAGCCGAACTGGTATCAACTTCTCCAGTATTTGGTGCAAACCTTAATCCTCTGTTTCCGAACTTATCGCCTATAAAGAAAGAATCTTCAGCGCTGAAACCGAGTGTACCGCCTATCCTCACAAGTGGGCTTTCGTTACTTGATTTGAGTGCCACGGGCAGTCACATCAGTATTCGTTCAAGAACTCCGTCCCCGATTGATCCACTACACATTCTTGGTGAAGACGTTTTCGAAACGAGGGAGACAAACGATCCTGGGACAAATGAACCGGAAACCAACAATGAACCTGAGGCCAACAACGGAACAAAGGCAGACAACGAAGACGAGACTGACAATGAATTAAGCGAATCATATATTCAGTCACCCATTGAATTGTCATTTTTGCCGGGAGTGCCCAACACCGAAGCTTCAACCATAAATCCCACCACCAGATCATACTTATACGACTACGGAGAGAAGATTCCTCCCACGGTTGAAGAGAAACGGAACAAAATGTTCCTCAGCACACATGGACGCCAGCGAACCCATAGTGAAGATGAAGGGTTGGGGAAGGTAATGAGATACGAAATGTCAAGTAAGCGAATATGGTAAGGGATGTAACAGATCAAGAGAGCTACGAAATACAGATCTTGTAAGACATAGTTCGTTAATATATACAGGAGTAATACTTTATACACGGTAGAGCCATAGAATAGGCCATTGCACTCATTTTTGTTTCAATAATTGATCTTTTAGCATCTTGTTAATGTAGTTTAAAGTAGCTGGTCTGGGTTTTCTTAATCTTGAAGAAAATGCTAAACAAGTAGTCAATAATGCTAAAGCCCCGGCTTGATGTGCGGCTGCCAATGGGATAGGAACAAGGTAAATTAAGGTGGAAATCCCCAAGGCAGCTTGAAGAGTGACAAATCCCATTACTGTATGAAGCATTTTTTGTGCCGGTTTTGGAATAATCTTCTTCTGTTTGGCACCATATAAGTGCATTGCAAGCACGGCGAAAAAGGTGGTGGTTGCAAATATACGATGAACCAATTGCACCGTGGTTGGATTTTCCAATAAATTTCTCCACCATAAATCACTATGGTCTTCTTTTCTTGCGAAAACAGGAGACATCAATTCATTAGTGCTGGGAATGTAATCCTCTCCCATATGAGGGAAGGTATTATAGATCAATCCAGCATCGAGCCCGGCAACCATACCACCAGACATGGCAGTGAAAAAGGTTAATCCAAGTAATCCAAGACCCAAGGTTCTGATTTTCTTCAAAGCGGGATTGTTTAATTGGCTGAATAAATTTTGCACTGCTTGTGGGTTCGATTTAACTTGTTTGACCCATTTATTTTCATTCAAGATCTCAAACGCAGTCCATAACACCCCTAAATATAAGATGAAAGCAGCACCTAAGTGGGTGGTTAATCTATATTGGGAAACAGTGGGTTTGGAATTTCTTTCAGCCAATTGTTCTTCGTCTAAGCCTGATTTCACCATCCACCATCCAATAGCACCTTGTAGTCCTAGTAAGCCAGTTAACCCCACAATTCTCCACTTCACATGTCTACTTACCTTGCCAGCTTTCCAGAAGTATAATGAAGGAAGAACAAAGAGCATTCCGATGGTTCTTCCAAGTAGTCTATGCCCCCATTCCATGCTGAAAATGAATTTGAATTCTTCTAAAGTTATATGGGAGTTTAATTGTTTGAATTCAGGAGAGTTTTTATATTTAGCAAATTCGTCTTCCCATTCCGCCTCGTTCAAAGGAGGAATGGCTCCGGTGACAGGTTTCCATTCGGTGATGGATAACCCGGATTCTGTTAATCTCGTAAGACCTCCAATAACTACTATGGCAAACACCAAACCTGAAGTACCAATGAGCCAATAACCAACTGATTTATCGGATATGACTTTTACGTTGGAGTTGTCGATTGCTGGTTTCACCACTGGTTTGTTGATGGATTTGGTGATGTATGCCGATGGATTTTCGCCTATAGCAGCGGCAGTGGAGTAAAGTCTGGAAGATCTAAAGTTGGAAATCACGTTGAACAATCTAAATCTATCTCTGATGGTCTGATTGGGAACAATGGATAGTCTTGAACCCTTAGTCCGGGTCAAGATATTTAGCACCGACGAGTTCTTGGTGAAAAAGAATCTATTCTTACAAAGCATTCCAGCTTGTTATCTTCTTTTTGGGCAGTAACCACTAACTTGAAGTGTTTAATTCTTCAGAAGTAAAACTCTTGAGTAGTAAAAAAAAAAAAATCAGCAGGTTAAAATAAGCACAAAATCGATAGCTGCAATTGGATAGACATTTTTGGGCCGCGCACTCCTTGTTTTGGGTGATTGGGTGCAAATACAAAATTGTCTACAAACACAAGCACCCGTTATAAACGAGACTAGTTAAAAGAAGAATGAAATTTTATGATAAAGGAGATAGCCTGCCAAGGTCTAGGGAAATTTTGAAAAGTTGGAGATTTAGAGGAAATTTACAAAAATTCAGAGAAAATGATGTGAAACAAAGAGTGCAACTACAAGATTCACTAGCAGCTAAACAAATTGTGGAAAAAGAGACAAACCAAAAGTGGCCGAACGAGGAAGAAGAAGAATTGATGTTCAAGACACAGATCATAAAAAAGAGGTTGCTTGGTGACAAAGTATCGAGGCTTTTTGAAGACCAGCCGGTTGTGACCAAGAGTTCATTCGTTGATACGGTGCTTGCCAAAAGGGCATTTGAAGATGTTACCAGCAGTTCCTCTCATGCAGTATTTTCCACGGCATTAGATAATTATACCGAAGAAGACTTACTAGCTAATACCGTCTACTTTTTTCTAGTCATGGTATTGGCAACAGTGGTGATAGGAGTTGCAGCATTTGGTATAAGGGAGTACACGCTTTCCATTCGAAACAAGCCCAAATCAGCAGAATGGGAAGACAAGAACCACGAAGAAGAACAAGAAGAACCACAATACCTAGAAGAAAACCCTCCGAGAGCCCTTTCGTTGTTGCAGAAAGGACTTGAATTCAACAAACCAACGGCCAATGGGTTACTTCAGGAGTCAAATGTGTTTGAGAAGGTGATTGACACCACCCCTTTCGTCTACGGCTTCAGTAGCCCTTCAAGTGCCAACGATTCTCTGGCAGTAACAAACGTCAAACTTGAGGTAATTGGTGATGATCTCACCCCAGGGTTCACAGGAGGCATAGAACTTCTCGATACCAAAGTCAGCGGGCATGAGACTCAGTTCTACACTTCAACCTCGAAACCAGTATACGGGTTAAAGCAGATGATGGAGGTCAAGCAAAACAATCTCGTATTCCACCATAAGAGCATCGGAGAAACCATTAAGTTGTCCGAAATCGTCAAATTTTCGGTAGCTTTCCCACAAAAGAAGTTCGAAACTGCCTGGGAAGCGGAAAAAGCCATTGAAGAGATCCGAGGCTCTATTTTGGAGCTCTACGATCAGATTCTGGCGGCGGAATTATTATGTATTGGGGCGTCTCATAGTATCCTTGATAATGAGAACTACTACATGCTGGCATTTAATGAATTCATGGTGCAGTTCGTGGACTCGGCTGACATATTCCATAATATCAATGTCTACGAAAATATTACGATTCAGATACTGATGATTGAAATGGCGATGATATACTGTTGGTCCCACTGGAACTTCCACCAGATCGAAGCCAAGGAAAAGATCTATGAAAAGTTTCGCCAGTGGAAGTCAGGGGACCCTACGCTTCAAAGCCACGACATAGTGTTTCGGTTGCTCTGTAACTTGAAGCTTGGGTTGCAAATCCTTCCTGAGAGTACCGTCAGGAAAGAGCTTGATTTCCGGGTCCAGATGTTGTTTCGAGAATGTGTGAAAACGTGCCAATGCCATGGGTTTGGAGAGTTTGTGCCCATGTTATGCAAAGCTGTGAACAACACCACGAAACAGAGCAGCAAGTACTTCTTCTACGATATCTTGTACTTAATGATCACCCAGCACTCACAGTGCTGTATGAATGAGTACCTCCAGCAACAAGAGCACTCGGCCCACCTCAAAGCGCTTGTTCAGCATGGTCTCTGGCACAACCACGACCGGCGGCTCACGCTGAAAGTACAGGAAATCCACCAGTTCTTGATGCCTCACCACGACGAGGTTAAAGGGTGGTACCAGGAGGTGCTGGGGGGCCGGAAGTTGGTGTCGGCGATGGCAGCAGCAGCAGCAGGCGAGGCGATTTGCACCCAATCTGCAGACCGCCCACATACTCCGGGTTCATGGAAGTATTTTTCATGAACAAATTTGCACCCAATCTGCAGACCGTTCGGCGCACGCCCGGCCTCACGGAAAGATATTTTTTCTCATGAGTCCGAATCGTGCAGATTTCGGCTGCATGTGACAACATCATCGAAGCCTATCATGGAAGCCGTGGTCTAAAGATGATTATTTTCCGGCCCAAGCGAGGTGACAGGGGACGATAAGGAACAGGGTATTCAAAGAATAAGCATCTTCAGAAGCCATGGGAAGGACTGCAAGAGGGCCCAAAAAGGTCGTATCAGGTCAATAGAATGCACCCCACCCCCGCTTCCCTTTCGAATACTGCGTCGCCTGATCTGCTCGTCTTCACCGAATACCTAGTCTTCTCTGTCGCTGCCAATCGCGGGCCCAGTAGGAGGAGGAGAGAGGGGTGGGGAAATGCCAAATAGGCACATGATTACGGTCTGTGGGGGTACCGCGCTTCGACCCAATTTTTTTCTTTTGGCCCCAGAAAAAATAAGAATACCGTCCATCACAGGCTTCTATCCCAGAGCTGCACTTTCTATAACTACATTGGGGCAAGGTTGACAGTATTTGTACTTAAGAATTCAACATATAATCTTTTTGTCTGTCTTTTACACAATTTTTTCTTCTGTTTTCTTTATTTTAGTCTTTTCGATACATACGATACCATGTCCACGATTGAATTGGCCGCAGCAGCAGTGTTAGGTAGTCAACTTCTTGATGCCAAATACCACGTCAAAGAAGACGTTCTTCTTGCTCAAAAGGTGCTCCGAGATGCTATCCCGTACTTCTACAACTGTTACAAGGGGAGAGCCAGTTTCTGGTACTACTTTGAGAAGGCCGTGGCCAAGCACCCCAAGAATGTGGCCGTAGCGTTCCCCAGACCGGTTGCCAATGCTCCCACACCCAAAATCGACGAGAACGGGTTCCCAATCTACGATGACCAGTTCTCGTTGGAGTCCTACACGTACCAGGAATTGTACGACATGATCTTGCGTTTCAGTTACATTTTAAAGTTCGACTACGGGGTCACGGCAGAGCAGACCATCGCCATCGACTGTATGAACAAACCATTGTTCATTATCCTTTGGTTCTCGCTCTGGAACATTGGTGCTATTCCCTCGTTCTTGAACTTCAACACCCAGGGTAAGCCGTTGGTGCACTGTTTGAAGATCGCCAACGTTACCCAGGTGTTCATCGACCCCGACTGTGCTGGTCCCATCAGAGAAACAGAGGCCTCGATCAACGAAGAGTTGCCCCATGTGAAATTGCACTACATCAACGAGCCGGAATTGTTGAAGGTGTTGTCAGATAAGTCCAGACCCAAACACAGGGCCCCCGATAACACCAGAAGACCAGAAGACACCGATTACTCGTGCTCCGCTTTGATCTATACCTCAGGGACCACCGGTTTGCCCAAGGCTGGGATCATGTCCTGGAGAAAGGCCTTCATGGCTGCTTCGTTCTTTGGTTACATCATGAAGGTGAAGTCTGATTCCAACGTGTTGACGGCCATGCCCTTGTACCATTCAACCGCTGCCATGTTGGGGGTTTGTCCCACGCTATTGAAGGGTGGGTGTGTTTCAGTATCCCAGAAATTCTCCGCCACCTCGTTCTGGACCCAGGCGAAGCTTGCCAAGGCCACTCATGTGCAATACGTCGGTGAAGTTTGCCGTTATTTATTGAACTCCAAGGAGCACCCTGACCAGAAAAACCACAACGTCACCATCGCATACGGTAATGGGTTACGTCCTGATATCTGGATGGACTTCAAAAACCGTTTCCACATCAAAGGTATCGGTGAATTCTATGCCGCTACTGAATCCCCCATTGCTACCACCAACATCCAATACGGTGAATTCGGGGTTGGTGCATGCCGTAAGTATGGTTCTTTGATCAACTTCGTGTTATCCTTCCAACAGAAGTTGGTGAAGATGGATCCAGAAGATGAAAATGAGATCTGGAGGGATCCTAAAACCGGTTCCTGCGTCACTCCAAAATACAATGAACCCGGTGAATTGTTGATGAAAATTATGAATGCGAAAAAAATTGAATCTTCGTTCCAAGGTTACTATGGTAATGAGAAGGCCACATCATCCAAGGTCATTTTCGATGTGTTCAAAAAGGGTGACGCGTGGTTCAGAAGTGGTGATTTGTTGAAGATGGACGCCGATGGGTTGTTTTACTTCGTTGACAGATTGGGTGATACCTTCAGATGGAAATCGGAAAATGTTTCTGCCACCGAAGTTGAAAACGAGCTTATGGGCTCGAAAGCAATTAAACAATCAGTTGTGGTTGGGGTTAGGGTTCCCAACCACGAAGGTAGAGCCGGTTTTGCCGTGGTTGACCCAGTCGATGAGTTGAGTGGCAACGACGAGGCAGTGTTGGCCAAGATTTATGATCATGTCAAGGCCAATTTACCTAAATACGCCATTCCGCAATTCATCAAAATCAGTTCTGAAATCGAAGCCAGTCATAACCACAAAGTTCCAAAGAATCAGTTCAAAAAACAGAAATTGCCCAAGGGTGAAAGTGGTAGCGAATTGATCTACTGCTTGAACAAGGACAAATATGTTGAATTGACAGAGGATTACTGGAAAGATATCATTGGTGGTGCTTCAAAATTATAAAAACTGTATAACTTCAGTTCTGTTGGTAGTTTGTCTGACTTTATATATGCTCGGATACTATTAATTTATAAACCCATACCGCTTTTTTTTTTTATATTGTATTCATATAATTCATGAAATAAAAAATATTTGTTACCCCCTTGCAGCCGCATTTAGCTGCACATGTCAAACTCTTTTTTTTTTTTTTCACTCTACAATAGAAGAACGACAAAAAGTAATGTTTATTAATTTTATTGATCATATAAACGCCTATTATTTGGTAGGTAAGACGCTTATTGTTTGCTAGAGATGGCGGTAACACCTGGTAATTCCTTACCCTCCAACAATTCCAAGGAAGCACCACCACCAGTAGAAACATGAGATAATTTGTCAACAACACCGTATTTCTTAGCAACAGTAGCAGTGTCACCACCACCGATGATAACAGTGTTACCGGCTTCGGCAGATTTGACAGCAGCATCTAATAAGGATTTAGTACCAGTAGCGAATTTGTCAAATTCGAAAACACCTGGAGGACCGTTCCAGACAATGGTCTTAGCTTCAGCCACGGTTTGGGCAAATAATTCGTTGGATTTTGGACCAGCATCAAGACCCATCCAGTGGTCTGGAATACCTTCTTCTTGAGTAGCAGTGGAAGATTCGGCGTCTTTGTCGAATTTGTCAGCGATGACGAAATCAACTGGAAGAACAATCTTGACGTTGTTCTTCTTGGCCTTAGCAACCAAGTTTTCGACGTTCTTGGCACCAGCTTCGTCGTAAAGAGAGTCACCAATGGACATATTGTCCAAGACTTTTTTGAAGGTGAAAGACATACCACCACCAATGATTAATAAATCGACTTTGTCTAACAAGTTATCAATCAATTGAATCTTGTCAGACACTTTAGCACCACCCAAGATGGCCAAGAAAGGTCTTTGTGGGTTTTCCAAAGCTTTAGCGAAGTAGGTCAATTCTTTGGCAACAAGGAAACCAGCAGCCTTCTGAGGTAAGTTGAAACCAACCATGGACGAGTGAGCTCTGTGGGCAGTACCAAAGGCATCGTTGACGTAGACATCGGCCAATGAGGTCAATTGTTCTCTGAATTTTTCAACATCTTCCTTGGAGGCTTTGACCTTTTGGCCGTCAACCTTCTTGGAGCCTTCTTCTTCAATATGGAAACGTAAGTTTTCCAATAAGAAAACAGTACCATCGGAGGCAGAGTTAACGGCACTGGAGACTTCTTCTCCAACACAGTCGTTCAAGAAGGTGACTTTTTGGCCCAAAAGCTTTTCCAATTCGGCGGCAACTGGAGCCAAGGAGTATTTTTCAACCTTTTCCCCGTTTGGTCTACCGAGATGAGAAGCTAAGATAACAGCCTTTGGTTTGTTTTCCAAAACGTATTTGATGGTTGGTAAAGCAGCAACAATTCTTTGGTTGTTGGTGATGGTGGTACCGTCCAATGGAACGTTGAAGTCAACCCTGATAAACACTCTTTTACCGGTGACGTCTAAGTCTTTGACGGATAATTTGTTGGATAACGACATTCTGGGAGAAAATTTAAATCTGGGGCAGAATTGAAGAAAGTTCAATTTGGAAACAGAAGCGAATTGAGTTTGGAAAAGGGA
Source organism: Isabelozyma rhagii (assembly GCA_003708185.3). Taxonomy (NCBI): domain Eukaryota; kingdom Fungi; phylum Ascomycota; class Pichiomycetes; order Serinales; family Metschnikowiaceae; genus Isabelozyma; species Isabelozyma rhagii. The sequence continues at coordinate 747,171 of PPNO03000005.1, read as the reverse complement.
AATAATGGTGGTTTTTATGTGTGCTGTCCCACTCCAGGGGGGATTCAGGTGGTGCACTATTTTTTTTATTTTTTTTTTTTTCAGTGGACGTACTCCGAAGATTTGGGCCCATTTTCTCGGTCCTTCTGGGGACCGGGGCTTTCCTCATCCAGCCCATAGCTACACCCACAGTTCATTCTCCGGCCAATTGACAGCCCAAAGTCAATTCAACCTGCCTAGACTACCAAACCCTCCAGCATTGAGCTTGTTGTTGGCACACCGGATGAACTGGAGCAGCCCGTGGGTTGATTGCTCCCCAATCACACCAGGAGAATTTCGACCCGGCTTGAGGTTATCCGCACTATCAGGTGAGGAAACAGTCTGGTGACGCAAACTGCAGTAGTTCCGGCCAGCCGGGGGAAGGCCCCGGTATAGACACGAAAGACAGGTACGGGCGTGTTTTGGAGAAGAGAGGTACGGGCGTGTTTCCAGAAGCGGCGGTACAGGTATTTTCTCGATGATTCTAGAATATTCTCCATGAGATGCTAAACTATACTTAAACATATCATTGTCATCTGACTCGCTTCACTCTATAGACAACCATGGAGAAATTATTACAATGGTCGATTGCCCTGCAATCGGGTGACAAGGAGGCTGCCTCAAAAATAGGACAACCGGATCCTAGTACTCTTGCTCAGTTATTTGGTGCCCAAGTCGATGAAGCTACCCTCATGAAGCAAGCCATTGCTGTGATTGAAAATGACGAAGCCACTAGCGAGGCCAAAGAAACCGCATTTGACAACTTCGAGATGATTATTGAAAACTTGGATAATGCCAATAATATCGAAAACATGAAGTTGTGGGGACCTATAATAAATCAACTCGATGGAGATTTCAGCTCTTTGGCTGCAAGTATCATTGGTACCGCCGTCCAGAACAACCGTAAGTGCCAGGAAGACTTTAACAAGTATCCGGATGGAGTTAGAAAGTTAATAAATCATTCCAAATTGACTAACGAGACTGAAATTGAAAAATCTCAGCAAGAATCGGTAAATAAATCCTTATCTGCTTTGGCAAGCTTCATCAGAAATTTCCAAGCCGGTTACGATAATTTCGACTCTTTGCAAGGCTGGGAAATCGTCAACGGATTGGACCCGAAGTTTTTTAACCATACCATCAAGACTAAATTGAGAATTTTAACTTTGATTTCTGCTATATTATCCACAGGCTTAGATGACGATAAACAATTGAATGTGAGAAAATACAACTTAATCGAAGGTTTACTTCCGGTGTTTGACACCGACCATATCGGCTGTATTGATAAAGCCTTGTTTATCATCCACCAATTAAAGGAACACCATTATGACTTCAGCACTGAAGAAAAGAAGTTTATCTCTGACGCATTAACTAAGATCTCGCCGCTTAAAGACCAATTGTCTCACGATGACATCAACGCTATAAAGGAACTCTTAATATAACGATTAATGACAACGACAATAGATATTCAAAATGTAGGCACCTTATCAGATGTGGATCTTGGCATCAGGATCATCTGACAAAAATACCTTCTTCATGGCACTATCAACAGTTGGAGGAAGCACATTTTTACCACCAAATGTTCCTAATGACCCATGGGATTCGTACCGTTCGTAGATAGCTTGTAACGAGGAGTAGAATGAATACAATTGTTCAACCTTCGGAGTAGTCATCATGTTAAACTGCTTTATTGTTTGCATGAACGTCGTCTGCTTATCGGTTCCCGGCTTTACCCTTCCTAAGTTAGCCAATGATTCATTACGATTGAACTTGTCATACAAACTACTCCCTATAGTATAGGAAAACGAAACCATCCACTCAAGTGCTTCCTGGTGACTTTTGACTGGGAATATATTTACCTGGAACTTCACCTGGAGCTCGTTGATCAAATATTCACACTCTTCCACAGTCATCCCATTGTCTTCCTCTAGACTACGCTTCAGCTGGGATGGTGTTTCGTTAGGGCTTAACTGCGTTAAAACAGCTCTTGTATACTTTCGATTCGCAATAGTCTTGAGTCTATTCAAGTACTTATCGTAGCCTTCGATCATAAGAATAACATGTATATTCTTCCCAGTACTATCTTTGTTTGCCTCCGCTTCTAATATGTAATCTTTCTTTGCTTGTTCGATATCCTGCTTCAAAGTATCATTTTCGATCCGCTTCATGAGGTCTGGGGCCTTGTAATACAACACTACATTCTTCTCTATGATCTCCTTTTGAGTACAAGGAATGAAAACATCTCTCTTCTCGTCGTAGGCCGCATTGACTGCTCGTTTCCAAAAAATCATGGGAATAGTCGAATAAGTTTTACGAATTTGGGTCTGGGTTACAGTATTCTTGACGACTTCTTCGTCAAACGTATCATAGACATGGATGGGAATATTGAGAATCATTTCCGATAGTATATCTTCCTTTTTTCTGGAGGTTCTATTGGCTGCCGTCAACTCCTTGGCTGTGTACGGGAGGCTGGAAACGGCCTTGGTCTTTGGCTTTTTGGCCGGTTTCAGTGGCGACGAAAAGGCCGAGTCGCTCGAGATGGGATCTGAGATGTCAATTGGAAGGAGGCTAGTTGTGATCTTAATTGGTTTGGAGGATTTCTTATGTTCATTACCTTCGTCAATATTTCGTTCCGTTCGTCCTGGATATGAAATCTTTGTAGGGACTTTTGGTGAGTCGATGGGTTTAGTTGGAGATGAGATAATGGATCCATTTTGTGATGAGACGATGGGCTTATTTGGAGATGAGGTGATGTGTCTGTATGGTGAAAACTCCTGGATGATAAGCCTATTCTTTGGAGCTTTGAAAGCTACCTCAACTCCATCACTACTGAATTCCTTGACACCATGGCTTCTGGTTTCGTCACTGTTCGATGCCTGTACATTTTGGGACCATATGGCACCTTGATCTGAATCATCACTAAATAAACCTTTTAATATTCGGTCTCTGTGTTGAACTGAAGCTCCATGTGAATTATTATTCTTCTGATCTTCTGTTATCCCCTCATTGGTCCGTCCATGGAGGTCTACAGACGGTTTTCTCTCTCTTTGCCCTGTATCATCGTCGCTGGACCATTCTTCAAAACGATCCAATATATTAGCTTCTGGACTTGAAGGTAAAAGTAGCATTCCAGCCGGTTCCGGCTCGTTCAACGAACTCAGCAGTACCAACACCTCTGGCACTTCTTTTCGCGTCTGACTCGAGCTTTTACATTCTGTCTCCAGCTCAGATAACCTGCTTTGTTAGTGCCAAGTACCTTAATACGCGTTAGTTAACGTACACTTCGATAATATGTCCTCTGGATTGGACCTCAATGATCTGCACCAGGTCATCTGCCATTTTTGGACGTGTCTTCTTAATGTTTCCTCACAATTGAAGAAGTTTTGGTGTTGAAGAAAAAAAAAAGATCATTATCTTAGTTAAGTCTGTTTTTCTTTTATGATCTCGCTTTTTGTCTGTTCTTTTTTTTTTCTCTAGTGAAAATTACCCTCGTACTCCGCCAAACATATCCAAAAAGACATCCACCATCCTTCAAAACTCTCAATTGACATGGTGAGGAATCGGTCGCAGAGTTTGAAGTTCGATGCCCACAAGTCTGCCGTGGAGCAACTGCGAGCCAAAGAATCAATCACCGAGCTAAAGCATGTTTACACCAGTATCAAATACGATTGGCCCAAGTGTCTAGAAGACAACGCCAATCCCATAGAAATGGCGATAACGTTGCTTGACGATACTTCCGTTGGTTTGGCCCATAAGAAACACGAGTTTCAACGTATTGCCGAGGACACAAGCCAATCATTACGGTATGTTGTGAATGAGAATCATGAAATCTTCAATAACAGTATTGGAAGCTACCATTTGCTACTTTCTACTCTTCAAGACAGTCAAGAGGATGCAGCACAGATCAAGGAAATGCTTGAAACCAGCACAAAAGATATCCACAATCGTTCGGACGTATTGAACGATTTAGATCACTCCTCGTTACGGTATGCCGAAATGATTGAGATCTTAGACGCCATGGATGAATTGAATGGTATACCTGACACCGTTGAACGGTTGATTGCCGATAAGAAGATCCATGAAGTGTATGACGTGATTGCTGGGGCTTATGCTACCGCCGAGAAGTATAATCTATGGTCATTATCAGCCATGGGAAGTATACAGAATTATCTTGAGCTGCAGTCAAACAACTTGTATGATATGATTGTTGATGAGCTACAAAACGAAATATACTTGAAAAACACCAGCTTAGAAGAGAACTACGGTAATAGGCTGGCGTTTTCCTGGCAAAATTTACTTCAGTCTTCAAACCCTCAACTTTCTTCATTCAAAACGTTGCTTTCGCTGTCAAACAACTTGGAACAGTACATTTATAACTCGGCCAATTTGGACATTTACGACATCTCCAATTGCTTATGTGATAGGGCCGCAAACTTCATCAACAAACAACTCCCCAAAGTTCATTCTCATTATACCTCTGATGCAGGGATCAACTACGAAATCCTTCTCGACGCAAATCTGGACCCCAGCACCCAATCGTTCCATTACATCTATATGTTGTTGCTCACTGCCTCGAAATTGAACCGGGTTCACCAAGTATTGGAGGTGCTTATCGGAACAAATCAACAAGAACTTCATGGTTTAATTAGTAGAACCACAGAGGAAATTAAATCAAAGAATATCATTCTTTTGAACAAGTTGAACAAACTTCAAAACTTCGACTACTCCACCACCATTGACGTCATTGGTGGAAACACCTTCAATGATAGTTCGGTGGTTATATTGCAAGATTTATTCGGTTCTATTTTCATCAAATTCTTGCTTGTTTTACAGAAACATAAGGTTGTAAGTGCCATTATTGAAAAAATTGAGTCGTCTCAGAAGGTTTCAGGGATAAATAGAAATTCTTATGCCGGGGATGGGGTCTATGATATAGCTAATATTTGGAACGTGATGAAGAAGGAACTACAATCATTGATGATTAACTACACCTATGACCAGTCTGGTTCAAATACTTTATCTTCTAAAGTCATTCAACATAGTAGCTTACACGATGTGTTGTTGAAGAAAGAGTTGTTTAAATTCGAAGATGTGTCTTATAGTAAGTCAGCCAAAACCACAGAAGATATGAAACATATCCTTACTAACATGTTTCCTGGATTTGTGTTATCTGAGGGGAACGGGAAGTCTAATCAAGTGGAATTCGCATCTCCTTATCTTCAAAACGAAAACTTCAATGCTCTAGTAGAGGTTTTGGTTCCAAAGAACGTCTTCAATATGAGAATTATTCTTGAATTCTTTTTAATTTTCATTGCTGGATCCCAAAGTATTTTTCTGGATTTCGCTCCTGAACAAGATTTACATCCTTCATCGACTTCTGTTCCCTTACAATTTTTCCACGAATTCATGAAAAAAACCTTCTTATCTCAGTTAAGTGAGACTCTTGACAATTCATTCCGTGAGTACGTGGAGGACAAAGACGATGCCACCAGCAGCCTAGTAACGGAAAACAATAATGATCGTACAGGAGGTTCTCAGTCACTGTTTAGCACTGGCTTAAAGTCAGCTTTGGTATCAATGGATATTTTGAACTCGACCCAGCAGTCATTTAATACCTTCTCCACCAACAACGCAAATAGTGCAGCTAAAATCTACCAAAATGCAATTGATTTCAAGAGAATATTTCTCAATGCCTGTTCAACTTTGAGTACATCCTTGACTTATAGACAGGAGATAAGTGATTTGATGTTGAAGCTCTTGAAGAAGTTTTCTAATGCCTACAACACATTTTATAAGGAATTGTTATCGCACGGCGATTCTTCATTGGGAACTTCATCGAAACCAAATCTGACATTGCACAGGTGGATCGGAAGTTCAGCATTGACCGACATGTCAGGGCTTATCTTACAACAAACCTCAAACTCGGAAGAACTTGAACCATTGATCAACAAAGAAGTCGATATCATGTTATATAACAGTCAAAGTCGAACCCAAATTTTTGAAACATCAAAAGATGACTTCCTTGACAATGACTCTTTCAACCAAGTAACCTATCTCTTTCTAACTGCATCATGGATATTGAGTTGGTTGCCTTCAATGAAAAAAGAGTCGAACTATACTATCTACAATGATACCACTGATGCTGTCAAACTTTCAGCTATAGACAAGTTGAAATTTGATTGGGCATTTTTGGAGAATGGTAGAAGTAACTATACTGCATCCGAAGAAACACAGCATATTTACTTGGCATTGAATTCTAGTAAGATCAACGAATTTAATGATATTATCAATAATTTCGAAACTATTCGTGACGAAACATTGTTAGCCTTGAGATATGATTTAAGAGTTAGAGCCATTTATTTCCTTGGGAAATCAGCAAAAGAGACCGACTGGTCTCCTAGTACCGAGCCTGGAGATGCTGATCATTATTTCAGTCAGTACAACAAGGAGATTTTCTCAGTGGATAACAAACTTGGGCTTGTATTGAATGATTTCGAAAGGGAAGGGGTTTTCGTAGGATTGCCAAACTTCATTAATCAATTATTGATACAAGGGTCGGAGAATATTAGAAAGATAAACAATAATGGGATCAAACGAATCATGCTTAATATTTTCACCTCGCAGCAAATGTTCAAGAGTATTTTGAAGAATCCCGAAAGAATTGATTTCTCCAAGTCTACAAGATACTTTGAGTTGTTCACATTGAAAGAAGTGGAGTTATTAGATGAAATCAAAAGTAATAAGTATGGATTCAATAAGCTGGAGTACTTGAATCTTGCTAGGTTGATGTATAGTGAGAAGTTGGCAGACGGAGGAAGCTCGTTTAACAGGTCAAAGTATAATGATTTGACTAGAAAAATTACTGAGTCATTGTAATATGGCTGCAAATGAAATATCTTAGAAAAAATAAACAGGCAATAAACGATTACAAGATATTTGAACCATTAGCATGTAACCACTAAATGTCTTTCATGAAATGTAAATTAAACTATAGGCAGAGAACTGAACATTTACGGAGTTATTATACAAATTTATCAGCTGCAGTGAAATGCGCCATTTGCGCCCACTGGCTTTAGATTGTGTCTGTCAGACAATCTTTCAAAGAAAAATCTGCCAATTCCCAATCCAAGCACCACGGCGAAGAAGTAGGTTAATGTGTAGGTCATGGCTGCCAACATGAGAGCAAAGCCGAATAAATCTGGTAATATACAGAGAGCTAATCTGATGGCATTTCTAACAAGTCGAGAAGCAAGTGGTAACCAGCTTGGTCTGGCATTGGCATGTGCACCTTCAACTTCGTTTATACGAGTATCTACTTTAGCGGTGCTCTCGTCAGTTTCGTCTCCACTGCAACAATTTGCAGCTTTTGGAGTTACCTCGGCTTGGCCCGGGTGACAGTCCACATAGGAGGGATTTTTCCACACCACTTGTTCCAAGTAGTTTCTGGTGAATTCAATGCCTCTGACTAAAAAGGCTACAACGAACAACAAGAGGAAAATTCCAAATGCTTGCCCGGCGTTATTGGCACGAAGGTCTTTGAATAGAACTGGGTAGTCATCATATTGGGTCGTGAAAAACATGTGCATGGAACCCATGGAGTGGTCCATTGAGGACATATCCATAGTAGAGGAAGCAGAACTCATGTCCATAGTAGAAGAAGCGCCCATGTCCATAGTGGAGGAAGCAGCCATTCCCATGTCCATAGTGGAGGAAGCAGACATTCCCATGTCCATAGTGGACAGTCCCATGTGCATTTCGTGTCTTGCGATAAGCTCTTGATACTCTTGATAATTCATAGTTAGCGACTGGTTATACTACAAAAGATTTGCTACATTGTGGAGGAATATCGGAATGGTTTTATAGTATTTAGTGCTATTCAGAAGTGAGCAATTTTCTAGACAGATTTGATGAGCTGCGCAATTATCATTACCCGATTGGGACACCTTCTATACCAGGACAAGCGATTCGGTAAAGGTTTGTGCAGGTTATTGGCCCATATCAGCGAGATAGATCTTGGGGTATACAGAGACGAAGATCTAGTATTGTGCAGTAGAAGGGAACTAGATAGAAGGAGGGATAGAATAGTCGGTGTATATGATCTGAAGGGAATAATGATCTCATTAGAGCGATTGTGAGACGATTGCAATGAATAGTACCATGGTAACTTTGCAGAAGACTTACACCTCAAATACAAGATACGGCATAAGAGATGATATAACTTGTCTATTTGTTTTGACACCTGTTTCCGCAAAGTGTAGGTGTTCTATTAGTAGAACAGTACGTTATACCCTTTTAGTTCTTGTGGTGTGAATAAGCTTTTCGAACAAATATGGAACCAAATTCAAACCGCTGATATTCCAGTATTGAGCAAATATGGAACCACTGATGGTAACCAGTATCGAGCAAATATGGAACCAAATCCATACCAATGGTGTTATAATATTGAGCAAATAAAGAAGTCAGAATATATCTTCGTCAATGTGGCCTTACACTATCCTGTTATTACAGGTGCGAAGGCGCTTCCAATTTGACACATTTTTCATATCGCAAAAACCCGTTGTAGCATTTATCTATAAATTATACACACTACTTAGCGATCCAATTTACGAACATTCGATTAGTCCTCACTCAAGTCGCTTTGTTCAGGTTGAGGGATTGGTCCCCTACTGTCAACAAAGCAACACCGTTTAGCACTGTCGTTGGTGAGAATATGATTGTCTAGCCAGTCACCAGCAACAAATCGACCTCTGCATGCAATACATGCACCTGTTAGTGGTAATTTATCCGTCAAAGTATGTGCACCTTTGCCCTTTGGATCATCGAATTCAAAGTGTAAATGCAATAAGTGCTTCTTGTAGTCATAAGGCCTATTGAAATACCCCGTCTTATGCTTACACATAGACCTTGGGAACACACATTGAAATCTACCAATTTCATTATGAGTTCTCATATGACGCTTCAAATCTCTACTGATATACTTATCACACACAGTGCAAACAGCTCCCTTCAAATAATGCTTCTTGTTGTTATTTGATGTGTCCTTTTTGATACTATTAGGAGCCCCAGACCCAGAGCCAATAGAGCTGATACTATTGATGCTTTGACTGGAGTCTGTTCTTTGGACACCAGGTCTCATCACCTCAAGCTCGAATTTATGTCCAGTGAGTGTAGGAGGAACCGATGGCCGGAGATGATTATTATTGTGTTCATCGACGGGCCCATTATTACTGGCTCCGCTCTGGTTACTAGAATTTGAAAGAGATCCCCGGTCAGCTTTGAGGTTGACATCGAAATTAAACCCACTCAAATCAGGGTGGAAATCTTTGCTGTACAGCTCATCATTCTGGTGGTAATGATATTCATTATCGTTGTACTGGTCTTCGCTAGGGTAGCAATCAATAGTGAAGTCATCATAGTTTACGTCATTGGGGTGGTTGTCCTTCAGATGTGAATCATGGCGAGGGTTTTCATAGTCACTAAAATACTTTACAGGATTGTTATCACCGTGGAAATGTGACTGTGAATTGTTAGGCGTATGCAAATGGGACTGTGGCTGGTTAGGTGTATGGAAATGGGAATGGGGGTCGCTCGATGTATGGAAATGGGACTGGGGATTGTTAGATGTTTGAAAATGAGACAGCGGGTTACTTGTCGTATGGAAAAGAGATTGCGAGTTGTCCTGATGAACATTATTCTCAAAGTATTCATTGGTGTTTGAACCTGGAGGTTTCATCAACGGAGTGATATTCTCTTGTAATGCGTTGAACTCCACATCATTATCTTCGAAATTAAGACCCATATCGGGGTCCATAATTTGTAAATTGTTGTAGGACGAATCCTGGGAGTTGGTGTGCATGAGACTTTGAAGTTGCTGGAACATTGCTGTTTGGTTCTTGATATTATCGAGTGGGAGGTGAAACTGAGGTTTTTTCGACTTTGGTTTCTGTTTTTGATATGCCAACGTAGCCGGTACGTGTGAGGCACTGCTTATACTACTTGCTGAGCTCGGAGGTTTGAATGGGGAAGATGTGGAAGACTCGGGAGTCTTGGAAGTGGAAATCTCTCGGGTGTAAGTACTGGAAAGGTTTGATTTCTGAAGAGGACCGGAGTTCTGACGAATTGGTTTGGCTGGTCTCGCAGGCAAGACAGTGGAAAGGTGCTTATTGGTGTAGGGTTTCGCTTTGTTGAGTTTGTGCAGCTGTTGAACACTCAATTTCCGTTTCATGGGACCAGTCTCTTGGTCATGAGGAAGTACTGGTATGAAAGAGGTGGTGTTGTTTGAGTTATAGTGATTAGTAGAGTTGATATTGTTGTTGATAAAATTGTCAAAGATGTTCATATTGGTGTCTGTGGTGGTGGCGGCAGTGGAGGAGGAGGAAGTGGTGGAGGGTACTGAGTAATTGAAGTAGTCATCACCGTTGGAGTTCATTGCTGGAACGGAAACTGGACCCAAGGCATTGGAGATGTCCAATTGCTCCGGGGCGAAGTTGAAAGCCTGGTAGCCCGAGGATTCAGTGGCCGGCACTGAGGTAGGGCCTTGGATTTGACGAACCAAGTTAATTTGCTGTTCGATTTTGGTGTCGTGAGGTTGGGCTTTCTGTTGCTGATTCGGTAGCTCAGAATAGTAATGGTAGTATTCGTTCTGATTGGTCGAAGTGTAGTCGACGCTGGAGTTGATTGTATTCGCTATGAAGAAGGCATTATTGTCGCTCAGGGTCAAGCCTTGGTCAGGGAGGTAATCTGGAGGAGGAATGTAGGACTTATCATCGGTGGAGTAATCGTCATTCATCTTTAGATTATCCACATAAGACATGGAGTTGTCTAGTTGATTGTTGTTCATCATAAACCTGGACTTAAGCGATTACTTTTTATCCATCGATTGCCATGCAAACAACTGAAACACAACGATAGAGAAAGAAAAGAGAGGAGCGAAATCTATTTTTTTTATTTTTTCCTGTGCGCAAGTTTGACTTTGACTTCTAAAGTGTGGAAATACGAGCTGTGACAGGGAAAAGTGTCCAACGGGACGGGGGAAGAGAAAGCAGGAAAGAGGAAGAAGGGAAGAGAAAGAAGGGAAGAGAAAGAAGGAAAGACAAAGAAGGAAAGAGAAAGCAGGAAAGAGAAAGCAGGAAAGAGAAAGCAGGAAAGAGAAAGCAGGAAAGAGAAAGCAGGAAAGAGAAAGCAGGAAAGAGGAAGAAGGGAAGAGGAAAAGAAGTAAATTAGTACTACATTGGGCTCGAAGTCCCGATACATAGCATGTTTCTCGGGGATGTGTCTATCTTCGGACACGGTGAACACCGAAGCCATCCCGAGGCCGAATGAAGGAGGGGAGTGAGGACTCTGACCATTTTGTAGCACAATTAGAGGAAGCATTACGAGTCAATCAAGTTCGTTTTCATTGACCTTATTACAAGGCCAGTGGCTGGCCTGTATTGATATTAAAGATTACTGACAACGGCACATTCTATAAAATATTGGCTAATGTACTAAAACAAAGAACGCCGCATAATGCATGCCCTGCTGCGTTCTTTTGGTTGTACCTTTTTCTCTCAGCAGTTAAGCAGGACAAAACTACGCATGGTGGGTTCCGAAGTCAGAAGGGAAATCAGGGTTTCTACCATCCCCCGTTAAACAGTGCACACTTTAAAGCCGTGACATGCTTTGAAATCATCCAATTCTCCATGACGTTTCAGATTTAGTATTTTTTGGTGCTTTCTGATTTATTTTATTTTAGTTATCTTTATTTTATTCCTGTCGGTTTTATTTTATCTCAATTAATTATTTTTTTAATTTCTGGTAAATCAACAGAAGTCGAGCAAAAACGTAATTCCATTTTCAGGAAATTATCACTAAAACCAATGAAACTCACCTACAAATGCATCGGCAATTCAGAAAAAAAAATTCAAACCCCGCAGCAATAATAAGGTTTTTGCATGTACCGAAGCATTGGAGTTTTTTCCACACAGAAGCCGATGCTTCTATAGGACTGCATCGGACCCTTTATTCCCAGGTTAAAAAAGCTTCCGCGCTGCAGAAGCTCTTGATCTTGGAAGTGGTGCATAGCTCTACTAGCAAAACATTTCACCTGGAAGATGCTTGTCGGTAAACTGATGCAAGATAATCTACGTCAGGCTGTCTACGTCAAATGGACACTGTTCTTGTTTCTATTCATGTCTTGAGCACCTTGGGTAATGCCATACCACATCTCTACGGGTGTAAAAAAAAAAAAAAAAACGCATATTGTCCTATTTGTAGTTAAGAGCCTGAGGTCTTCTATCGATTGTGACACTTGCCTTGTTATTCGAAAGTGATCGATCAAACCTCGTTTGTCGTCACCTCTTGAGCGAGGGGTGATCGTAGTACTCCCTTATTTCATGATATTGCGCCTTACACAAGTTGCATTCATTGTTAGGGAACTCTTTTGTTGCTAAACACCAGAGGTTATCTGCTTCTTTCCTCTGTCTATGGTCTCTTAGCCTAACAGAATTTGATTCTTCTCTAGCCTACTAATCTAGCCAGAATCTACATGAAAAGGCGGGATTTCCGATAAGCACACAATAGAAGGAATCTCCAATCTCTGATAGAAATATGGGGTGGTTTTGATCAATCTCTAAGTCCTATTTTCTCAGCAACAGCACTAATTTATTATTTAGGTAACCAGGTCTTACTGTCAAATTTTAACAGCACCTCCGCTTGATTTCAATTGGAATCTGGGTCCTGAGCTGTAATGTTCTCTTACACTGATCTGTGTCTTCCGACACTTCGCGAGTACTCCCTGTCAGCCTCACAAGTTTTGCCAATAGTAGAGCAATGGCGAAAACCACCGGCTAAACTTGCCCTTGCGGGTACTTTCGCCAAATCTAGGTTTATAGCTTGCTCTTCAGCTGCCGATCATCAGGTCGATGTCAATTACAGATCTTGTCCATACCTTATTTGCGAAATTTATGAATTAAGGTTTTCCGACGTTTATTCGCTTATGTGCTTCAATTTTCGATATTGCATCGGTGAACTATATGAAATTGATTGATAAGAGTTCTGGCATAATCGGAAAAAAAAGTAATTAGGAACAAACAAGTCAGTCTTTTGATTCACATTTCGTAGCTGGAAAATATTAGTTACGCTATTGCTATTTAATGCATGGGTGAATGATTTTTTTTTTACCGTTTGTCCATTTTTTAGATCCAATTCGAGTCCTCGAACGCTTTCAGCCGTTCCAAAACAGTTATACTGCTGTGCTATATCGCCATGTTGAAGCCGAGAATTCACGTCTCGTCTTCAGTTGCTAAATTCTGGGCTCTGACAAGACTGAAGGCAACTGGTCCGGGATCTCGATCTTTTCTCATAACCTTTGAGGTGTACGGATGTGGCATCAATACAAAATAAGGATTTTGCCCCCTGTGGCAAAAAGGCACAATTTTGTTTTGCTTTTACAAACACTTCCTTCACAATGACTGCTGCTTTGATAATTGGATCTACTGGATTGGTTGGGAAGAATATTCTAAATTACCTCGATACGTCGTCCACGTTCAACAAGATTATTAATGTCGGACGTAGGGAGCCAGCGCTAACTTCCGCCAAACTCGTTAACTTAATTGATAAAGATACTGAAAAATGGGGAGAATTGATTGAAAGCTCGACCAGTTCGGTTGAGGATGTAGGCTATGCATTTAGCTCGTTTGGAACCACCAGAGCTGCTGCTGGATCTGCAGACAACTTCATTAAAATTGATTACGGGATCAACTACGAATTTGCCAAAGCTGCCAAAAAAAGAGGAGTTGATACCTTTGTATTGATTTCGTCTACTAGTGCCAATGCCTCTTCTCCTTTCTTGTACATTAAAACCAAGGGCAGATTGGAGGATGATATCATTGCCTTGAAGTTCCCGCGGACCATTATATTAAGGCCCGGGGTATTGTTGGGTGCAAGAGAAACTTCAAAGGGCCTTGCTAATTCAATTGGAGAGACTGTGGGTACTTGGTTGTATCGTTCGAGATTTCAATTGGGGTTGTGGCCGATCAAAGGCGAAGAAGTTGCCAAAGTTGCAGTTCATGTTGCGGAACAACCATTCGAAAAAGACGATACTAAGCCACAGGTGAAAATCATAAGTGCTGCAGAACTCGTCTCCTTGTCAGCTTCACTTTAAAAACGCCTCCAGCGGTGTATTTTTGCTAAAGTTTAACGAGTTTCTCAATTTTTATGTTTTATTCATTGCAGTGATTCCAATGCGATGATATCTTCAGCTTTTAAGTAATACACAAATTTCATGAAACGGATCGGAAACTGCCGCAGAATATGTGACTAATGATGCATGTAAGCTGCAGCTGTATGGAAGCTATGCGGTATCAAGAAGCAATAACAGTAAAGAGCCTTTATCACAGTCTCCTTTATCATATCATACTTCCATTGGCTTACAGATATCTCTATGGGGTGAATTACTTGTAGATTTGTTACGTGCTGGGTTATAAAAAAAATACAACTAAGATTCAAGAAACGGACACTTCTTTTCGTGAGATCCCACCAAAATATGTAGATCCAACCAATCCTTCCCTGAAGAGCGAAGACCACATGGACAAGTTCCCCAATGGTCCAACTTATCACTTAAATTGTGAAGTTTCCTAATCTCTGGATGATCAAACTTAAAGTGTCTGTTAAGTAAGTGCTTCTTATAATCATAGGGCCTATTGAAATTCCCAGATTTGTGACGGCATTGACTCTTGGGAAATTTACATGTGAACCTCGACACACTTTGGTGTGTTCTCATGTGCCTGGACATGTCCCTGGTGATTCTCTTACCGCAAGCAGTACACAATCTGTGGTCAACGAACGTCGACTCCACCAAGGGAACAACAATATTGGAATTGGAATTTACAAGTGAGGTCATGTCAGGATAGGGCTGTACACCAGGAGCAGTGAGTTGGTAACTGTTGTTAGCAAGTGGATTGGTGGGATGAAGAGAGTACAAGTGATTTTGAGGAACCTGACTTATTATGGGCTGACTTATAGGCCTATATTTTAGATCGTCAAAAGAATGTGAATGCTGCTGGTACTCCACGGTAGGCATGTTGTAACTTGGTGCATATTCTTCATTTCTTGTCACTTCGGTTTGTTGAATTTGGGGCACAATGAAAGGATTTCTATACGATGGTCGAGTTTGAGGCTGTAGCTGGGGAGTGATTTGCGGTTTCTGCGTGGTGTTGGTGGAATTGGCGGTGGAAGCTGAAGTCACTATATACTTCAGTTTAGTATTTTGTGGCTGCAACTGACTTGAAGGATAGTTTTGAACTCCAGTATAGGGAGAATTATAAACATCTGAGGAATGGTTATTGTTGTTGGTACCTTCCGATATGGAACCATTACCACTCATGTCCAGAATCGAATTGGAGTCATGGTTTGGAGTGATTGTTGGCTGATTGGACGACGTAGGGTTGAAATTATAGTCATAGTAACTCATTTCTTGGTGACTAGATTGTGATTGGAGATGGGATGGATTGGATGAGGCAAAAGTCTCATTTTGGTTTGTAGTGGCTGCTTGGA
The DNA here is from genome assembly GCA_003708185.3 of Isabelozyma rhagii. Taxonomy (NCBI): domain Eukaryota; kingdom Fungi; phylum Ascomycota; class Pichiomycetes; order Serinales; family Metschnikowiaceae; genus Isabelozyma; species Isabelozyma rhagii. Next base: position 731,622 of record PPNO03000005.1, on the reverse strand, counting down.
AATATCGATCGAATGGTTGGTTATCAATATTATTGTTATTGCCGATGTTCTTAATATCAATTGGTATTTGTTCTGAGATACTGAGAAGTTCCATGGAGGTAGGCGGAGTGAATTTGTAGTTGGTAAACGAGTGAGGAATGTTCTCTAACTCAGTTGAATGAAATCTATTGTTTTATATAAATAAATGATAGAAGGTAGAAGTCCCATAAACTGATTGAAAAATGTAGGAATTCTATTAAGTATGACAGTAAGTAAATGGTTGAGTGGAATTCTTCCTATATATGACAATTACTTATTCAAATAGTTACAAGCTAAACTCAATGGTGTAAAAAGAAAAACAAAATTGAACCAAATTTCCATAACGTTGTTCAGCAAAAGATAAGAGACAAATTCAAGAAGAATTTCATCATATATATACTTATTTCGACAGAAGTGTCTTTTAGTATGATTTATCATCAGCTTCAATTTGGAATCGTTTCCGATTTATGATTAAAGATATTTTCTACAAGCACGAAGGAGGTTATTTTCTGCTTTCCTTCGGTCGCTACGTTTTTAGTTTTCTTTTTTTATTTTTTTTTTTTTTTTTTTTACTTTTGTATACTACTTTCTATCGCAATATTTTTTTCGGAACCCGAAGCTACATGATAATTATTATTTTGTTTTTTTATTTTTTTGTTTTTGAATATGCAGCTCGACAAAAGACACAAACATGGGGTTGTTTTAGAAACTTTAAAGTAGGCGGGGCAATTAAAAATAAATCATATTTCTAGTTCCAAGTATGGATAATCGAAGCTGAACTAACTTATCAATTAAGGCGTTGAAAATGTATAATGGTTCTGACTTCTAAATTTAGGAGTGGAACAGGTAGGTAAAATTCCTCTAAAAACAAGATTGCGTAAGTACTAAGGGTAGATATTTTTCAAGCACCTAACTAACAAGTCATGAGAGGTGAAATGGAAACCCGGCAGTCACATGTTGACAGGAACCCTTTTTTTGACAATAATAGTATAGGAGTGTAGAAAATAGTTCACCAAATGGTTTGAAAATCGATTGTTTGATGTCCTTCTTTGGACACAGTTCCAATTGACGAGGTAATTTACAGCGGATGATTGTGGAAGACCGAAAAAATAATTGCTATTAGATTCCGCCGTTTTTACTTATGTCACCTTTTCATAAAAAAATAATCGAATTCGATTATAAAGGGGCATCAGAGCAAGAAATATGACAAAGTATTCAATAATGGTTGTTTTCAGTTTTTATTGTCTCTCTGAGAGGTTTGCTGGTACATTTGGAGACACGATGTCTTTTTTTTCTGTCTCCTTGTCAAAATCATGGCTCTTTGAATACCTGGATTCATTACCTATCGTAGTACATGTATCATTGGATGCGATTCCCAAAACAAATGAAATGCAGTCTTGCGTATAATGTAAAGATATGCATCCAATGGCTATTTCCAATTTTGGGAACTTAGCCTATAATTTTCTAACCACTTCCCTGTGCTCTCCGCTTTCGGAACTAGCATAGAATCTGTACCTTACTCAAGATTGTGAGTTCATCCAATTCTATCTTTCAGTAGTTACCAAAATAATAAAAAAAGGCTAAGACGCCCCAATTTTTCATCTTCAGTGAATCATTGCTCAAAACTATACCTATGGGCGATGAAGTAAAGCAGCAAGGGCCAGGGAAACAGCGTAGAAAATTCTAAAAGAGAAAAAATAAAAATGAAAGAATATTCCCAAAACAAGGCGTTAGAGAATAAAATGTTTCTTGAGGCACCTTAGATCCTTTTTGGTGTTTTACTTACATGAAATTATGTCATTTGGATGTAAGTGTTCACAAGGGAAACTCGAAGGTGAACTTACGATTGGGGCGAAAGAAATGTAAATAGTATGAAGATTCAGTAAACGCAAAAAGAAAATGTGCACACGGAGAGAAAGGAAAAAAGCAACAAACCTCACCTCGCTGTGAAAATACATGCATAATGCGTATGTAAGTCAGAAAACATGCATCATAGGGTTTCATGCGTCTCGCGATTATCTTCTGAAAAACAGCATGCAGAAATCTATGCAGGTAGCCTTCTATGCAATATTTCTAGAAGCAGACATGGTGAACATCAGTTCTTTTTACATACCCAAATAAATTGAGATTTCACAAAACCTCTTTTGTCGATAAGGCTGATTACTTCCATAAAATACATGGATAAATACTCCTCCTCCTCCTCCTCTCTGATTAATCTTCTGCCCACTGCATGATCTTGCAGCACAAAAGACGAATCTAGTAGTCCTCGTCTCCATTAGAAGTGCAACCCCAATAGCTAACCACGTAGATTCAGTTTCACGTAAATTGAGGCGAGGAATCAGCGCCATCCCCCAACTAGTAAGTTCGTTTTGATGATCTGCTGGCTACAGAACGGAACATAACATTCAGTTAAAAGATATAGTCTTCAGCAAGCGTGCCCCCAAATTCTCTTCGACAACATAAAATTAAGACCTGATGCAGACGAAGAACACAGCACACTTCAACAGCCTTCTCATACATACCAGTTGTCTTTGCTCCCAAGTAAAATAATATTTTTTGTTGGGAGATTCTCTACGAGGGGTTTGTGTAAGAGTTGAGTAGGAAAATATACTGGTGTTTTGGGAGTTTCGGATTCACCGTTCAGCAGGTCACGCTTACTACCACTTTAAGTTCAATTCCAGGAATCTGGAAGAAAAATACGTATATGGTACTCGCTCCCAAATATTTTGAGGCTTTGAACGCAAGCTCCGAAATGCACAGTATTAATTAAGTACCCTACCCTGATATTTTCTGAGTAGTAGATGTCTTGAAATCGTAGTTGCAATCACTCATCCACGATGTGTAATGATCTCTTTAATTTTTTTTTTGTTCTCTTCTTTTTTTTTTTTACGAAAGTCTATGTAAGCAAACTCTACTTATATCCGAGATTGTCCTAAACCTTTTTGATTGAAGATAAAACTTTGATTATAAACATTGGCTGTGTTATTTTGTTGCTTATGGAAAATTATTTCTCAGCCCGTGGCCTCTCTATGCGGACCTACTGAATTTTGCAGGAAGCTGCTAGTCAAAAATCATATTTTTTCGGACGTACTTCCCGACATTAATTGGTTGGGGGAATTCCTTACCATAAAGCTTTCAAAATTGGATTATTTTGGTCCAAGATCTTCACCTCGCATTCTTGGCGTTTGCCAGTCCGCCCCTCCTCTCGCTTTAACTGGGTGAAGTTGTGGCCACAAACAAATTCATTTCAGGACATATCCGACACTAAACGTCATACTATTTTTCTGGCCTGCGGCGAGAATTTTTTAAGGCAAAAATGGTCTGATATTGCGAGTCGTGAGGGGGGAAACTCCGATCTGTTGTGACAGGATTTATGTCTAACTTTTGAGTTTGAGAAATAGTCTCATAACTGGAGTAAAATAGTATATAGATGAGAAACAATAACCGTAAACTGGTCACTAAAAAGACGGGAAAAACCAGTGATTAGTGGTGGGAAATGCCCAAACGATTCTCGTTTTAGCGTTATTTTACTGATTCAAGAACATACATTAGCGAGGGTGAGAAATATTTTTTTATGATCAACGCATGGAGTTTACTATATAAGACTTTTCATGTGATTTGTGTTGGGGGGCTGGGGGACATTATTTTGTTGGATACTTTCCAGCCACTTTAACACCTTACGACTCATAAGATGAAAAAAGGCAAACCAAAAGTTCAAATTGTTATGTGCTTGGGTATCGAACAGATCTCTTCTTTTTCGATGCCTATCGAGAAATATGTCGAAAAGTCATCAGCTTAGAAAGCTAAACGAATCAGCTATTTATTTTCCGCCACAAGCATTTCATTTTGTGATTGTTTTTTTGTCACATTCTAGAAGATTGACTACAATAGCTCAACAGAAATATGGAAGGAACAAGCAGAACTTGACCGCCTTTTTCCTACAGCTGCTTGCTTTGCTTATGATTCAAGGGGATAAAAAATATAACCCGCATTAAATCGGGCAAAACAGTGGCGGTTGGTGAATTTATTTTTTGTTCACCTAATAATTATGCCTCTGCATGCTTCTCCTCTGTCATGTGTAAGTGACTGGAAATGCATAATGCTGGCGAGACATTTGATTTGATAAATCTTCAACTGAACTGCGTTTTAGTTATTTTTAAGTCGGTTGTAATTGGTAAAGCTTTCTCCGTACAATTTTAGTAAAATATACTTCGGGCAATGTAAAGCGGATCTTATAAGGTAAAGCATCGCTAAGTCGTACAAATTTCGAATCTTTTGCAGATTCAATACGCTTGCAGTTTGTTGGCCATGTCCCACAAGCTCTACAAATTCCTTACCTAGCTCCTAACCTAAAACTACTATCCCATAAAACCATGCTTATTATACTGTTATACATGAACTATATAACACGTTAACCTTCCTACCCCGGCCTCGGTTTCATGTAGATGAGTGATTTGGAGGCTGAGAAACCGTCAAAGGGATATATTCCTAATTAGGAATTTGAAAGCGGGCCTTTTCCTGCTTTTTAATTTTTTTATTTTTTTTTTTTTTCTCATTCTTCGCAGCAAAGGATGTGCACTACCAGATGCCGCAGCTGCTGCTATTGTCTGCAACCTCATGCGGCTTCGGTTTTGTTTTCCAAGGTGCAAATATTTACATTCACATCATGCATTAGTGATATGTGAAGCTTTTCTATCAAATAAAATTTTACACTGTTCATGCTCAATAAAAGAGCGAAAGAATTCGAGAATGTTACGAAATTTTGTTTGTTAATAAAGTTAATTAACAATAACGTTGACACATACAGGTCATTTTCCATTCTCTTTGTCCTTGATCGACTATTGCGTTTCTTGTAGCCCAATTTTTAAGCAACGAATGAAACTTAATTCTTTGTCAGTTTAGTAAAGCCAGCATCTATTGAAGGCTTAAGACAATTAGGCTTAAAAGGCTACATATGTAGCTTAACATACCACTCGTAGTGGAGATCTCTCCCTCGCCTCATCTCTAGCAACGTCTCCGGGAGGCTTTATCGATTTCACTACTGTGAGATTGCACCAAGCTGCCTAATGGTGAATCTGAAGATGATGCGAGGGGTGTTTTAAAAGCACAATTTCTAGCTGATAAGGACTTTGACCTACATTCGACTATATTGCACTCTTATTGTATGAGTTTCCCGTTTGGATTTTGTTACTCCACTTGAACGTACAATGCAACGTGAAAAATGCAGACGAGGAGGGGGAGACTATTACATTGAATAAAACAAGTGCGTTATTTCAGTTTCAAGTCTTCAAAATATCCGGAAATGAAGATGCAAGTGCTATAAGACAATCAAAAGAGAAGAATGTAAGTCTAATTCATGGTTAGAAGTAATGATCTACGCACGCATACAAGTTTGCGTATGAGAATGCAGGTTTTTTTCCATGACAATCTGAATCCTCACATTCTATTCATGATTAAACAATCCAAATGCGAGTCATACATAAAAAATATATCAGCACATTTGAGCTTATTTCATGAACCACTTATTCCACTGCTTTAACTTTGATGAAACTTTTCTTGTCGAGCCTGCAATATACCAAACCTTGTTGATCCGATGCATGATCATACCACTTTTTTTGTACGTCGATTATCGTCGTAGTGGAGAATTTACATTCTTTTGAGAGGAACAATTTGACGTCATTCGTCTTTCTATGTGAAAATTTTTAATTATATGTATCTGATTAAAAGGACATATCGAATATAGGGTCTAGTACATTGAAAATCTGTTTCGAAACCAATAAAAAGCATCCAGCAAGAGGGTTGAGTCGTGCTTATGTTGAAGCGTCTAGTTGGTGTACACCCTGTAAATTAATGCCCATGAAAACGCTGGGAGTTGTACGTGAGAGAAGTCTTGTTCCGTACCTGGTTGTCCTCTCATCATTCTGGGCTAGTTGCGAAACAGAGGAATTACATCCATACACCATGATTCTCATCGTTTTACCCTGAGCGTTACCCGGATTTTGGTCTTTTTTTTTCAGACTAAGGTCGTGCGAGGTCTGATTAAAAAAAATTTTAATCTCATACTTCAAAGATGAAGTGAAAAATTTCACTGGCTCTTCCTACTCTTTTTCTTGTTAGTTTACATCACACACAATGGGTGCCTACAAATATTTAGAAGAATTACAAAGAAAGAAACAATCTGATGTCTCCAGATTCTTATTAAGAGTCAGATGTTGGGAATACAGACAAAAGACTGTTATCCACAGAGCTTCTAGACCATCTAGACCAGACAAGGCTAGAAGATTGGGATACAAGGCCAAACAAGGTTTCGTCATCTTCCGTGTTAGAGTCAGAAGAGGTGGTAGAAAGAGACCTGTACCAAAGGGTGCTACTTACGGTAAACCAACCAACCAAGGGGTTAACCAATTGAAATACCAAAGATCTTTGAGATCTACTGCTGAAGAACGTGTTGGTCGTCGTGCTTCTAACTTGAGAGTCTTGAACTCTTACTGGGTTAACCAAGATTCTACTTACAAGTACTTCGAAGTTATCTTAGTCGATCCATCCCACAAGGCTATCAGAAGAGATGCTAGATACAACTGGATTGCTAACCCAGTCCACAAACACAGAGAATCTAGAGGTCTTACTGCTGCTGGTAAGAAATCCAGAGGTATCAACAAGGGTCACTTGTTCAACAACACCAAAGCTGGTCGTCGTCACACCTGGAAGAGACAAAACACTTTGTCTTTATGGAGATACAGATCTTAAGCGTGATAGCCCTGCGTTATTCCGTTTTGCGAAGTATTTATCAAGTGTTTGTTTTGGGGTTAATTAGTATATAATTGCATGAAAATGGAACATTCACAGTGAACAAAAAATCGTAGATAAGTCGAGAAAAGTAGAATTGTAGAGCAAAGTCACATTTGGAACCTTCAAACATTTGCTTGAAAACAGCTGTCTCCCGTAGTGAAGTCGTGCTGAGACTCTTCGTAAACCCTCCCAGTCCCTTAGTGCTGTAATTTCAGTGTTCTCGCACCGTCCAGTGTTTCCCCGTATATATTAGTTGACTCTGGTGAAAAATTTCACTCCTAAATTTGACTTCGCACTGGCAGACACAAGAAGAAAATTATACAAAAAATTTATTTCCTCTTTCCTTTAACACTCACCATTAATTGATTGGAATCAATCGCTATAAACTGGTGATCCCATTATAAAGTATTCATACAATTCTCATGTCTGATTATATCAAAACCGCTATTTTATCAGTGTACGATAAAACCGGCTTATTAGACTTAGCTAAAGGGCTCGTGGCTCAAAAAGTCAGAATCTTAGCCTCTGGAGGTACTGCCAAGTTAGTTCGTGAAGCTGGTTTCCCAGTTGAGGATGTTTCTTCCATTACCCATGCTCCAGAAATGTTAGGTGGTAGAGTTAAAACCTTACATCCTGCTGTTCATGGGGGTATTTTGGCCAGAAACTTGGAATCGGATGAAGCTGATTTACAAGCTCAAGGTATTGAAAAAGTCGACTTTGTTGTCTGTAACTTGTACCCATTCAAAGAAACTGTTTCTAAGGCTGCTGTCACTATCGATGAAGCTGTCGAAGAAATTGATATTGGTGGTGTTACTTTATTGAGAGCTGCTGCGAAGAACCATGCTAGAGTCACCATCTTATCTGACCCTAACGATTACGCTGGTTTCTTAGAAGAGTTGAAGACCGGAGAAATCTCCAAAGAAGCTAGAAACAGATATGCTTTGAAAGCTTTCGAACACACCGCTGATTATGACGTCACTATTTCTGACTTTTTCAGAAAGCAATACTCAGAAAACATCTCTCAATTACCATTGAGATACGGTGCTAATCCCCACCAAAAGCCTGCCCAAGCTTTTGTATCTCAAGGTGATCTTCCATTCAAAGTTTTGGGAGGATCTCCAGGCTACATTAACTTGTTGGATGCTTTGAACTCTTGGCCTTTGGTTAAGGAATTATCCGCTTCGTTGAACTTGCCAGCCGCTGCTTCTTTCAAACACGTTTCTCCAGCAGGTGCTGCCGTCGGTTTGCCATTATCTGATGTGGAAAAGCAGATTTACTTCGTGCAAGACATTGAAAACTTATCCCCATTAGCCAATGCCTATGCTAGAGCTAGAGGTGCTGACAGAATGTCTTCATTTGGTGATTGGGTTGCTCTTTCTAATATTGTTGATTTACCAACTGCTCAGATCATCTCCAAGGAAGTCAGTGACGGGGTCATTGCCCCAGGATACTCCGATGAGGCATTGGCAATCTTGAAGAAAAAGAAGGGTGGTAAGTACTGTATCTTACAAATTGATCCAAACTACACTCCAGAACAAATTGAGTCAAGACAAGTATATGGTATCACTTTACAACAAAAACGTAATGATGCCATCATCAAGGGTTCTTCTTTCAAAGAAATTGTCTCTAAAAACAAAGAATTGACTGAACAAGGATCTGTTGATTTGACTGTTGCTACCATTGCATTGAAATATACCCAATCTAACTCGGTTTGTTACGCTAAAAATGGTATGGTCATTGGTTTGGGAGCTGGTCAACAATCCCGTATTCATTGTACCAGACTAGCTGGTGATAAAGCTGATAACTGGTGGTTAAGACAACACCCAAGAGTTTTAGGTTTCAAATGGGCTAAAGGTGTTAAGAGACCAGAAAAATCTAATGCCATTGACTTGTATGTTACCGGACAAATTCCAACCACCGAACCAGAAAAGACTGAATATGAATCTAAATTCGCTGAGTTACCAAAACCCTTAACTGCAGAAGAGAAAGCAGAATGGTTATCTAAGTTAAACGATGTCGCATTATCCTCTGATGCTTTCTTCCCATTCCCTGATAATGTCTACAGAGCTGCTAGATCAGGAGTTAAATTCATTGCTGCTCCATCTGGTTCCGTTATGGATAAAGCCGTTTTCGGTGCTGCTGACTCTCATGACATTGTTTACGTTGAAAACCCAATTCGTTTATTCCACCACTAGTTTAGTTCTTAATATAATCATCAAATTTAACCGAATGTAGTCAAATAGTGGCTTGATAGCGCTGCCCACCAAGTAAGGTGATCAATACGATACAAAGCAACTTTTTATCCTTTCTAAATTAACTCAACATCCATTCTAATCTAGGTGCGCAACTACTTTCATTGCTAGTAGCTTTTAATTGGCATTTATGCTCTCAGTCTTTATATTCCATCTCACCAATGAGCGGATTAATTCTCTTTTTAACATTGAACTTATCATTGCACCAACTCCCCATTATTCCATTTATTCTACTCATTGAAGAATATCATTGCACTTAACTGCCTGACACTTTCCCTTATCAACTTTCTCCTCGTGCTTATGCCCTATTCTCTCATTTCATTTTTGTTGCAGCCATTTTTCCTCACCTGTATATAACGGTAAGTGAAAAAAAAACACGTCAACTTCGAGGAAAAGAGAAAACTTCTTTTGAACAAGAACCTCGTTTTCTCTTTCAGTTCTGAACCATGGCTTCTGAATATAATTACGACGAGGAAGGGGAGACGTGGCCCTTCTTCTTGTTGGCCATGTTGGCCTTTATCTTATTGCCATTGACTGTTAAATGGATTCATAGAGTAATAAAATCGGACAATCCGTTAAGTTACAATAGGAAAATTCCCGGGGCAATTTTAGAAGATCACCAGACACTTGCAATTACCAACCATGAACAAATCTCCAAATATCAATCGAAACAGAAATCAGCCAAGATATTCAATAAAACGTTGGTGATTCTAATTGTTGGTTGGGGATTATTCATTTACATTGCATTAAACTTCACCAAAGAAGCCAATTTAGAAGGTACTTTTGATCCATATGCCATTTTGGATGTAGCCATTACTGCTTCCGAACGTGAAATCAAAAGCCGCTATAGAAAATTATCATTGAAATTCCACCCTGATAAGCTTCCTCAAGATGTAACTGAGAAAGCTAAAGAAGAGATGGAAGCTGCGTTCATCAAAATCAATTTGGCTTACAAAGCCTTGACTGATGAAGTTACCAAGAGGAATTTCTTGACTTATGGACATCCTGATGGCCCACAAGATGTAGCCCATGGAATTGCTATTCCAAAGTTTTTAGTGGAAGGAAAGTTCTCTCCATTTATGATTGTTTTTTACTTTTTCTTAATTGGTATCTTACTTCCTACCATTGTTGGAGTGTGGTGGAATAATGTGAAATCATACAACAAAAAAGGAATTCATGTCGACACTGCTGCCTTCTTCGTCCGTAAATTGGCTGATAGAAATCCTGGTAAAGTGCTTACTCCCTATGATTTATTAGATTGGTTAACTGCTTCTCACGAAATCAGAACCAATTTCAAACATTTAGGGCCTAATAAGGTCAGAGAGCTTATGGCTAAGTACTTATTTCGTCAACCTGTAGACGCAAGCTTAGAGGATGATAAATTGAAGATAATCTCCATGTTGCCTAACCTTTTGAGTGGTTTGATTGATATTGCCACTGCATTCAGAGTTATCGATATTGTTTTGACTGCTACGGACTTACAAAAATCGTTAATTCAAGGAGTTCTGCCAACCGGAAAATACCAAGATTTATTGCAATTGCCATACGTAGATTCTGAAGTTGTTTCCAGTCAACCAATTAAGAAATTGGGTAAATTATTCACATTGTCAAATAACGAAGTTGGCAAAGTATTGGGGATCTCCGATGCTGAAAAAGTGAAACAGGTTTTAGATATCGCCGCCCATATTCCAACAATTAGGGTTTTAGATGCCAAGTTCAAAGTTCCTGGTGAAACTGTCGTTCCTCCAGCATCGAACGCTCACTTATCTGTAAAGTTCTTAATCAAATCACCTAAACACAAATCTTGCCCTGCTATTAGTTCACAAAGATTGGAAGAAGATGAAGATTTAAACTACTTGAGAAACCCCCTCAAAGTCAATGAAGAACAACCAATACTTCCGTACAGTTTCTGTCCTCAATATCCTGGCTTCGTACGTAATAGTTGGACAGGATTTCTTATAAATCAAAAGGATAATAAGCTTGTTGAAGGCAGTGAGATTTATCACCTAACTAATGCTGATTTAAGTAATCTCGAATTGACTCAAGATGAATGGATTAGTATAGAAAAGGCAGTCATTGGTACTTTCAAGATTGCTTTACCGACCCCAACTCCTAATAATGAAGGAACTACTCACTTCAGACTTGTATTGAAGAATAATAGTTACTTCGGATGCGATGTTGATATTCCCGTAGCATTAGAAGTGAAAAACCCACCCCTCACCAAAGAAGCAGAGGAAAGAATCAAAGCCAAGCTCGAAAGAGGTAATGATAGTGATTCTGATAGTGATTCTGATATTTCTGATCCTGAAGAAGATTCACTTGCCGGAGCATTGGCAGCATTAAGAGGAGGAGCTGTTAAGAAGACAGTGGCTAGAGATGATGAAAGTGACGAATCAGATAATGAAAGTGTATTCACTGATATCGACACCGACACTGAAGACGAAAGTTAAGGTATAAAGGTCTAGATGAAAGCGAGTGGTGCCATAGGTTATTGGAGGTTGTAACTGGCCACGGAATAGAACCTACTAAAGATATTAGTGATCTATTCACATATATATAAATACAATACATAACTTACTGATACGAATTAGGCAGTTGGGGCGATTTTCCGCATCGTTATATGGATAATGCTAATATTACGGCATCGGGGTTAGCCAATTGTTGATCTTTATAGTAGTTCTTTACTTCGTCACCTTTTTTGAATCCCTGACTCAAATAAAAGTCAATAGCATCTTTGTTATCCACATGTACATGAAGCATAATTTCATGAATAAACCGCTGCTTTGTTTCTTCCCACCACGTATTCAACAAGTTTCTTACCAATTCCTAAATGTCTATAAGCATTCAATACAGCTAAACTTTCTATGTAGACAGCGTTAGGAATAATTTTGGAATTGAGAATTGTTTGCAGGGAAGCTTCATGAGTTGGTATTTTATAAGCAGTATTTATAACTTTGGCTTTCACGGCACCAACTGGAAGCTCAGTATAGTAAGCTAACTGAACGATTTGGCCAGGATCCAAGCTGTCCCGATACCAATTGGAGTTGTATCTTGTGGGGAGACAAGTTTCGTTGATTTTTTGAAAAGTTCCTAAGTTATTGACAGTAAGACTGTCCAATGCGATGATGTCTCGAACCATTGAGAGAAATTGGAAAAAGGTTCAAAGATGTGAAGATAAATGAAAGTACCAGTAGTTACTAAATAAAAGCGAAAAAAGCGAAAAAAGTCAAAAAGGTGAAAAAAAATGAAGAATCCGCAGCGATTAACTTTCAACATACGCTGCACTGTGATCAAAAAAGGACAATTATTGAAATGACGAACAAATTTTGAAGTAACGTACAAGGGACAGAAAGAATTTAAGAGAGAAAGGAAACATCTGAGAGAGTAAAGGAGTAGATTTAAAAGAGAAACAACAAGTAGGCCGAAGTTTAAGAGGATGTTAAAGAAAACAAGCTTGAATACTATGCAACCGAATACGTTGTCAAGAAAACATGCGTAGAATCTAAAGAATTTGCTAGGAAAGGCTATCTCAAGGGATTGGTTCAAGTGCAATATTCGTAACTAAGTGTTAAAATTTTATTGTAACTTTCCTTTTGCAATGATAGTGCTCAACACTAATGTAAGCTATTTACATATCTATGTAGAGGAGAACTATGCCGGCTTTAACAGTATATAAACAATTTTGTTTCCGTGCTATTAGTTCTTTAGTTGCTGCTGGGCTGCAACTACAACTAGGAACAACACTTCGATTGCTACTTTGGATTACATAGTTGACCCTAAAGTTACTGTTTCTTTACTTACTTACACCTTCAATTGAACAACGAGAGGAATCTCAGACACTCAGACATTCACTAATATCTACATCTTGATACTTCTTCACGCTGTTCTCATCAAACATCGCACCTTCTTCCTCGCCTTTTCTTTCTTATGTTTCTCTATTACGTCCCTAGCACTACCACTTTTTTTCCCTTTCTCCTACTATTCATTATCAGCCACTCATCCTTCAGCTCCCTTGACTTCCATTCCCTTTCTCTTCGTCCTCAAAGCTGCCCCACTTCATCTTCTTGTACACCGTCGCTTGTGATTTTGCAATCGTGAGCACGTGACATCCTCTCCACCTTGAGTACCAAACTTCTCTCATAACTTCTTGCTTCTTTATCACTTCTTTTTGTTTACATTAGATATCAATCTCCTGTTCAAACATGATAACAACAATAATCATAATACTTGCGGTGATTTACTTTCTCAAGAGTCTTTTGGGTGACATCAAGGTATCGAATCCACTTGCAAACAACGAAGGTGACGACACGGTAGTGAGCGGCAAGTTCACCCCACAATCCCTTGCCAAATACAATGGGAAAGATGACCCCAAAGTGTTTCTTGCAGTAAGAGGCAGAGTTTTCGATGTATCTAATGGTGCCACCTTCTACGGTCCTGGTGGTCCTTATGAGAATTTTGCCGGAAGAGATGCATCTCGTGGATTGGCACTTAATTCCTTTGATCCAACAGTTTTAACTCCATTAGACCAACCAATTGATGATCTTGAGGGCCTTAATGCCAGCGAGCTTGAATCATTGGACGGCTGGGAAGAGCATTTCGAGAACAAATACCGGATAGTCGGTACCCTCCACAACCTGATTCCTTAGGCTAAGCAAAACCTCCTGTCGTAGACCCAGTACGGTCTAAATCAACTCACAACCGTTCAGACAGTTATTTATTAAAAAATGGGTGATGCTTTCTTCACTTATGTAGTGCTATATAGTTGCAATAGACCACAGTCGTGTCCCGCGCATTTTTCACCAAAAAGTATACCATGAGAAATCGATGAAGCTTTCAGCGTTTTCACATCACTTTTTCAGTAACAAGATGAGTTATAGAGGACGAGGACGAGGTGGTTTTGGATATAACAACAATAATAACAGTCGCAATTTTAACAATTCAGGCTACAACAACTCTGTCAACCAAGGATTTGGCGGAGGAAACGGTGTTGAGGTCGAGATTTTAGGATGGAATGGTGCTTCTCCTGAAGAATGCTTTTCGTTCATTGCCAGAAAGTGTCGTATCACCGTAACCAACCCATCAGTAGACCCCGCAACCGGGATCTTGGTTGGTACCGTCAAGTCAGACAAGGATGCGAACGACTTACTAACGTGGTCTGGAGTTAAATTCGCTGGTCAATCATTGAAAATTAAACGAGTTGCTAATCAATTCGGTGCCAGTGCTACAACTCCTGTGGGTCCCACGGTCGGAGCAGGAAATAGCGATACCATACAAACCATTACTCAATTTTTGAAGAGCAGATACCAACCAGAAACCAAAATGTTGAACCTACTGAATGTTCAAGCTGATCCAGGGCTTGTTTCCACTGGTTTTTTTGCATCATTATCCACGTCATCTAAATTCTTCCCGGCACTCATGAAAGTGGCTGCTGACTTGAAGCTTGACGTCACCAGTGTAGATCTTTCTGGGAATAACTTGACTGATTTAACCAGCATTTCTTCTCTTGCTCATACTTTCCCATTACTCAAAAACTTATCATTGATGAACAACAAATTCGCCAGATTGAAGGCATTTGACTTGTGGAAGCACAAGCTCAATCACTTGCGGGAGTTGATTTTGACGGGGAACCCACTCTTCAATACCAATGATCAAATGACCAATAAACTCGAACTTTTAAAATGTTTCCCTCGGTTGATTGTATTGAATGGGGAAATAATGAGAAATGAAGAGATACTTAACAATGTGTTGAACTTCCCATTCAACCCTCCAAATTCGATGTTTTTCCAAGATGACGACGTTCAGAACGTTTCTACGAATTTCGTTGCTAACTACTATAAATTCTGGGATTCTAACCGTAGAGAACTCTTGATGTTATACCAAAACGAATCCCAATTCTCCATGCAAGTTGACTCGGCCCATCCCCATACTGCCGAGGTGCCAAACACCACTAATAGACCCATTTCTCCCGCATACAATTCGGGGCCAGACTTTAGCTACTACCTTCCTCAATCTCGTAATTTAATGAGGGTTTCAGCAGTAAAGTCCCGGCAATCGAGAGTGGCTACCGGCCCAGAGCAGATTTATAAGCTGTTTTCCCAACTTCCAAACACTCGTCATGAGATCATGACTAAACCAGAGCTTTTCAGCTTGGAAAGTTATCGATTTGCGCCATTGAATGGTATCATGATAGTTCTTCATGGTTCGTTTGAAGAATTATCTGCACCGGAAAACACCGAAGCTGTCAACCAGGGCCCCAGAAATAGGTACGGGAACAACCAACGGAATAAAAAGGTACCATTATCGCCTAAAAGTTTCGACAGAACCTTTATCATCGTGCCCAATCCTAACGGAGGTATGGTTATAGCCAGTGATCTCCTTTCGGTGCGGCCACTTGCGTCTGCTGATGCTTGGACGAGCACCAGGCCTGTTGTGGCCCCAGCTTCTGTTGCTGCAACTCCATCGCCAGCTCCCGGAACTTCTCCAGCTCCCGGCCCTCAGCCTACTACTGCTGACTTACCTCCCGATGTGAAGGCCAACTTGAATATCCAACAACAAGAGATTTTGGTGAAAATCGTGCTTCAAACAAAGTTGAACCTTCAGTATGGGGTAATGCTCTGTCAACAAAGTAACTGGGATTACCAACAGGCGGTGGTTAATTTCAAAAATTCGGTAGGAAGTCTTCCTCCAGATGCCTACGTGTAGTTAAGTGTATAGTAATGTATATATTAATAAGTCCAGTAGACAAAAGTGCCAAACATGGTGCCTAATATTCAATGTCTTTCTCAGTTTATATACTGTCAGTTCTGGTGCTGCGAAATTTGGCGCGTTGACTGACAAAAAGTACAACTGATTAACAAAAAGTAAGCTGGCTTCGCAGCTAAATACTTATCTTTCTCCTCTCCATCATCATGCCATTCAACATAGCTATGATAACAGACTACTTCTACCCTCAGCCTGGGGGTGTGGAGTTTCACGTCTACCATTTATCCCAAAAACTCATTGACCTCGGCCATTCCGTGGTGGTGATTACCCATGATTATGGTTCGAGGAATGGGGTTAGAACCCTTACAAATGGCCTTAAAGTATACTACGTGCCGTTTCTTGCCGTGTATCGTAGCACAGCACTACCCACGGTGTTTCTGACGTTCCCCATCCTACGAAATATCTTCATCCGAGAACAAATCGACATCATTCATGGCCATGGCTCTTACTCCACCCTCAGTCACGAAGCCATACTCCATGGCAGAACCATGGGCCTCAAAACAGTGTTCACAGACCACTCCCTATTCGGATTTGCCGATATTTCTTCCATTGTGGGTAACAAGTTGTTGAAGTTCACTCTCTCTGATATTGGCCATGTCATATGCGTATCTCACACCTGCAAAGAAAATACAGTACTCCGAGCTTCAATTGACCCTCTCAATGTCTCGGTTATACCCAATGCTGTGATATCGGAAGATTTTAGCCCCAGAGATATACATATACAGAGTGAGGACAGAAAAATTACCATTGTAGTCATATCCAGGTTATTCCCCAACAAGGGGGCGGATTTACTCACCGCCATCATCCCCAGAATCTGTGCGGCAAACCCTGATGTCAACTTTCTTGTAGCCGGAGATGGACCGAAATTTCTTGATCTCGAACAAATGAGAGAAAAGTTCTTCCTACAAGAGAGAGTAACCCTCATTGGAGCAGTAAAACATGAAGAAGTGAGAGACGTAATGATACAAGGAGACATCTACCTCCATCCTTCGTTGACCGAGGCATTTGGTACGGTTATCGTTGAAGCAGCTTCTTGTGGGTTATTTGTCGTAACAACAAAAGTGGGAGGAATACCTGAAGTATTACCTAAACATATGATGAGCTTTGCCGAACCGGAAGAAGATTCCTTGGTTGCTGCTACTACTACAGCCATCGACTTGTTTAAACAGGGAAGAATCGATACTTCTACTTTCCACGATGAAGTGGCCAAGATGTACAGTTGGAGTAACATCGCCAAAAGGACAGAAAACGTTTACGAATCCTTGGATTTAAATGTCTTAAACCAGCCCTTACTTACAAGATTAAGACATTATTACTGTTGTGGACTCATCGCTGGAAAGTTGTTTGCATTGTGTGTGATTGTAGATATCTTCATCTATTTGATTTTGGAATGGTATTATCCTGTAGAAGATATCGATATTTGCACCAAATGGCCAAAAAAGACCATTAAGTCTCCGAAATCGGATCTAGATATCAGCCTAGACTAAAAGAATAATTTATCAAGGAGACAACAAGGCTACGACATTTGTATATAGTCAAAAATGTATTATAATGCAATATTAATTAATTATAATGGTCATAAAGTAGGCCATTAAGAAATGAATCTAATCCAACCACTCAATTGAAAGACGACAAAATCGAAGAGCCTCGCTCACGTTGGTACTGCTTCCTCTTTTCTTCCATGAGTGCATTGATAAATTTTGGCGTTGATGCCTTAGGCTTCCAGGCACCTCTTCTGTCAGGTAGTTGAACAGGAAGTGCTTCGTTGGTGAGGCTTCGTAATCGGGTACCGGAACTTTTGAAGCTATCTTGATTTCCATTCAACCTCGAGGGAGATGACTGCAAAATTGGTAGCTCCAACCATTTGAGATCGTCACTATTACGCAGATCATGAGATGGACTAGTAAATTGGCTATATTTGGCGTCAACCATTTTCCTCAAAAGCAAAACTTCTTCAATCAATGCCATTTCCGCAGTATGTTTTTTGTCAGAGCTCAAGTCTTTAAATTTACTGATCAATTGTGACGATTCATAGGTTTGATTGGCCTTCATGATTTCCTTGATTTCGACTTCTAGGTCCTTATTGGCCTTCAATAGTGATTCATAGTTGTTTTTCATAGTCTCATGATCCTTGTTCAAATTGGACAACTCTTTCTTCAACTTATCGATTTGCTCTTTGCTTTTGGCGTCAGAAGATGCCATGTTTCGTTCCAACAACCTCACGTTGAGCTGCAAATCCTGAATTCTGCCATCTTTCTGTAGGATTTTACTGGTAAGATCCGAGTTCTTTAGTTCCATGGATAATTTTCGGTGGTGGTCAACGTTTACTTCTCTTGGTGGATCAACGGCACTTATATCATGAACAGCATCATAGATACTCTGAGTATGTTTTTCATAAATATCAAACTCCGCGTCAAGAAAGAGCCTAGTTTCTTGAAGTGACGACTCAATCGAATGAAGAGTTTCCCAGCTTTCAACTTCATCATCAAATTCAAACAACTCTTTCAATATCAGTGGCTCTAACACCAGCTCAGTATCCATTATGGAATATGTTTCTAATTCCACCTTCTTCAAGATTCTGAAAAAAGATTTGAAAGTTTCACCAAACTCACTCAATGAAAATTCCCGGTTTACAGTTATGGTTAAATCTTTGGAACTTAAACAATCGTTTATCAAACCATCCAAAATTTCCTGAGATTTGGCATGGATATCATTCACTGATTTTTTAATTATGCTTAGCTCTTGGTATACTTCCTTTAATGCGTCGTTATCACCGTCAGAATATTGATCAAGAAATTTCAACATGAATATGATCACATTGATGACTTCTTTCGACTCGTTAGTTACATTAGTCACAAGTATTTTGAAGATGGAAATATTTTGAAAAATTATTGTATAGGAGTCATTAACAAAATTCAATTTCAACAAATCTGAACCTTCAGTGATAAACCCCTTGAAGTAAGAAGTTGCCAGAGATTCATCAAGATTCCCATCGACAACATTATCAATTAATAATAGTAAATGGTGGTTTAGTTCGTTAATTATCGTTTTGAAAGCGAACATAATATTCATATAATGCTTGGTGGCATAGTTATATTCCCACAAATGTGCCACGGCTTCGAGATATGTCAACAAATGAAGAAGATTAAGTCTAATGCTGACTAAAGAACTGTATTGAACTTCAGTATCGGGATGGTAGTCACCGAGAACTTCAATAATAATGGTGGTATATGCAATGTTTAGGTTGATGTTATAAACCATTTCATATCCTTGCTTTAAATTTCCGCTCCCACTTATAGAGGAGCTGTCAAACTTTTGCAATAGATCCAATTTTGTTCGAGCAACTCTTAGAGAGATTTTGTCTGAAAATGATGAAGCAGTTTTTTTTTTCAATTCAAGCTGTAGAGCTTCTAGTTGCCAATCCATTGTGCTTTTTGTATCATCAACATCGCTTACTCTATTGATAGCTTGTGTCAGCGATTGTTTGTACTCCAAGAATTTGTTTTCGAGATATTTGTTCTTTTTTTCCAAGTCGTTGATCGCAGATTTATCTTTTTGGATAATTGTCAGTAGAGCATTGATATCATTCCTAAGATTTTGTTCGATTTGGGATTGACTTTCCTCATAATTCTTTTCAAGATCATGCAATTCCGTTAACTCATCTATGGTGGTATTTAATTTTGCAACTCTAATATTCAACTCCTCATTTTCACTAGTTAAATGTTCGATAATTCTTTCCAGTTCTAATGCTGATTCTAACTGAGATTGTAGTGTTTCGATGGTCAGATCAGCTGTATGAAGTTTTGACAATATGGAATCGAAAGTGAGTAGTTTCTCGTCTTTATGGGCTATTTCCGTTTTGAGAGCTGTAATTTGATTCTCAAGATTGGTGGTTTTTTCATCACTCAAAGATTTAAGGTTCAGTAATGCTAGTTCCAACTTGCTATTTCTCAATAGGATCAAATCATAGTCATCATGAGATACTTCATCTGGGTGTGATTTTTTGATGGCATCTTCCAATTGCTTATTGAGTTCAAGTTCCTCTTTGATAATATCATGATCGATTTTTAATTCTTCATAGGTGGATTGGAGATGATCTAAATCAGATGATAGCTGTTGGTTTTGTTCTACAAGGAACGATTTATCGGTCGATACCATTTCCAAAGATGATTCCAATTTTGAAGCACTGGCCTGGAGCTGGCTGAGGTCATTTCTAAGGTCATAGATGGTTTGCTTATACTGTTTAATATCTTCGGTAGTTGCTTTAAGTTTTGTCTGTAGTTTTTCAATAATGCGGTGGAGGTCTGATGTAGGAGGAGGTGGTGGAGGAGGAGAGGGGGTTTGAGAGTCTATTGATATTAGACTGGGTCTAACAAAAATCCCATAGTTACCATCAGCTTTGGAGCATTCGAAGTATTTGACATCATTGACGCTACCGTTATTCTTACCAGTAGGAGTGTGGAGTTCGACTCCAATCCACGTCCCAGGAGCGAACTGAGTTTTACCCACATACTTGACAGTACCTCGTTGACCTCGAACCAGAACAGTCAGACCAACAGCAGGCACATTAACAGACGTCATCTGAAGCACCACTTGAGTACGAGACGTTTAATTTGCTAGCCGTCAATTGAAGGTTATCAGTGTTCCACTGGTTAGATCCGTTGGCTAAAAATTAGACGAGGAGCGACAGAGAAGAAGATAAGGTGGGTTGTTGGTGCTAAGGGCGGTACACACGCTATAAAAGATCAAATGGATAAGAGGTAGATTAAGGACGCAGGCAATTACCTACGAAGATGGCCATTCCGATATCAAGACGGGGTTTGTGCTGCCTTCTGTCAAATTGCAACCCCGGTTGTGCTTTAAAGTTCCTGACTTGTTTATATTTACGCGACACGACACCGAGACGACAAAAAAAAAAAATAGGTCTTTGTGAGGGAGAACAAATAGGTTTCAGATAGTTTCACACGAGAATCGAACTGTCAAAGAGAGGCATCGAGAGACATATTTGACCTTAAAGGAGAACCGATCTTTGAGTATCAGAGGAAAAAGCGAACGAGCAAAAAAAGGGATCATTAGAAGCGTAGACATCAAAGGTCAGCAGGCACAACAACAAGATATAACGAGAAATCCATTTGAATATGTCGGCGCAAAGTCAGAAACGGTTGGGGAGTTTGAAAGTGGAGCTCCTCAATGAGCAAAAGCAAGAAATCAGAGAGGCATTTTCCCTATTTGACATGAACAATGATGGGTGTTTAGATTACCATGAATTGAAGGTAGCGTTCAGAGCTTTGGGCTTCGATTTATCCAAAAGAGAAGTATTGGATATTATTCATGAATACGACACCGATGACCGTAACTTGATAACCTACGAGAACTTCTTCCAAGCAGGTATGTATAAGCAGGAGATTTACCTTGATGGTGAGGTACTAACGAATAGTCGGGGAAAAAATTATAAATAGAGATCCATTGGATGAAATCCGCCGAGCATTCAAGCTCTTTGATGACGACAATACCGGTAAAATTAGTTTAAGAAATTTAAGACGAGTAGCTAAAGAATTAGGGGAAAACTTGACAGATGACGAATTGAGGGCAATGATTGATGAGTTCGATTTAGACGAAGATGGTGAAAGTATGTATGAAGTTTAAAGATTGTGGGACTGTACTAACGTTTAGTAAATGAGCAAGAGTTTATAAATATTTGCACCGAATAGAGTGGGCCCGAGAGAAAGAATGAAGGATCTGAAGTGACTGAGTGAAAGTAGAGATTCTAGTGATTGTCCGAATAAGAAGCAACTCTCGTCTATCGACAAATCTTATGGCGAAGACTATGCTGTCCATCAGGAGCGCTAAGAAGTAAGGTATAATAGAGAAACGATGATCAAGTACGTAGAGGATCATCTTTGGTAACTGACAAGTACGGATCCTTCTACGATTTTACACTAAAACACATGTATGCGATGCTAGTTGGTGCTGTTTGACTCCGTATGCCTTCCTTTGTATATTAATGTACTATTTTTTAAACATGTATTGCAACAAGATGTACGGATGTATTCCGTTGGTCGTGCATGTAACCATAATCAATGAAAAAAAAAGTCTGTTAACGAAAAGTGAAAAAGTCGATTCACTAATCTCAATTCTTCAGCAGCATGTCGTGGCACTCGGCTAGAAAAAGATTCCAGAAGGATCTAGAGCATTTACCCCGGGTCCTTATTGACAACTACTTGAAAGAATCGAACCGGTATACCTTGCCCACCTTTGAGACGAACTTCAAACCCATTCCCGCAGCACAACAGAAGACTAAAATAGAAGATGTGGGATTAACTAGTGGAGATTTTGTCTATATCACCAAAGGAAAAAACAAAGGGATGATTTCCACTCTTTACAACTATTCCTCAGAGTTAGATACTGTGCTCGTATCCAATGTAAATTCTAAAAAAATCATTCCCAAAGCTTTCTGGGTTGAAAACCAAACTAGTCATTTGATGGACTACCCCGATCCAATCGCTAGAAGCGATGTGAAATTGGCTGCTAAGGATAAAGATGAAAAAGGGAAGGTATTCTACGTGGTGGCCGATGAAGTGATCTATAAAGAAAAATACTATGACGACAGATATAAGAGATGGTTGCCCAAAAGATTCATTAAAAATCATGAAACCATCGAAGTACCATGGCCTAACCCACCTCAAGAGTCTAGAGATGATTATTTATCTACCAGAGATGATGTAGCATTTGAAAAAACTTGGGAGTTGCAAAGTATCGCTAAACCCCCATTTCCTGCTAAGGTGTTATCAGAGTTAAGAAACCCACACTCCAGTTATAAGAAGAAAGTGATCAGCAGTTACGAAGCCAGAAAACTTAATGCTCCAGAAATGCCATTATCTGATGAACAAAAGATATATTTGGCTAAGAAAGCTCAACAGAAGCCTAAAGAACTTAAAAGATTATCTCCAGAAATACAAGATTTTATTGGAGAAAGAATTGCTGCTCATGTTAATAAGATTGAAAATCCAAATATGTTGGCTCATTTGGAAGCTTTGTCTACCGCAACCATCCCAGATTTTCAAAAGAATTTGAAACAAATTGAACAAAATGAAAAGAATGACTAAACCAACGCTCGAAGAAGTTACTGTTCATAGCATACTTGTAAATACATAGAAATCGAATTGATTTAGTAGCCTGCTTCGTAGATTAGCTGAGGAGGCGACTCCGTCTACAATTTTTCAGATGAATGTGTGTAATTTATTACATAAAGCTTCAGCTACAACTTTTCATAATCCAACTTACCTTCTAATTTCTTCACGTCAGCAACTTTTCTCACTGCTTTCATAAGATCATTTTGTAGAATGTAGTCTCTTTCATCACGAATGGCAAAGAAACCAGCTTCAGTAACTACGTTTCTGATATCGGCCCCATTGAATCCATCACTCATTTTCACTACAGCCTCGAAATCAAATTCTCCCTGTTTAGCCACCTTGGAGGTATGAATTTTGAAGACTTCCAATCTACCTGCTTCGTTAGGTAACCCGATTTCAATTTTTCTGTCCAATCTACCTGCTCTCAATAATGCTGGGTCCAAAGTATCAGGTCTGTTGGTGGCCATGATTACTTTAGTTTGACCCAAATTATCAAACCCATCCATTTGATTCAACAATTCCATTAAAGTTCTTTGGATTTCACGATCAGCAGATGTACCTTCACTGAATCTACGACCTCCAATGGCATCGATTTCATCCATGAATATAATACAAGGTTCATGTTCTTTGGCATAAGCAAACATTTCTCTTATTAATCTTGCAGATTCCCCAATATATTTATCAACAATGGCCGATGCTGGGGAGAAAATGAAGTTGGCCCCTATGGTGGCAGCTACCGCTTTGGCCAATAAGGTTTTACCAGTACCTGGGGGACCATATAATAACACTCCCTTAGGGGATTTGATACCCACACGAGTAAATAATTCTGGATTTTTCAAGGGCAATTCAATGACTTCACGTAACTCTCTAATTTGTTCTGTCAACCCACCGATTCCGTTGAAGGAGATCTCTCCGGGCTCGAATGTCGTCATATTGTACACCAAAGGATCCACTTCTCTGGGTAATATTCTCATGATAGTTAAGGTGGTCATATCTAACGACACCCTTACCCCATTTTTCAATAATTCTCGCTTGATGGTATTACGACATCCAACAATATACCGAGGTCCACTTGATGCTTTAACAATGAATCGTTCATCATCTAATTGCTTTAACACTTCTCCGATTATTTGACCCACAGATTGTAATGCTTTGATGTCATTTTCAGTCTTTTCGTAATCTTTGTCCAAGTCTCGTATGGTTAACCGCAAGTCTTTCAATCTGGCGTCCCATTTTCTGTGGTCGATCAACTTATCTTTGAATTTACTTAATGCTCGTTCTCTTTCAGGATCAGTAGCTTCCGGCTCAGTGGCGACACCTTCGCTTTGTAATGCTGCCAAGAGGGGGTCGTTTTCTTCACTCATGACAAATTGTGTGTGATTATGCTTTTGATATCCTGTTGATGCCAATTGCGTAGTAATAGTGGATTCAGTTTGAGTTGATAAGTCGCTTTGAGTTGACGTAGTGGCAAAGGCCGGGTCCGCGCACGACGCTCGCGAAAAAAAGAAAAAGTACGCTATATGCAGGTCCATGAATCACAGCAAAAAAAAATAAAAAATCCCAGACTTCACCAAAAGAAGCATCTTAAAGTACTCACTAGACACTATGGAGTTTCATGCGATAATTTGTTGTGGAAGAGGAA
Organism: Isabelozyma rhagii; assembly: GCA_003708185.3. Lineage (NCBI taxonomy): Eukaryota > Fungi > Ascomycota > Pichiomycetes > Serinales > Metschnikowiaceae > Isabelozyma > Isabelozyma rhagii. Next base: position 707,026 of record PPNO03000005.1, on the reverse strand, counting down.
GTGCTCTCTCTCCCTTCTCCAAAGTGAGATCCACAGGGGTCCCAAAAGCGCTTTTGACCATTGCAAACAGGCCGATGATCGAATATGTCCTCGACTGGTGCGAAAGAGCCTTCTTTCCTAAAATCACGGTGGTGAGTGATGAAGAATCGTACGATGCCATTAACACTGCTCTCGAAGATTATAAATTGAGCAAAACCAATAAGAGCAAACTTGAGGGAGAGGCGGAAATCTTGGGATCGGCTGAGGATGTCTACCAATACACCAGTTCCATTGACTTAATAGCATTAAATGCTGGTTCCAATGGAGAAATCATCAACCATTTATATACTTCGAAAATGATCTACCCATATCAAAACTTCGTCATTTTGCCGTGTGATTTCATCACCAACTTACCTCCTCAAGTCTTAATTGAAGCCTACAGAAACAAGCAAGATAGTGATATTGGATTGGTGGTGCATTATAGAAATGGGTTGGAAATTGAAGATAAAAAGCATATAGTTTTCGCCAGAAATTATACCATTTACAATGACTTACCAGATGGTCAACAGCAACTATTGGATATTTATTTGAGCGAAGATATCGAATTCCACAAGGCATTGAAAATAAGAACTCAAATGTCTTGGAGATACCCTAAAGCCACCATTAGCACCCAATTACTCAACAGTAGCATTTTCTTTGGATCGTCCACACAAATCTTTAAAATTATTCAAGAAAACCCCCAAAAATTTCACGAGCAATACTTCAAATCCCGTTCCATTACCAAAGTATACCGAGACTTGGCAAGAAGATCATGGAAACACTCCGTAGCGAAATCCACCATTGCATTTGTTATATTACCTGAGCAAGCGTACTTCTTCCGGTCTAACAACTTGCCGGTGTTGATGGAAGCTAATCGTCATTACATGAAGTTACAATCACAAACGTCCAAACCGCTTCCCCAAAAGGAAAAGCCTTTGGCCAACATAGGGGCCGATTCAATAATTGGTGACAATTGTGAGATTGGAGAAAAAACCAATGTCAAACGGACGGTTTTGGGGAATAATTGTACCGTTGGTAAAAGAGCCAAATTGACCGGATGTTTAGTTTTCAACAATGTTACTGTTGGCGATGATGTTCAGTTGGAAAATTGTATTATAGGCCATCACGTTACTATTCACAATAAGCTGAGATTGACCAACTGTAATGTGGAGTCCACTCATGAAGTAGCAAAAGGTACACAATCAAAGGCTGATACCTTGTTATGCTTTACTTTGGAAGGATTGGTTCCTGAGGAGAGTGTGATTGAAGATAGTGAAGAGTCGTCGTCGGAAGATGAAGATAGTGACTATATTGAGTACGATGATGAATATGCCGATAATGACGATGGTTTGTTCGGGTACTAGAACATACGGCACACAAACAATAAATAACAGCAATAGAGTATAAACCAGTATAGTTAATATTTTCGCCATCACATGCTATTATAGTATCGTAGATAGAGACCGTAGGGTTATTATATTTGTTAGAGAAGGTGTCTAGTAAGCTTGTGACTGTCAATACTAACTTTAGAAGACTGATGTAAGATGCTGAACGTTAATAATATTTGTGTACTTATATCCAGATTCACAACTCAACTCTACAAAATCCTTAGAATTTTTCGAAGGTTACAGAAAGTTCAACTTTGCAAGTATTACGTTCATAATAACGATTTCATCCTGTTAGCGATGAAGTTCTTTTGCAAACCGTGCTTACAACATCTTAGTTCTATGTGTATTAAATGAGATCTATAAACCAGTAACCAATGCCTTAAATCGAGAAATGAATGTGAGTAAATGAGCAGTCGTAAATGACAGTGCCACATTTTAAATGACCATAAATAACCTACATCAGATCAGAGTGACTTGTAGGCGATGACACCACCACCTTTCTTCTTTTTCGATACCCCTCGTCATTTCTCGATCTTACCTTTGAGAGTTGGATCTTCTCTTCCGCTGTCATCTCGTCCAATTCACTTTCGTACTCCGACGAGGTAGTCGAGTCCTCGGCATGATTCAAGTTTTGATGTCTTAGTTTACGGCGTATTAATGCATCTCCTCTAGCTTTCTTTGCAGTACCAGCAAATTTCGTAGAATGGGTCACTGATAATGGAGGGAATCCGGGCCTAAATTTATATGTTGATGCAAAGCTGGAGTTTAATGCAAAATCGTAGTTTTCTGGTATTTCAAATGCCGGCTTTTCTTTACTACTTTCCTCAACAGAACTTTCATTTTGGCTTCGGTTGATATTGGTGATTTCGGCTCTTTTGGTTAACGCCCAGTTCTCAATATCTTCTCCTTTAGCAATGTTCTCTAACAAGTCATCCAAGCATTCAAGGTATCCTTTGTTCAATAATAAGTCACCAAAATTACTAGACAATCTGTACAATGCTGTCACTGACTTGGCAGCATTGGCAAACTCCATCTTCTGTTCCTTATTCCCCAGGTTGGACAAATTATACAACGAAGCAACTGATTTAGCAGCATTTTTGAACTCGCTTGTGAGCTCTTGGTTGAGTTCGCTTATTGAAACCTGCTCCATGGCTCGAGTAGGTGGTAGATTTGACGATAAATTCGATAAATCCATGATTTCGTTTCTTAGGTAGTTATGATAGCCTGTATTATTTTTGGCTGTGGTACAGAAAAATTAATAAGAGCCATCGAGTAGTTCCGGTGAAACAAGAGTCACGTGATTTAGATCACACCCGTACATTTTCCCCACCGGAACTCTCACCACCTCTTCTTCTTCTCGAAATGACACCAAATCCACTCCGACGTTTCATAGATTAGTGTTGTGGACATGGTCAAATCGACGTTAATATATCGTTATGATGGTATGTAAATAGTTTCATACAGCACCCAGCAAAGTACTAACCGTTAGCTCTCCCATTGTGTGGGTCAGTGGATGATAACAATGATCCTGAGTTGATGGAGCAAAAGAAGAAATGTAAACTTATCATTAGCAGAATAAACCCCAATTCCGAACCTCAGGCTACCATCGAGTCAGGTAGCTTCAACATACATTATTTGATTTCTAACTCCATTATTTACTTGTGTATATGTGAAAAGTCCTATCCAAGAAAATTAGCCTTCTCTTACTTATCTGAAGTGTCTCGTGAATTTAACAACTCCCATGCTCAAGAAGCTTTGAGTAGCAGTGCAAGACCGTATGGTTTCAGCTCATTCGATAACTTTTTGAGTAAAACCAAGAAGATTTATCAGGATCAAAGAGCGCAGTCAAACATCGATAAACTAAACAATGACTTGGCCGATGTTAAGAAGGTAATGACAAAGAACATTGAAGATTTATTATACAGAGGTGACTCGTTAGATAAGATGAGTGATTTGTCCTCCAGTTTGAGAAATGATTCGATTAAATACAGAAAGAAGGCCCAAAGAATTAATTTGGAGGCTCTCATTAGACAGTACATACCAGTGGTAGGGGCCGGGTTATTCGTTGTTTTCTTGATATGGTACATGTTCTTGAGAGGGTAGAATGTATAATTTGTATTGCAAGTTCCATCTATGGTGTACGGGTGTAGTTTGAAAGGAAGTTCTATTTCCCCAGAAATAATCGGTTATCGCATGTAGTGCTGTTTTATTTACCATGAATGACGACGGCGACACTCCCGTCACTTCTAAACTAAACCGGCAACCATCGACAGTGTTGCTCACTCCGGGCTATTCTGGAGCGCCTACAATCGGAATTAACTTGCAAAATGTGTCCCATGCCGATATCATACAACCAGAAGACCACGAAGTTCAACCGCAAACTCTGGCCCCTAGGTCTCATAATAGTGCCAACAGTGTGTACTCATTCGAATCAGAGGACGATACCAGATATGACGACCAAGACCTACTGAATATATTCAGTGATTTAATGATCCATAACCGCCCTTCCATACAAGTCCAATATCCATCCGAACTAACGTCTTTGAATTGGAATGTATTTAGTGATGTTGATACCAGTCTCTCTATTGACGAATTTATAGCAAAATACGTCTCGATTGATAAACTGGACGATAGCGACACATTTCATGGCAAACTCAAGCACTTCTTCATCCTTTCTAGTGCTGGAAAACCAATATACTCTCTTAACGGCTCCGACGATGTGATTTTGGGGTATATGGGCTTAATCACTACCATCGTGTCAACATTTGCCGAGAATATGAAAGAAGAATTCAAGTCTATAAATTACGGGGGGAACATCCATATCACAGTTCTAAATAGGGACCCTTTAATATTGCTATCGATAACAAAAATAAACCATGAGTTGTCCAATGACGGTGATATGCTTGTGAAGCAATTAACAACGTTGTACGACTATCTTTTGTCGATATTATCCAAGCCAGCAATTGTTAAAAACTTCCATAATAGAATGAACTATGATCTCCGAAGAATGCTTACTCCAATGGATTTACATAACTTCGATTCTCTATGTATGAAGCTTACCTATGGAATTTCACTCGAAGATCAACATTCCAGCAAAATTGGTTATTTCATAAGTGAGTTATTAGGCAAGTGCCTTCAAAGCGTGAAAATAACCAATACCACTAGACAGAAGCTAAATTCTATTCTTCTTTCAAGTAAAAAGTTGAAATCTTCCAGCGGTGAAGTTAGTGCAGCATCCTCGATATTCCATAATACAATGAGAAGATATGACAAGGAAGTCCTTCTAGGTATTGATTTGTTATTCTCATTTCTAGTGACTGATGGTAATAAAATTGTAACCATGATGAAACCCAAAAACCATAACCTCACGAACAAGGACATACAAACTTTGTTATCTACCGTGGAGGCAATCACCCACAACTCTCATCTAGATAATGAAACAACCGAAGATTCGTGGATTCCGCTATGCATGCCAAACTTCAACCCTAATGGATTCCTCTACATTTTCATAAAACAATTTGACCTTGCTGACGTACAATCTCAACCATTTACCATTATCTTGGTTAGCGGTAATAAGAATAGTTTTCATCAAATGCAGCAAATTTCAGAACATATCATATACAAAATCACCAAAGAAGATCAATTCAGAGATAAGCTTATCAAAGAGCTACTGGCATCGAAACAATTATCCATTCTCCATGACCTCAAAGTTCCTGTGATAAAGCATTTCATATATAAACTGAAGGCCCACAATCAGTTTATCATGAGCGACTTACACTCGTTCCGGCCCGAAATCCATGATGATGTGAATAAAACTCTACAGCTCATACACTTCTACTCTACATTGTACCATACAAAGTCCACCACGATAAAATCTACCAACATTGCGATTAAAGACAAGAAGTTGACCTACACCAAATGGCAAGTCGATGACCATTCAATCACAGGGTTTATGCTATCCAATAATGAGTATGAATTTTATTGTTTATGTAATGAGTTGATCCATTCACAGCATTTAATTGATCATAGTTTGAAGATCATCAAATGGTGTGATAAATACCATAAACGATTGTTCATAGAAGGTGTCGTGTTTTAATTTCTTAGACCTGAGCGTTGATGTTTCGGGTTACTTTCACTTCATCTTCTTCATAGATCTGAGTACTTCGTTTTTACTTTATAGATCTGATGACTTCGCTATAGCTTTACTTTATAGATTTGAATTACTTCATTATAGCTTTTTCGGAAGCTTTAAAAACATCATTCAACTTATCAACAAACTTTTTATGTAATTTTTCAAAGTCATTAACCACTTTTTGTTCTCCATCACTCAATTTCTTTTTCTTGGAGATTTTATGCTTGACATCAGCCCTGATACTACTCAAAGAAGAGGAGGACTTGGTTCCTGAGCCATTCTTGAACTTTTCGAAGGTAAGTTTCAAACTTTTCACATTTTCTTTCTTACTCTCGGTGGTAATTGGAGGGAGTGGCACATTCAATGTCTGGTTACTATTAGGATCTATTTGTGGGTTCATATTCAAACCTGAGTCTAATACAGCGTTGATTATGTTTTTGGTGTGTGAGGGATCAAACACAGTAATTACGAATTTACGTCCTTTCACCGTGGTTTGGGCCACCGAAGTATAGGGCAATTCACCATCATGGGTTTGAATGGTTAACTTATCGAAAATAGCTGGGTTTGTCTTGCCAAGTTTGATTTCATTAGCAGTTCTACCAAAACTTTCAATGACACTCTCAAACTTCTTAGTAGATTCTTCAATATTTATTAAATCATTAATATCAGTTTCTTCTTCTTCCACTGGCTCTTCCTCAACTTTTTTACCTTTCTTACTAGATACAGACTTCAGCTTTTTGGCCTTGGCAAGAATCGGGGAAAACGAATGGAAATTACTTGTACGAATTTTAGGCACTTGAGCAGCACGTCTCCATGGTGACGAGATCGCTACGGCCCGCGAAACCCCCCATAGTCCTCTTCTTAACATCGCTAGTTGCAGAGTTGAAAATTTTAGGGGTGCAACGATTATATGCCGAGACCAGATGTATGGATGTGTTGAACGAATGTGTACGGGTGTGATGAAAAGAATGTACGGGTTTTCTTAATCGATGAATTCTTAGCCCCAGGTTAGGTTCGACTTCATGTCCATTTGAACGGCACACTGCCGTCTATTTCGTGGTTCGTCTGGTAAAATATTGCGGTATATTGTTGTGGGTTCCTTCTATTCGCAACTTCGTCGGAGTATTAAACGTTGCATGTTAATCCGGAATCCGGCCATGAACGGCTTATTTCCGAAAGCGGATGAGATGAGGGAAGAGATGACTTTGTGACAAACAGCCTGCGGTCGACTTGGTGTAATCAAGGTGTGTTTGCGGTCTAGATCAGGCACCGTTGACAAATGAGAACTACTGTCAGTCATTGAGGTTGAATTCGCATGTATGCCAGCGGCAGCTAGTAAAAGCAACAATTGAGTGATTACCAAGCAAGATATGGCTGAGGCATGCGATTAGACAACAAAAAAAAAAAAACACTATATAAAGGGGCCATCCGCCCCCCACTTTGCAACCGTACTCGTTTGCTATAGTCACTACACATACAAATTAATACGATGTCCAAATTTTATGAATTGAGTCCACTCGATAAGGCTAACGAGCCATATCCTTTCAGTGAATTGAAAGGTAAGGTTGTTCTTATCGTTAATGTTGCTTCCAAATGTGGTTTCACTCCTCAATACAAAGAGTTAGAAGAGCTTTACAAAAAATACGGAGAGAAAGGACTTGTTATTTTAGGATTCCCATGTAATCAATTTGCAGGTCAAGAACCAGGTAGTTCTGAAGAAATTGCTTCTTTCTGTTCCCTTAACTATGGTGTCACTTTCCCAGTGTTGAAGAAAGTCGATGTTAATGGTGACAAGACTGATGCAGTTTACCAGTACTTAAAGGGAGAAAAATCTGGTTTGTTAGGATTAAACAGAATCAAATGGAACTTCGAAAAATTCTTGATTGACAAGAATGGTAAGGTTGTTGAAAGATACTCTTCTTTGACCAAACCAAAATCTTTAGAACCAAAGATTGAAGAATTATTGAAATAAGATGTCTGAGCAGAATGGAGACTTGTCTGAACTGTCTGAACTGTCTGAGCAGAATTGTAGGAGAATTGTCGGAGAATTGTCAGAGCAGAGACTTCTCTAAGCAACAGGACGTCTGAGCAACATAATTGTCTCAGAATTGAATAACACTTGTCTATATGTGTGATAATTAATTTTTAATGTTTACTTATGCTTATTGTAGATGATTCTGTCAGACTGTGAAGTACTGTACTACATATAACGGAGTCTGGGATAACGGCGCTAAACTTAAGTATATGTAGCTATTGTCTATATCATATTCGTAAAAGGGCAACTTCACAAAAATTGATTCATATGACCACCACAGTTCCAAATACACATCAATAGTGTTCGATAGGTTCTTTTCTGGTTCATCATTTTTCCAGTTACGTCATTCACTGCAAAAAGATTCCCGAAAAGAAAGCTCTCAAAATGGTAACTGACTTCCTTAATCAATTAAACCTCCTGCTCCTACCAACACGGTATACATTCCATCCCTTGCTCTTTTCTCTTTTGCATTATGCCCTGTTGCCCTTTATGCTCCCCTGTGTCCCCCTCTGTACAATCATCGCCCAACCTATAGCTTTGACTTGACAACCTCTTTGTTGTATGCCACATATCCTCTTATCCGTGTCAACCTACCTTTCCCCAGAATTCGGCTAAATCAAGCTGCTTACGTCAGCAGGACGCTGGCCAACATTTTTACTTTTGTTCTATCGATTTCTATTGTGGCACTGGTCTTTTTTCCGGTCGTTTCTCACAAGACTAAACCCTGTTCCCCTATTTCATATATAGATGTCACTTTTCTTTTCATCCCTATTATATTACCTACTTAATTAAATGTCTACTTCCTTATAACCAAACGCACATTCATCATATTTCCAGTCCTCACTACAGTTAATTAACTCTTGGTGTATCGCTTTCTACGATTAGTTCTACCTTTCTCCACACTTTTTCTATCCCCCCCATCATTTCACTTCTTTACTTTTTTATTCCTATCCTTTTTTTTTTAGTTAATTATATCATCTTTTGTTCATTTGTTGTTTCCTTTCTGAATTTTCTTTGATACCTGGCGTTACTATTTCCCTTTATTAGGCGTTACTTTTGTTTAATCCCCAATTACATTTTACGACTGTCATACACTAGACTGTTTTAGATCATTTATACCTTCAACAAAGTCAAAATAAAAAAAAAATACAATTTTGAAAAGAAGAAAAATTCCAAGAAATTATCCAACTAGATTAGAGACTTTAGACAGACAAACAGTCCAACATGCTTATGACAACTTCAATTTCCTCCTCCTCTTTGGGAAATAATGACTTACGCACTTTCCATTCTCCGAAATCGACCACCTCGTTGGTTCATTCACAAACTTTTAATGAATATCAAGCTTATGAAAACAATCAATACCTTTTAAAGAATGCATACAAATATTTGAATCCTATCGAAAAGGGTACTTTTGGGTTTGTTACTTTGGCCCAAAACATCTACACCGATGAGAAAGTTGCCATGAAGGCAATCTTCAAGAACAAAAAGTACAACATAAACATTGCCAACCATGAAATCAAGATGTTATCCAAACTAGGCAAAGATAATGACAATATTTGTCAACTATTAGATCATTTTGAAACTGAAGATTATATCTTCTTAGTGTTGGAATTTTGTGAAAACGGCGATTTGTTTGAATTGATCCAGTATCACAAGAATATGGGCAATTTAATTTCGGCAGTTGATATTTTGAATATCTCCAAGCAATTAGCCCATGGGTTGAATTACGCCCACTCTCTTGGCATTTACCATCGTGATATTAAACCAGAAAACGTGTTATTCACCAGTAGTGGTAAAGTCAAGATTTGTGATTGGGGGTTAGCCACAACGTCACAATTCACCACTGATTTTGATGTAGGAACTGAAAAGTACATGGCCCCTGAATGCTTTAAGAACTCTACGAAACTCTCCAAAATTGACTGCAAATACAGTGATTACTGGTCATTGGGAGTTACAGTGATTACAGCGTTATTTGGAAGAGCTCCTTTTAGACCAATTCTGACTCATGTTGGTGAGAATCAAACAATTGTGAAATCGTTGGAGTCAGACTACAATTTCAAGAAGTTTGTCTTCAACTCCAAGACTGATATTTTGTTTGATATTTTTCCTAATATGAATCAAAATTGCTTCGACATCTTTATGAACTCGTTACGCATTGGTGGTAATGAGGATGATAATCAGGATTATGCCCAGAAAATCCACCAAAGAAGCTTAACCAAGTTCATCTCCGACTTAGAGAACAACTGGAGATTTGGTTTGACCATTGATGAGGAATTGGAATTCGACGAGGAATTGGATCAGTTAGAGAACTTGAGTGACAAGCATATGTTCAACATGGATGAGCATCGTGACATTTCGGTCTCGTCAAAGTCGGTTGATGAAGAGGACGATATCAATGGGAACGCAAAATCTCCAGTTAAGACCCTGTATAAGTCTACGGTAGTTCCCTCATTGACTGAATCTTCGTTCCAGTCCAAATCATGGGTTGAATTGGATGAATTCACTGATGAAGAGTTTGACCAATATTTTAACTCGTTGTCGATAGATCCTAAGAACACAATCAAGATCATCGAAAAGGAGTTGACTCATGTTTGAGCCTACAGTGACGTCCGCTTCATAGTAATGTCCATCCTCTTTGTGATTGTAGACTACTCCGTGTGATCTCGAGTAATCCCCCTACGGGAGTGGTTATACCTTTACCGGCGTATTCCATAACCTTTATCAATATACGGCATCTTATCATACCCCAAACTTTGTAGTTGCAAAAACATTTCTTCGACTCCACCCCTCCTTTGACGTCTTTGTCATCCCCATTACAGGCCCGATTACTTGATTTGTCCGGTGGTCCGATCCAAGAAGAGCCGGTTTCAGGCATTTTCGCACCGGTGCGGAGGTTCGCACTTTTTTTTTCTTCGGGAGAGTTACTCATAAATTGTGTACGTTGTCGAAATTTTTCACAACCCCCGCTAAATATATAAGGGAAGAAAACCGGTCGATTTTTTTTCCGTTAATACTTTTTCTTTCCTAGAATACAATAAATCCTAACAACAATGTCATTCAGAAACGCTTCTATTCGTATGGCCCGTGCTGCCACCAACAATGCTAAGCAAATTGCTAACAAGAGAGCTTTATCTTTAGTTCACAATGCTGCTACCCGTTCTGTTGTTGCCAAACAATCCATGGCTCCAGCTGCTGTCCGTGGTATCAAGACCATCAACTTCGGTGGTACTGAAGAAATCGTCCATGAACGTGCTGACTGGCCAAGAGAAAAATTATTGGAATACTTCAAAGATGACACCTTAGCTTTGATTGGTTACGGTTCTCAAGGTTACGGTCAAGGTTTAAACTTGAGAGACAATGGTTTAAACGTTATCATTGGTGTTAGAAAGAACGGTGCTTCTTGGAAAGCTGCCATTGAAGATGGTTGGGTTCCAGGTGAAAACTTGTTCGATGTTAACGAAGCCATCACCAAAGGTACTTACGTTATGAACTTATTATCTGATGCTGCTCAATCTGAAACCTGGTCCACCATCAAACCTCTTATTACCCCAGGTAAGACTTTATACTTCTCCCACGGTTTCTCTCCAGTTTTCAAAGATTTGACTCACGTTGAACCACCAACCGATGTTGATGTTATCTTAGCTGCTCCAAAAGGTTCCGGTAGAACTGTTAGATCTTTATTCAAAGAAGGTAGAGGTATTAACTCCTCTTACGCTGTCTGGAATGATGTTACCGGTAAAGCTGAAGAAAAAGCCATTGCTTTAGCCGTTGCTATTGGTTCTGGTTACGTTTACCAAACCACTTTCGAAAGAGAAGTCAACTCCGATTTATACGGTGAAAGAGGTTGTTTAATGGGTGGTATCCACGGTATGTTCTTAGCTCAATACGAAGTCTTGAGAGAAAATGGACACACTCCATCTGAAGCTTTCAATGAAACCGTTGAAGAAGCTACTCAATCTTTATACCCATTGATTGGTAAGTACGGTATGGATTACATGTACGATGCTTGTTCCACCACTGCCAGAAGAGGTGCTTTAGATTGGTACCCAAGATTCAAAGATGCTTTGAAACCAGTCTTCAACGACTTATACGAATCTGTTAAGAACGGTTCCGAAACTCAAAGATCTCTTGATTTCAACTCTCAACCAGACTACCGTGAAAGATTAGAAGAAGAATTAGAAGTCATCAGAAACATGGAAATCTGGAGAGTCGGTAAAGAAGTCAGAAAATTACGTCCAGAAAACCAATAGATCATTTATCTATAAGAAATCTTGGAATATCAATTATTTTCAGTCATGGTCTAGAATGACTTAATTTGAAATTTAATGTTGTTAATAAACTTTTCAATTCTAATATAACTATTTATTGTTCTTTTTGGAATCCCTACTTTTTTTTTTCTTTCTATCTTTGGGTTCGGCTTATTAAAAAAAACAAAAAGACTCACATTATCATCTCTAATAGCATATAGGACTCCCAGTTTGTCGAATAAACAGGTTCTTTATAAGTTCATTTTGTAAAATCACTATTCACCAAAAGGTGTCGGATGCTGTCCGCCGAATTTGCAAGCCCTAGTCAAAGTCAGGTGATTTACATTTCGCAGTCACACATGATCAATTTGATACCCGTAATTCAAATTCCGGGGATTATACATCACATGATTCACACCCTCGAGTGGTCGGAAAAGATTTTTCACTTCATTTTTTCACTTCACCTAAAGTAAAAATCTATATCAAATTCTTAGCTCCTCTTTCTCATAGATCGAAACAACTAAAATGGCTGTTGGTAAAAATAAAAGATTGTCCAAAGGAAAGAAAGGTTTGAAGAAGAAGGTTGTTGACCCATTCACCAGAAAAGATTGGTTTGACATCAAAGGACCATCTACTTTCGAAAACAGAAATGTTGGTAAAACTTTGATCAACAAATCCACTGGTTTAAAGAATGCCGCCGACGGATTAAAAGGACGTGTGGTTGAAGTTTGCTTAGCTGACTTACAAGGTTCTGAAGCTCACTCTTACAGAAAAGTCAAATTAAGGGTGGATGAAGTTCAAGGTAAAAACTTATTGACCAACTTCCACGGTTTAGACTTCACCACCGATAAATTAAGATCATTAGTAAGAAAATGGCAATCTTTGGTTGAAGCCAATGTTACTGCTAAAACTTCTGACGATTATGTCTTAAGAGTTTTCACCATTGCTTTCACCAAAAGACAAGCTAACCAAGTTAAGAAAACTACCTATGCTAAATCTTCCAAATTAAGAGAAGTTAGAAAACAGATGATTGAAGTTATGCAAAGAGAAGTTTCCAATGTTACCTTAGCCCAATTAACTTCCAAATTGATCCCAGAAGTTATTGAACGTGAAATCGAAAAATCCACCCAATCCATCTTACCTTTACAGAACATCCATATTAGAAAAGTTAAGTTATTGAAACAACCTAAATTCGACTTGGGTGCTTTGTTGGCTTTGCACGGTGAAGCTTCTACCGATGAAAAGGGTAAAAAGGTTTCCTCTGGATTCAAAGACGTTGTTCTTGAAACCGTCTAATTGATTTCCTAGACAATAAAATCAAACTGTACTTTAACTCCTAATTTGCCAGGACCCTTCATTGATCATTTCATTTCCAACATTCTTGTATATCGCAACTTTAATGACAAAAAAACAATATATTTACATCTTGTAGAGTGTGCCCAGCCAGCAATTACAGTGTCGAGAGTTCATCATCACTTTTTTTTTCTGCACCGCAAGCCTCCGTACACCTGTTACAAACCGACAACATACTAATTTCCCCATTCCTTGTTATATTGGCCTCTTATCGTACGAAATAATCCTCAGTTGATTCTACTACTGTAGTAACTGTTCATATTTCCTTTTAACTTGGTACTTGGGCTTTACTTTTGGGTCCCAAACCTCGTATTTAAACGATCGTACTCCAGCTGCAGTAGAAAAAGGCGGAAGGTATCGGAGCTAGTTACCTTATTCTGCTAACCAACAACCGTCCTCTTTTTCTTCAATTGACATAGTCATCCGCAGATGAATAGTGATTTGGATGAAGACGACGCTTGGTCGTATTCGTTTCCTCCTTCAACCGAATCACTACCGATAACAGATCAAAACCGCAAATCTGCAAATGAGACCTCTAATGGAGAGTCCAATGGAAAGCCCAACGATACAAGTAATGAAGCCGCCAAAGACACTAGCACGAAAAAACCCAATTTTACTGGTGGATCAACTCCAATCAAGGTTGATAACAACATAGATGATGCTCCTATAACCACAATTGCCGAAGCAAGCTGGCCTGATGCTTCATCTGATAGCTCCTCGTCTTCAGGGGAAGTTCTAAAAATCAAAGACCGGAAGAAATACCTTCAGAAACTCGCCCCCTCATCGGCTACATCTTCACTTTCGTCTATGTCGTTGCAATCACCATTCCTTGCCAAATCAACGCCAGCGAACCCGTACACCACCAAAGAGGATGCCAATTCGATAATATCCAAGGACAGTTACCAGAACGCTTTGAACAATGAAAATGCTCCCAATGAGTCGTTGGCATTTGAGAGTATGAGAACTGCAATCGGTAGCAATCTTGAGCTGCAAAATTCCGATGCCACGATCAACGAACATCGGAAAACCATGTCCAGGTCATCAGTTGATTCCAGGCTTCAGGATACTCCGGACGGTGCAGATACTGATTCTTTGGATAAAAGCATGCTTGTTTCGCCGAAGATCATTGCCTACAGGAAACAAAGCCGAAGGTCAGGTAGTAACGGAGGAATCTCAAATATTGAGAATCTAATTTCTCAGGCAGATAAGTATGATAATAAATTGTATGTGAATGAAAAATTCAAAGACTCTGATTATCGTTATACGATAATGAAGCGAAATATTGATTTCCATCAATTATTCAAGTCAATTGATTTAACAGACCGTTTACTTGATGACTTTGCCTGTGCATTAAGCCGAGAAATCCTACTACAAGGAAGAATATATGTTAGTGAGCATAACATCTGTTTCAATTCCAATTTGCTTGGCTGGGTAACAAACTTGAACATTGCCATGGAAGATATCATAAGATTTGAGAAGAAGACCACCGCAGGATTGTTCCCCAATGGGATCACCATCGAAACAAAAAATACCAGTTATCGATTCGCCAGCTTTCTTTCCCGAGATTTGACTTTTGACTTCATGGTGACTATTTGGGAGGGAACCACCGGCAGAAAAATGCAATTGGAAGAAACTACAAGCCGAGGAAGTGAGGAAGCAGCATCTCCAACTTCAGAGAACTCCGAGAAGTTTAATTCGTATATTTTATCAATTGATGGTGATGATGAAGACGATGCGAAGTCAAATGGCAGCCAAAAAGGTGCCAGCACTGAAGAGGATTCCTTCTCAGGTAGCTTTATGGACGAAGACGAAGAAGAAGACGTTGAAGACGTTGAAGAAGCTGAAGAAGTTGAAGAAGTTGATTTGGACGTAGAACCCAAACCAGAAGAAAATGGGTTGGTTTCAATCAGCACTAAGGTTCTTAAGTTCAAGGACGAATCCAAATATGTGAATATGGGCCCAGAAATTCATCCACCCACAACTGTTGATATCAAGCAAGACCCGAACGAGAGAGAGCTATGTAATGAGATCATTGAAGCTCCGATTGGGATAGTTTATGATATCTTGTTTGGTAGTAGCAATACTGCTTTTCATAAGAAGTTCATCGAAGATCACGATGGCAGTGATATATCCACTTACAATGAATACCGTCCGATGGAAGACGATCCCACAAAGCTTGAGCGAAAATACAGCTATAAGAAGGCTCTCGGGTATACGATTGGGCCTAAGTCCACTAGTTGTTTAGTAAGTGAAGTAATACAACACTTGAACTTTGCTGACTATGTTCTATTGACTTCGACGATTTCCACTCCTGACGTTCCGTCTGGTAACTCGTTCTCAGTGAAAACCAAATATTGCTTGACGTGGGCTGCTAATAACTCGACAAACTTGGCGATATCGTACTACATCAAATGGACAGGGAGTTCGTGGGTGAAAAGTCTTGTAGAGAAGCTGACCCTTGCTGGACAAGAGGGTGCTACGAGGGATTTGCTCCAGGCATTGAAGAAGGAAATAGAAGCTGAAACAACTCGTGTTGACGGACCAACGCTTATCAAGCCAACGACAGTACAACAAGCCAAACCGGAGCCAGTGTCGGCGAACAAAGTCAAAACCAAATCACGGGCCAAAACCACAAAGAAAGTGGAAACATCAGTGGTTCAATTCTTCAAGGAAAATTCACTTTTCGTTACTTATTTCCTGTTCTTCCTCATATTGGTTTTATTCGTACTACAATTTCAAGTATACTTAACAACAAGACAAACGAATAAGTTGATAAAGAGTCAATTAATGGTGGACACACATATTATTCAAATTTTGAATAAAGGAAGTTTTAGTCTGAACCAAGATCCTGACGCAATTTGGGAATGGACCAGCAATAAGTTTGGGAAGAAGTTCACTGATGAAGAAAAGACCCAGTATTTGGCATATCAATTGAACCAAATCTATCAACAGCCTAAACAATCGAAGAGGTTCACTGTTCAAAAGCTCTCAGACATCAAAAGGGCGGTGTCTAAGTTCAAAGTTCAAAATTACATCAACGTTGAAGGAATCAGAGATGCCATAGATGGCCTTGTGTAACGAAAATATATAAAGAGAATTAATGTATAAGGAGCAAAAGCATAGAGCAGCCGGTTAACATAGAGCTACCAAGTATTTGATTTAAATCATTAACTATATACAATGGCATATGTGCTATATACAAGAATCAACAGACCCGTAATTTATCATCCAAGTTTTCAAACTCTGTCCTTTCCACCACGTCCACATCCTCTACTGTATGTACGATAATTTTGGAATTATCTTCATTAAGTTCAAAGATGAATAACCCCGAAATAACTCTCTCAAATTTCCTCTCTTCCTTTGTCAACCCAATTAAGCTGGTGGTTACCTCAGAAATGGTGGTTTTGATCGAGGGTATTGTTTTAGATCCTTCTACGAGGGTGGGAGGAACCGAGTCGGTAGAATTGAAGAACTTACTAGCATCAAGTTTAGACCAGCTATGAGAGCCTAGTTTAGCGTCTGACGTCGAATGGAAGTCATCCTTGCGATCTATGTCTCCTGTTGATAAATGGAAACATCCTTCGGCACAAGTAGACCACCTTAGAAAGATTTTAGTGGAGTCTGGAAATACACATCGATAATCTGGCTTATCATCATTAAAAGAGCCGGTTCCTTTACTACTTCTAATCGACTGAATGTGAAGTTTGACTTTGGGATTCACCACGATGGAAGTGAGAATCAACTGAAGCGTTTTACAGGTTGTATAATAAGAAACATGGCCCTTGATGTTGGGTAAATAGGCATTGAATTCTGCAAAATGCGTGGGACAAATACGTAGAAGTACCTCGGAGCTGATTAAGTCTTTGGAAATGGACTTATTGACAATATTCGGAACAATTTCCTTGAGGTCTTCAATCATAGAGCCAAGATTAGCTTTCTTGAGTTGCTCATTGTGGTCAGGGTCTTCTTTGTAATCGGGGTCTGCTTCAGAGTTGTTGAATTTCTCAGAATTGTTCTTGGAGCTGCTAAAACTCTCAGAATAGTCTTCGGAGCCAATTTTGTCTTTAGAAATGGTCACCGTTGATGTACGGATCAATTGTAATGAAGCGGAGATGGCACCTGGCGGCTGAATGGTTGCGGTTAACTGACGTGCCCTCGTCAGCTGACGGCGCCATTGATTTCTCGGAAAATGGCCAGTAAAGAACCAAGCCAACGAGCGGTTATTACTGCCTAGTCTCATGCTGGACAGAGAAATAACTAACTATTCGGCGTGGCGTGGGGATGTTGGGCTGCTAGTTTTGTTAGTGGCCAGACAAATATGAAGTGGAGCAAAACCCGGTGTACGGGTTCAAAAGCGGAGTCGAGAGAGGTAAAAAATTCATAAGATCAGGTAACAGATTCCTACAGAAAAGCACAATTAACCACAATTAATCACTTATATTGAATATACACTAGCCTAGTTCTTGTCAACTTCTAAAGGAGTCAAACGTAAGTAAGGTTTAATGATTCTGAATTTAGGGAACAAAGTCTTAGCTTCTTCGTTAGAAACAGTTGGGTGAACGATGACATCATCACCAGGGACCCAGTTGATTGGGGTGGTAACTCTGTATTTGTCACCGGTTTGTAAAGAGTCAACGACTCTCAAGACTTCAGCAGTGTTTCTACCAGTAGAAGCAGGGTAAGATAAAATTAATCTAATCTTCTTTTTTGGGTCAATGATGAACACAGATCTGATGGTGAATTGAACACCCTTGTCATCAACGTTGGTGGCATCTTGGTAGTCAATCATATCGTAAGCAAGAGCAACTTTTCTTTCTGGATCAGCAATAATTGGGAAGCTCAATTTAGAACCGGTGACTTCATCGATATCTTTAATCCAAGCTTTGTGAGAATCAGCATTGTTGGCAGATAAACCAATTAACTTAACACCTCTCTTGGCAAATTCTGGTTCCAATTTGGCGAAAGCACCCAATTCAGTGGTACAGACTGGGGTGAAGTCGTCTGGGTGGGAGAACAAAACGGTCCACGAGTCACCAATGAATTCGTGGAAAGAGATTGGTCCGTTGGAAGTTTCAGCTTTGAAATCTGGAGCAGTGGATCCTAAACGTAAGGTAGTGGAAGACATTTTTCTTGTAGAATGTAGCTAATTGAACCAGAAAAAATGGATCTGAAAAACCTAGCTCATTATATAGGATTCTGGTAAATTCACTGGTATTCGAATGATTCTTCTTTTATTAGCACATCTCACGTGAAAGGAGGTAACAAAAGCAAATGTATGGCTCGGCTGCAAATTATGGTTCACGGGTGTTAATATGCATTCCTGCAGATGGTTTTTACATAGAGATGATGAAAGCGAAGATATATATATATGGTGGTGGTGCCGATAGTACAGTCTGTATACGTGCTGGGTGAGTATCGCATAGAATAATATTATGTTGTGAGGCGATCATTTTCCGGGTCTTCGGCGTCCATATCGACTCCAAAGTCGTCCAATTTCTCTCCGACATCATTCATCCACTCTGACCGATCAAGGGTAAACCGTGGTTCGAGTTTCTTTTTGAGCATGGCCACATTTTCAGCACTTACGGTGTTATTTTCATTGATCAAATCATCAATATGTTCGTCCACTTCCATCTCTTCCTCTTGGTGGCCGCCATCAATTGGCCAAGGAAGCCCAAGCTGATCAACTTCAAAGTCCTCAGACTTGGTGAACTGATATCCGTTATCGGTTCCATGACCCCAAGGCAGTAACCATGACCACGGGTATCCACAAGTAGCTACAATGTTACCCCAGACCCCCAAATCATAGGGGAATATTAAATCGTCCATAGTAAAGTGCTTTGGTACTAACGTCAGCTCATTTTTATCGATAATGCCTTGAATCTGTTCGTCACTGGGCTCGGATAAATCTTCAAGTTCGTCCGCTTCATGGGCCAAATCTTCGTAGTATCTCGTAGTTCTATTCCAAGACGTCAATTCTGGCATCGACTTATTATGAAGCTGATGGTAGTTGTTTCTGATTCTAAACCACATACGTTCACTGTAAAATTGTGAGTCAATTCGGTCGTGTTCCCATACTTCTATCTGTGACATTCCTTTGAATATCCAGTTGGCCATACACCGACCATAAAGAATTAGGATGCTGATAAATACAAAAAAATCAATGGGCAACAAAATAATGACGGCTGCCATTTCCTTCTTATCGATCAAATAAGCCGGTAAATCACTATCTTCATAGTATTGAACAACTCGAGAACCTAATTTCAATAATACATTTCCCGTAGCCACAAGAACCCAGAACAAAAATCTCATGAAATGAGGGAAATTTCCCGCTCCCACACAATTCATGGTCCATGGACAGTGATGGTCCATTTTTAAAACACACGTTTTGCAAGCTTTACAATGGTGGGTTCTTTCTGGCTTGTAGTTTTCACATTTTTTGCACCATCGCTTCCATTCTCCTTTTTTCGGGGTGAATGCTTTGGGCGGAGATCCTGGACCCTTCAAAATGGCTATAGCATAGGATATGAGTGTAGCATGGTGGAAAATTTCATGCCATAGCTGTTGTTTGGCGGTGAAATGGTGTCTAAAGACAAAGAAATGGGACCCATATCCCAAGGTAACTATCAATATTGACGGGATCTAGATGTTAGTAGTGTTGCATGATGTGCATAAGAAGAGCACTTACTATCACACCCAACCAGGGCCATTTGGATGTAACGGCCATGACAACGTGATGGGTAGATGACTTCAGCTAAAGTGTATAAGATCATATGGATTGACGCGTGGAAACCGGTACACCAAAACATACATCCGTGCACCAATTTGCTCGCCACCAACGTAAGTTTCTGGCGAGCCTCCAAAAATTCACCTGTTCCGCCAGTACTTCCTCCCTCAATTACCATGTCATCTATTGGGACCGGATACGATTTATCCAACAGTGTGTTTTCTCCCGACGGGAGAAATTTCCAGGTCGAATATGCTATGAAAGCTGTGGAAAATGGTGGGACATCCATTGGTATCAAGGCCAAAGATGGGATAGTTTTGGCAGTAGAAAAGATCATCAACTCCAAGTTGCTTGTTCCTGGTAAAAACAAAAGAATTCAAACCATTGACAGACACATTGGGGTTGCCTACTCCGGGCTTTTACCTGATGGACGTCATTTTGTCAATCGAGGCAGAGATGAAGCCCAATCGTTCAAATCTATATATAAAACTGCGGTTCCCGTACCTCATTTGATGGATAGATTAGGGATTTACGTGCAAAACTATACTTGTTATAATTCGGTCAGACCATTTGGGATTGTTTCCATTGTCGGTGGAGTTGATGACAATGGCCCTCATTTATATATGATTGAACCTAGTGGAACTTGTTGGGGTTACACTGGTGCTGCCACTGGTAAAGGAAGACAGACTGCGAAATCGGAGTTGGAGAAATTGAATTTTGAAGATTTGACGGTGAGAGAAGCAGTGAAACAAGCAGCAAGAATCATTCACCAGGCCCACGAAGATAACAAGGATAAAGATTACGAACTAGAAATTACCTGGTGCTCGAAAACAGAAACTGGGGGTAAACATGAAGAAGTGCCGGCCGATTTGTTGCAAGAAGCCATCAAATATGCTGAAGAAGAGGACGAAGATGAAGATGAAGATGAAGAAATGAGATCATAAACGTGATCATACAGTTCACTTAGCAATACATAAATAAAGAAAAAAAAGTAGAAGACAACGCTTGTAGATGGTCAATTCAGTCTGTTGATTGGACACTGTAATGCCAATTGAACGCTTCCTAACATCTTTGTCTGTTTGGACATCTGTCTGTCCGTTTTGTCTGTCCGTTTTGTCTGTCCGTTTTGTCTGTTCGTTATGTCTGTTCATTTTTGTCTGGCTACCCTTTTTGTCGATTTCTGTCGGTCGCACTGTGAGGCCGCTACTACCCTTTTTGTCTGTTTCTGATGCGCATCAACTACGCGAAATGAGACGTAAACAACCACGTCACCATAACACCTCGCTCTTACGCCATGCCCACGCCAGACAAGTCCAAGATGGAGCCGCGAGAGCGTAGCCCGTTCCTTGACGAGCACACCGATACCAACAACGATATAATCGGCAATACCCTGCCGGCCATCGATGACAGCTTCCATACCCGTAATAAATCAGTTTCAGATTTCCAACTACCGAATATAACCAATCAAACTAACGAAACACTCGAGTCCACCACATCCAGCACATTTATCACTAATCCTGGACTCTCCAATAGCCACTTGGAGCCGCAAAACACCACTCAGGAGTCCAATTATACATTCAATTCCGATACTAACTCTCACAATAGCATGGATGAAAGTTTAGCTAGCCTCCAACAATCTCTTGCAAATCTCCTGCCGTTCATAAACAACAAAAACACCAGTCCTATAAACTTATTCGGCGAGAGAAACCAATTAGGCATATACAACACTATTGCAGAAGACAAATCCGAGAGCGAAGAGGCAGAAATATTGACACACGATTCCGTTAGTAGTGGACTGTATATGAAATCACCATCTCCGGCCACTGGTGGCAGCAAAGAAGATGCAAAAGAGAGATTTCTGTTGAAGTTGACCAAATCCACGAAGTTGAATCATGATTATTATAGTAAAGCATCCCAGGTGATATTTGGTCTGCCCCGGCAACAAGCCCCTCCATTGATGGTGGAGGAGTCAAATCTAGAGCCATCGAAAGACCAGCAGACCGCTTCTGTAGTGCACAATTCCTTTCATAGCTCGACTGCTGATTCTTCGAGAGACGAAACCCAGGCCCAGTTGGAGGAAGATATTGATATTGACGACGCCTCTAAAGAACGTATAGTTTTGGAGAAAATGAAGGAGAAACTCTCCCCCTGGAAGCAATTACGGGCACCAATTATAACGGAAACTCCACTTGCCATACCCAAACTTAATGCCAATGGTAGTGCTTATATGAGTAATCGTAACATCCTGACATCATCGCTCAAACCTGAAGCAAATAACTCATTAAATAGCCTGAGAGTCGATGAACTCAATAAAGAGGTAACTGGGTATAAAGTTCAAATCAAAATCTTCAAACAGTTGCTTCAAAATCTTATTGACCATAACCAAGATCTTGACATAGATGAACTAGAAAAACTACGTGACAACTTTGATGGATTTTCGCCATCGAAACAGAGTAGTGACCACAGCAAACTTGAAAGTGATTTGAAAAATCTATCAAAGGATTATGACGAAATATTCAAACTTAATGAAGACTTGTATTCTAATCTTGAAGTATTTCAATCACAATTACAAGAAAAAGACATGCAATTACAAGAAAAAGGCATGCAATTACAGGGTAAAGACATGCAGTTACTGTATATCAACAAGAATTATAATAATTGTGTGAATATTACCCATGAAATTATCAATACTTTACTTAACGATCCTTCCACTAGTGACTCGTCAAGAGAAGCATTGATTGGATGTCTTGATAATGAATTTTTACCTAATGAACCCTCTAAGCCACTTGATTTCAAGTTACGTGTCATAAGCACTGAATTAAATGAAAGATCTCATGGTCAACCGGCGAATAACTCGGAGCAGCAAATAGCCGTAATTAAAGATTTGATGCAACTTGTGAGTAAATTGCAAGCAGAATTCAACAGTAATAAGAATGAATTGAATAATATTGAAAATGAATTGAAGCGGGAGGTTGAAGAGTCGAAATCCGTGAGGAAAAACTACTCCGTCTTGAATTCAAAATTCAACCAACTATGTGAATTAATAGTACGAGATAAGGAGGAAATGCATAAACTACAAGATGAAAATGAACGATTGGCGAAGTTCAATCATGTGGTTGATGCTAAGTTTCTGGAGTACCAGCAAATTATAGATCGACTCCAAAAAGAAGTGAATGATTTCCGTGAACAGTCAAGACGTGAATCAATTAATGATGAGAGTAAACTTGCTCAGATCACTAGCTCCACCCAGATTATGGACAGAAGTAATGATAATCATGAAGAAGTTTATTTATTGCACAAGGAGTTCAATTCCCTTCAAAATGATTTCAATGACTTGACCGAAAAGTACAATAAAGCAAGAGAAGATTCATCAAGAACTATCTCTTCACTTACACAACAACTCCAAAAGAAGCAGAATCTTGTATCTCAATACAAGGCTGATGAACTTGTTTTGGAGAAACTTCGTCAAGAGCTCGATCTCTTTACTGAAAAGGAGCGGATCCTTAAAGCTGAGAAGATCAGACTCACATATAAAGTTGATTCCTTAGCTGCGGATAAATCCAACTTGCAGTCAACCATTCAAAGCCTTACTGATAAGATTACGACTCTTACTGTAGACAGTTCTATTCCTCGAGATAATTCTTCAGAGGAAAACTTACTCAAGAAAGCAAATATTGCCGAATATCAATTTGAAAATTTGTTACAATTTGATGTCCAAAGATTCGAGAAGCTTCTTAAATCATTCAACAAGATCGCTGATGATTCGTCACTTAAAGAGCCCACGAGAAAGA
Source organism: Isabelozyma rhagii (assembly GCA_003708185.3). NCBI lineage: Eukaryota > Fungi > Ascomycota > Pichiomycetes > Serinales > Metschnikowiaceae > Isabelozyma > Isabelozyma rhagii. Next base: position 683,335 of record PPNO03000005.1, on the reverse strand, counting down.
TCGATGCACTTGTTCGTAGTCTATCTCCAGATCAAAAGATTGATTTGAGTATGATCAGAGATTATCATAAATCGATTTTCAATTACTTTACTCGAGCTGTGGACATAATAGTTAATGATCATGTTAAACTACTTCTACAAGATAATAATAAGAAAAACACCGAGTATATCAACAAGCTTCATCATCGGATTGATGAACTTAACAATACTATAGATGAACTCACCAAACACGTGGATTCACTTGAGAAAGAGGAGGACGAAGTCGATGTAAGCATCATAACATCACCACGGGCTAAAATGAGAATAGACGAACTCACCAATAGATGGAAAGCAGAAAGAGAGGCCAGAGTGTATGAGGGCAACCAAGCACAGCTTCGGCTAAAGGAATTGGAGCAAGAAAATGCCCGCCTTCGAAAAGAACTTAGGCTTGGGTAATTCAGGGTTGTTTGGACACAGTCCGTTGTATTATATCAGTGCTGAAGATAGCGGAACATCCAAAAGACACCAATGTGGAGATTTATAGACTTCGTTCTGCGATGGCTATGAACGATTTATGGTCATTAGGTACCAACTAGGCCTCTATCACCAAGTTCTTACTTCAGAAAATAAAAATAGTTGCTTATATACACTATAATACCTCGTCTTATCTGCATTTGATCATGAATAATTTCCCTCTTCCTCTGTTTCCTTCTCTTTTTGCAGTAATTCATAGAGCAACAATAGTAATAGCTGTATTCTTCAGACACACCTCCCCCTGATAATCTTCTCTACCACTAACTCATCACCATTCTTCCACCTCCTCGACTATGTTCCACCATTCGGTGGCTACCATCAGGCTCTCTTTCCTTCGTGTAACGTACTTCATTCATCTTTTGATATTGGTGCACACACATACGCTGAATGTTTTTTTTTTTTTTTTTTTCACTAAAATTTTTCATCGAATTCACAACTCTTTAAGAATCAACCAAAATGAGTAGAACAGACTACCCCGAGGACTTAGAGACCGAAATCAACCTCGACGATATCGACTTCTCTGATTTAGAGGCTAAATACACTGTCAATCCGCATTTTGGATTGGACAACTATGTTGTCGTTGATGGAGCTCCAGTAGCACCCGAATCGAAGGCAGAAAAATTGACTGCTGTGTTGATGAAATTGTTTAAAACCGTTGGAAATGTTGTTGAAGGCGACGAAGGGGTCCACATGCCTATTGAAGGAGGAAAAACCAAGGGATTTTTATTTGTTCAATACGAAACCAGCGAAGAAGCAGATGCTGCTGTCAAGCAATTAAATGGTAGAATGTTGGATCAAAAGCACAGACTTTTGGTTAACAAACTTTCTGACATTGAAAAGTATGGTGCTCAAGGTAATATTAAGCAAGAATTTGAAGAACCACAGATTCCTCCATTCAATGATCACGGTTATTTGAAGTCTTGGTTACAAGATGAACAAGGAAGAGATCAACTCGCTTTACACTTTTCCGAAACCGTTGGTGTTTACTGGAACAAGAAGAAGAACGAACCAGAACCAGTCATCGAACCAAGAAAAGGGTTTACATCCAAGTATGCCAAATTTTCCCCCAAAGGTACTTACTTATTCTCGATTCATCCTCAAGGTATTCAATCATGGGGAGGTGCCGACTTCCAGAGTATCAGTAAATTCATTCATAATCAAGTCCGTTTGATTGATTTCTCTCCTAATGAAAAGTATATGGTTACTCTTTCTCCATTGCCAATTAGTTTACCTGAAGATCCTGCTCAACAAGCTTCGTTCCCATTCGGTCCTGAAAGTGAAGGTCACAAATTGGTTATTTGGAACTTAGAAACTAGTGAACCTGCCAGAACATTTGCTTTACCACCACATTTGGAAGGTCAAAAGGATATGCCATGGCCTTTAGTTAAATGGTCTTATGATGATAAATATTGTGCTCGTCAAGGACCAGGTGCATTAGCCATTTATGAGACTTCTACATTCCAATTATTAGATAAAAAATTGGTGAAAGTCGATGATATTGTTGATTTCGAATGGGCTCCTGCTGGAGTGGACCTTGCTAACTCTAAATCTGGTGGTAAAGAACATGTTTTGTCATACTGGACTCCAGAAAGTTCTGACAAGACTGCTAGAGTTGCATTGATGCAAATTCCTTCAAGAAATGTGATTAGAACTATTAACTTGTTCCAAGTTAGTGACTGTAAAATGCATTGGCAAGATGATGGGAAATTCTTGTGTGTTAAGGTTGATCGTCATACTAAATCTCGTAAAACTTTCTTTTCCAACTTAGAATTCTTCAAACTTACCGAAAGAGATATTCCCGTTGAAAAATTAGAATTGAAAGATGTGGTTATCAATTTTGCTTGGGAACCAAATTCGGAAAGATTTATCACCATTTCTCGTTTGGATAATGGTGAAAATAATCCTTCCATTCCAAGAAATACCATTTCATTCTATACTCCAGAAGCTCCAGCTAAAAACAAGGATGGTTCTACCTTCAAATACAAGGTTGTCAAGGCTGTTAAAGATAAGCATTCTAACACTTTGATTTGGTCACCAAAGGGACGTTATGTTCTTATTGCTACTATTTCCAAGACTAGTGGAGAGATTGAATTCTATGACACTTTGTACGAAGACGACAAAGCTGTTAATAAGAAGAGCAAAGAAACTGTTAAATTAATGAAGACTGAAAAATTCGGAGGTATGACGAATATTTCTTGGGATCCTTCCGGAAGATTTGTTGCTGCATGGTCATCATCTTGGGCCCATAGTATTGAAAACGGTTACAGATTATATGAATTCACTGGTAATATGTTGAGAGATGAGTCTGTTGACCACTTCAGAGAACTTATTTGGAGACCAAGACCAGCATCATTGCTTGGACCGGAAGATATCAAGAAGGTCAAGAAGAACTTGAGAGAATACAGTGCACAATTCGACGAAGCGGATGCTATGGAAGCTGATGCTGCTACCAGAGAAGCTATCTTGAACCGTCGTAGATTATTGGAAGAATGGAGAGCTTACAGAGCCCAATATGCCAGCCAAGCTAAGGACGAGAGTGATGTTGAAGCCCAAATCATCGAAGAAATCAAGGAAGAGATTATCGAAGAAAAGGAGGAATTGGTTGTTGAATAGATTTTATAGAAATCATTATACTACTATTTATACCACTATGTGATAATGTGTAGAAGCTGCTTGAACTAAGCCGTGATCACCTAAACTGAATCGTAATTGGTCGAAGCTGCCTAAACTAAACTTCTATGGCTTGAAATAAACCGTTTTTGCAGAGCAGCTCATCCTACCATGTCTACTAGTGGCAGATGACTAATGGTGGTTTTCTGCTATCTACAGTTGATCTGGATGTAATGTCGATTGATATGTATGTACAAGATAGCTTTTAAGATCCGCTTATTCCAAAAATGCCTTCAAATGTTCTTTTGATCACGGCGACTTCGTCTTTAATTGAATACCATGCCATTTAGCAATTTCATCCTTCAACACTTCATTCACCAAACGGTGTTGTTTGATCATGGGGATTCCTTGGAACTTTTCACTCTCGACTAAAATAGCAAACATCGACCCACAGCCTCCAGAAACGTCTTTCACTTGTAAGTTTTTGGGTTCAAAATGTTGATGGAGGATATCAAATATCTTCTTCTCGTAATCATCCATGGGTGGCTCAGTGGACATAAACCGCCTAGAAAGCGGACGTACGGGCACGAACGTTCTGCCCACAATGCCAACACCTCTCGCCGACCCAAACACAGAACGAAGCATCTTGGAGTATGTAACTGGGTGTAGTAGCGGCCAGAGTAAAAGAACAAAATAGTTGGTTGGTCATCAGAAAAGCTCCGATTGGTGGTGAGAAAAGATTAGGGCCAGGATCTCCCGCCGCGACATTCTGCGGACTGGGCCTTTGAGCCGAGCCCTGGCTCCTTTGTCGTGCAGACCTAGAATTGCTATTGTCTCTGTTGGCAGTCAAGTGCTGATATAGTTGCAGGTATTGGACCAATTCTGAGGTTTCAACCTAAGAAACACTCATGTTGTGGCCATTCTCCTGGTCTATTTCTGTCTCCGACCAACTATCGACCCGTTCTCATTTTCTCTGGTGGACCCATTTTTCGACCCATTCGCACTACCGGTCCTTCTCTCGCACCTTTTTTTGGCCCATTCACCATCGGTCCTTCTCTCGCACCCATTTCCCTTGGTCCTAGAGCCACCCATTATCCCTCTCTCTTGGACCAATCTCATTACACCATGTCCCAGGACTCCATGAGAATCGTCGTATGTGGAGATGACTCCGTGGGGAAATCATCCCTCATCACCTCGCTCGTCAAGGAGAAGCTCTCGACCCACTTGCCGCGCGTGATGCCGCCCATTACCATCTCCAGAGATGACTACATCGACGGCTTTGATGAATACCTTGCCAGCCCCGGAAAATCCCCAAAAGATACGAAAAAGGCCGAAATCTGGTCTCATCCGGTGCTGGACTACATCCCTAATATGGTGGTGATTGTTGATACCATTGCCTCCGACCTGGTGGCGCTCCAGAAAGAACTAAAGAGAGCAGACGTGTTATTGCTCGTGTATTCGGACCATTATACCTATGAACGGATCAGTCTACATTGGATGCCGTATTTTCGGTCCATGGGGGTCAATCTCCCGATCATCATCTGTGCCAACAAGTCCGACCTCATACAGAAGGATTCCGGCAGTATTAAGAGTAGAAACACCGAGGAATTCGTGCCATTGATAAAAGAGTTCAAAGAAATAGAGGCCTGCGTTCGTTGTAGTTCCCAATTGAACCAGAACATTGTCGAGGTGTTCTACCTCTGCCAGCGAGCCGTCACTCACCCGATATCGCCACTTTTCGACTCCAAAGAATCGAAGCTCAAACCAGCAGCCGTAGCAGCTTTGAAAAGAGTGTTCTTCCTCTGTGATAAGGACCAAGACGGCTATCTTAACTTTGAAGAGTTTTCTTCCCTTCATCGGAAGTGCTTTGGCAACCATACCGAGCCGGAAGAGTTCGAAGCGATCGAGGAGGCAATGAAATTGGTGATTTACCCTGACATCGACTCCAACGGGGTCAACAAAGGGTTATCCGAGGATGCGTTCATCATCTTGAACAAAATCTACGCCGAGTCGGGCAGACATGAGACTATATGGGGCATTCTCCGCTACTTTCACTATACTAATTCGTTATCATTGAATGATAAATTCCTATTCCCCAAATTCGACGTGAATCCAAACTCCAGTGTCGAATTGAGCCCTACAGGCTACAAGTTCTTTGTAGATTTATTTTTGAAGTTTGATAAAGATAATGACGGAGGACTCAGTGAGGAAGAATTGAATAATTTGTTCATTCCTACCCCAGGAATCCCAAAACTATGGAAAGAGAGTCAGTTTCCTTCTTCGATTGTATGTAATGAAGAAGGATATGTTTCCTTACAAGGATGGTTGGCGCAATGGAATTTGACGACATTCTTGGATCATAGAACCACCCTTGAGTATTTGGCGTATCTTGGGTTTGTTGATGCCAGTTCCGTGAAGGCCTTGAAGGTGACGAAACCTAGAAAGCGTCGTCAGAAACAAGGAAAGTTTTACCGTGCTAATGTTAATGACAGAAATGTGTTCAACTGCTTCTTGCTTGGTGCACCTAAATCCGGGAAAACATCGCTCTTGGAACTGTTCCTTCGAGGCACATACAGCGAGGTTTATTCTCCCACCATCAAATCCCGTATCTGTGCCAAAGATATCGAGCTTCGTGGTGGGAAACAGTGCTATTTGATCCTCGAAGAGTTAGGCGAGCTGGAACTGGCTATACTCGAGAACAAAAGAAGACTAGATCAATGTGATGTTATCTGCTATACGTACGACTCCTCCGACCCAGAGTCATTCCAGTACTTGGTAGAACTTCGCGAGAAATACGCTTACATGTTAGACGAAATCCCATCGGTGTTTGTAGCATTGAAAGCAGACTTGGACAAGCAACAGCAGCGATGTGATGTTCAGCCAGAAAATTACACCAGAGATCTTTTTCTTAACTCTCCATTGCACATCTCCTCGGCCTGGACCACGTCTCTCCACGAACTTTTCATTCAGTTGGTGGATGCTGCAAAACTCCCCAGTGCTTCGACTCCAGGACTCGAAACCGAGCCAGAAACTACTGATATTGAAAATATAAAGCATTTGGTGATGGCCGGAAGCGCCATAGCATCTATGTGTATTGTTTCGGTATGGATCTGGCGAAGTGCCATTCAAAGCTCCCGGTCGTAGTAGGCCGCTTTATTAGATATAAGAGGTTAAAGGTTAAAAAACAAAAACTGTCTCCCCGCCCAAACGGAGCCATCTCCCCGTCCAAATAGGCTTTTCTCCGTCTCTAATAGATCAAGTGCTCCACTCATTTGGGCCCCACTTGGGCCGCGCTTGAGCCACGTTTGGGCCGACATCCGTCTTGTCCGCCTGCTCCCCCCAGCTAAACTCTCCGTCGCATCTCATCGCAAATTCTGCTGGGAACGACTTTTTTTAGCTCATCGCCAGAGATAAAAACTTATATCTTGAGACTACTCCACTATATCTCTCGTTATACCACCAGATGTCAGAAGAATACAAACCTGTGAGTGTGGATAAGCCCATACCTAACACCTATGACTTGGGTAATCTTGCTACTTTTGACCCCAACCCATTAGATAATGCAAAACTCAAAGACCCAAGCCAAAGAGAACAATACCTTGCTTCTGTCACCAGAGACAATGTGCAGTTATTGATTAACCAAATCTTATCATTACCTGTTAAAACCACTACCGATAGCAATAGTTCAAATGGTCAATCCTCATCCATCACCTTAATCCAGTTACCTGGACCAACCACCATCCTTCCTCGTGAGAAGGCTATCCCTAAAGCCAAACCACCAACCAAATGGGAACAATTTGCTGCTAGAAAAGGTATCAAGGCCAAAGCCAAAGATGGTAAAATGGTTTACGACGAAGCCAGTGGAGAATGGGTTCCTAAATGGGGATACAAGGGGAAGAATAAACAATTGGATAACCAATGGTTGGTTGAAGTCGAGGACAAGGTTAAGAATACTGCCGATGAGTTGGTGGATCCAAGAACATTAAACAGAGCTGAAAGAAAGAGATTGGTAAAGAAGAACGAATTACAGCATAAGCGTAATCTCAAGAACCTGGCATAATGTATATTAAATGAAATGTAACTGCGGAACTTAGTGTAAACACAAAGGGAAGTGTAGATATAGGAATATGGATTTTGTCTGTGATTTTGGTATTTTTCATATTTTTTCGTTTTTCACTTTTGCTGATTTTTCATGATTTTTCATAAATTTTCACATATTTTCATTTTTTTTCCTTTTTTATAATTTTTTTGATTGTTGATGACATTTCACCCTTTTATTCTTCTGTTGACAATTCTACAACAACAAGACCATAGTTCAAGAATTATGCACATGTAGTACATAAAATCATCTACTAACTAAAACTATCATGCCTATTACTGCGAAATAGGCCCATCTATGCTCCGTTTGTGGCTTGGACCAAGTGTAGATGTAGAATTACAAATTACATAAAGCACAACTACAGGCTGTTACTTCAGAAATCAATACACCTTTACCTTTCTTCACCGCAGAGTTAAAGTTTAACCGGTGCAGAAAAGTCTCAATCGCTGCATTTCACCGACTCTTTGTTCTTCTGGCTAATATTATTTTTATGGTGCACATTTCCTGTTTTCCCTTATTCCTCACGTAACAAAGTTCCCCAATTGCTTGCTGTAAAAACCAGTTCAATGGGACATGACGGAAGAATATAAACCCAAACAATATCTACCCACCATTGACGTATGTAAGACACATTTGTTGACTTGAATCATGAATTCTAACTCATTTAGGCAATTTTGAGTGTCGCAGACTTGGAGAAGATAACGGTGAAGAAGATACGAAATGCGTTACAAGAACTATTTGGGATTAATCTTAATCCCCATAAGGTATGTTAGGACAGTCAGTTCTGAAAAAGAAAAGCGACACTAACTAGGAGTAGCAAGATATTAATGAGATAATATTGGAGAGATACTATGATATGATTGATAAGCGAAAGAATAACGTGGAACCAGAATTAACTAAAGAAGAACTAGAACGCCAAGATGCATTGATGGCAGCAAGACTACTGAAATCGAATCTTAAGGGCCCGGTGACACGAGGAGGTAATAAGAAACCATTGTCCCGGAAGAAAGTCCAAAAGGAAGGGAAGAAGAAGCGGAAACCCACTACCAATAACCCGTTCAACCAAGAAATGTATTTATCACAAGAGGTGCAGAATTTATTGGGGGTTGACTCCCTTTCCCGGCCTAAATTGGTGAAGCAGATCTGGGCCTACATCAAAGATAACAATCTTCAAAACCCCCAGGATGGAAGACAAGTGATCTGTGACGATAGGCTCTATAAAGTGTTTAAGAAGAGTATGTTAAGACAGAGAGATTGGTTTTTTTTTTTTTGAAGAACAACTACTAACTGAACAAGAGAGTGTAGGTATATTCGAGATGAATAAGTTGATAAGCTCACATTTATATAAGAAAGATGAAATGAGCGATGGGAAGGGAGGCAAGAAGCCTGCAGTGAAGACAGATATGGACGAGGTTGAGTCGAAAGCCGATGACGACGACGTCGATGCCGAGGCCGATGGGATCTCTGACTTCGACTGACCTAATCTTGGCTAGATCCGGGCACACCATGAACACTCAATGGAGTCTGGTCGCACTATATTTGGTCAGCTTTTGGATCATATTGCGGCCCAATTGGGGGGTTAGGGCCCAACTAGTACAACCTTTTTACGCAACCCTCGAGCCCTACACTTCCTCCAGCATTCTATTCTGGCCGCTCCCAGAATTGACTCTATCAGACTCAATTGTCCATAAATGTGTTTTTTCTGTACTATATATGTGTATAATAAAACCGTCTGGGTGCCATTTTTGTTTTGACCAAATCGGGAACTGAAACACTGCACATAAGCTCTAAGCAATTTACAACTTGTATTTCCAATTTCTTATACTCCATCTTCTTTTACCCACTACATGAATGATATCGTCCCCTGCCGCGTCCAGACTAATGCCTAGAAAGGCTCCTCCTGACAGTGTTAGGAGCCAAAGTTTGGCGTCTACCATGTTGATTGACGAGGCTAATCAATATGAGACCGTGGAGCCCACGCAAGTATATGAAGCCGTGTTGAAGATCATCACACTAGAATACATTAACGAGGCCCGGTTCCGAACCCCAATCAAGAACCCCATCACAGAAGCTTCGGTTAGTCAAAGATACTCCCGAAACTCCAAGAGCATGTCCGATACTGACCTTAAACTTCCGCCGTACCTCTTGTCTAGCCTTGAAACTCGATTGAACTTAGTGGCTATGAAGAAAATGGGTAGAGATTATGATGATATGACGAGAAGATCACTTTTGCGTCTATACAGTGAATTGCTAGACCCAATGATAAAGGCAGAGATCTCTCGAATCAATAAACTAGAATATTTGGTGATGAAATTCGTGTCATCTGCGAATAAAGAAGTAGTGAAGATTGGAACCATCCCTCAGGATGAGATACTGGTCATTGTGTTCAGGCAAGCAGAGGTATTCGTGCAAATTTTAATATCTTTAATTCAAAAGGATAAGTACAGTGATGCCATAATATCCAAATTAAGAGAACATAAAGGATCCCTAAAGCCTACAGTGAAATTATCAAACAGTACTTCTCCAGTACCTAGTGATGCCACCTACCTAAAACCATCATTCCGAGTCACGGATATGGAAAAACCCATGATTGAGTTGATCCAGCAAGTGTTTTCCGTAGATCTGGTCAAATTGCAACAAGATGTTTTTAGACTCAAGGACTTGGCCCACGAGAAAACATTGCATAAAGACATCCAACAAGTTTCTTTCTATTTGGGTAAAGATTTGGGCAAGTATACCAGTAAGAATTTTGAAAATCATGAAGCTTATACTCAATGGAAGCAACGAGAACATTCCCTTTGTCAGAGCATTCTAGTTAAATACCCAATTCCTGCCGCCATGAAACTCATCGAAGCTCCAACCCTTCCGTCAGGCGAAGATTTTTTCATTCTCCCACCAACTGCACTCGCCAAAGTGTATTACGTAAACTTGGTCAAATTGTGTATATTGAGCCAAGCCAATATTAATCGCCAAACAACAACCGATGACACCTCCATATTGGGAAAACAAGCCATCAACTTACTATCTACTTGTTCCCGTATTTGGCGGATTGATTTCCCTACCAGGGCAGTCTCCTTATATACCGCCTGTCACTTATCTGGGATCTTAAAAGATCCTTTATATTCCAGCTTGCAAGATGTGGCACCAATCAACTTGGAACTAACTCAAGCTGTGTTTCAACTTTGTAAACGGACTGTGGAAGATTTAGGCAAAATGGACTGGGAAGAGAAAGCAAGTTGGTCAAAACCAGACCAAGAGGAATGGGTTAAAAATTTGTCACTAACATACAACGAGACTTTCTTTGGTATAAAGGAAAACTTGGCTTTGATTTTCAATAAATCAGTCAAACCAAAGTTTTCGCCTTATCTTATATTCTTGGGTGATTACATAGAATCCGATTCATTATTTGAAAAGGTTAAAGAATCCGGATTACCAAAGAAATGGGAGAAGAAACTTTCAAAAGCATTACTTCGCATATCAGAACTCCGGTATGCTGAATTGTTAGCAAACTTGCCCCGTGATGATACTTTAAGCATTGTTCACATATTTGACATATCAGACAGTATTGTGAGCGACATCAGACTATTACAGAAACGATATAAGCTGCCCTTACTCGGGTTTTTGAACGTGAGTAGAACTGTAGCTGCAGTGGTTACGGGCATGTTTGCATTAGATTCGAAGAACATTCTCGAACATATTGACGCTTATACGAAGAACAGAGGAGAATTCCTACCTTATGGTGATGCATTGGAAGCGTACAAATCTTTATCAGAAATTAGATTTTTGTTCAAGCAAGTTTCATCAAAAGAGACTTCTTTTAAATTCGATCTAGAGAAATTTTTCTACCCATTCCTTGAAGCGTGGGTATCAGAGAGTGGTCAAAAAATTCAAAATATCATAAATCAAGCAATAGAAAAAGATAATTTTCAACCAATAGATTTGGAAGATGATACCAAAAAATTTAGCTCGTCAGTGTTGGATATTTTCACACTTATTAAAGAGTTTTTGAAGATTTTGAGTAACTTAAACTGGGAAAATGAGTTTCAAGTGGCTAAGATATATACTTCTATTTTGAAAAGTATATCTGATGGTATCTTAACATATTCTTCTCGCATCAGTGAAAGGATTTTGAAAGATTTAGATGAAGAAGAACAGAAACTTCTTGCTCAAGGAACCAATACTAATGCTGCTGGGAAAGGTGCTTATTGGTTTAATGAGATGAAGAATGCAGTCTCCAATATTCACAATGGACACAAGTTTGAAATCGAAGAGCCATATAATTTCAAACCTCAAACTTGTATTGCGTTGAACAATATAGCATCTATGATGGAACAGTTGTCGAAGTTGGAGGAGCTATTGGATCCTGAACTGATCTCAAACATAGTGAATCGACATGATCCTACTTCTCAAAGGAAGTACACGAGTCATATCTTTTCCTTAAGATTAATCAAAGCGGAGAACTTAAAATCAGCAAATTCCAACTCTGACCCACATCCATACATAACACTCATCGATACTTTAGCAAGAAGAACCATTGGTAAAACAAGAACCATAAATAATACCAACAATCCTGATTGGGATGAAGAGTTTGAAGTCACTCTTCCTGCGAATTCAACTCTTACGGTGTCAGTGACGGTCTGGGATGAAAGAATTGGTACCCACTCAATTTGTGGAAGATCATTATTACAATTAGACCCTCTGAGGTTCAAGCACGATGGTATCCCCCAAGAAATTTATCTCGATTTGGATTCCCAGGGCCGTGTTTTAGTGGAGGTGGCAGTAGAGAGTGAAAGGGAAGATGCTATCTTTGTACTTGGCAGAGCCCATAGAAGTTTGAAAAGAACTCAAGAGAGGCTTATAAAGTTGATTGTGGAAAAATTCTCTCGTTTTATTCATTACTGTTTCTCAAGAGCCAATTTACGGTCTATATGTGGGAATAATGGAAATTTGAAACCAACTGATGACCAAGTTGATAATGCTATGATGCCTTTGTACAATTATTTAAATATGAACTTACAAGTTTTGGCGAAATACCTAACAAAGGATTTACTTTTGAAAGTAATGTTGGCAGCTTGGACAGTAGTAGTTGCCAGTGCTGATGAGTTATTACTTCCAAGACTTGCAAGTGCAAAAACATTCCATTTATCTAACATTGGATCTAAATTAAAGGCAAATAACAATAACGGCTCAACCGCTGGTTGGCAATCAGCAGTCACGTCAGCAGTAGCTAACGTCACTCATTCAATTGGTATTAGTGGGTTTGGGAAGTCTCTAACTAATAATGAACTTGAAACTGTATTTTCGTGGTTAAACTTTTTATGTTTCGATTTCTTCCATAATGATGGAAATGGACCCCCAGTAAGAGATTTGAAAAGTGAACAATACCAAGCCCTTCTTTTACTTCCAGTTTATTATGACCGAGATGTCGAGTTCCTTGAATCTGAAGTGGAAAGATTATCTCCAGCGTTCATAAAATCCTTACGTGATAGGAATAATTTCGACGCTAATGACGCTGCAGGATCTTCTAAGCGAACTCGAAGTAGAGCAGGTACTTTGGTTAGGAACAAAACCATTCTGGCTAATGCCACTGCAAAGGCACGTGCTGATGCTGATAAGAGAGCTGAAGAGGCAAGATCAGATCCAATTGCTGCTCAAACTCTTGCTGAAGATATCATATTGAGATTATTATTAATTAAAGATCAAAAAAGCTTCGTGGCCAGAAGACTAGAACAAAGAGAAAGGTTGGCTCATAGTATTGCAACTGAGAGATTGGCTAGAGCAGCGGCAGAAGGTAAATTCGCCAGACGATAGAATTTGTAAAGGAACATTAGCACAATAAACAGGCAATGCATAAATTATGTAATAATAACAAATTGATTTTTATTAACGCAAGACGTTCAAGCCATTATGAAAAATAAATATAAAAGCCAAAATAAAAATTTTTAGTCAACTATACAACATAAGTAAATTTCCCTGTTAAGAGATGGGGTAATTTATACAACGGGTGGATAATTTTAATCTTTAGACTCGTTAATAGGTTCATTGGAATCTTGTTCCGGTTGCTGGTTATCACTAACAATAGTGTCTTCTTGATTAACAGTAGTGTCATCAGCAGTAGTATCATTACCATCTTGTTGGATGGTAGTATCATTGACCTCTTGAGGTACAGTGGTGTCGGCATCGGTGGTTGCATCAACATTCTTCTTAGATGCAGCATCATTGAGCTTTTCCTCTTCCTTTTCTTCCTTAGGTTCAGGTTCTTTAGACTCGGGTTCTTCGTTTTTGGACTCGCCTGTCTCCTCTGCTTCTTTCATTTCAACCTCTTCATTCTGCTGGAACTTTTGAAAGCTTTGTGCCCCTTCATCGAATAAGATTTTGATCTTTTCTTCATACTTCTCAGCACTTTGACCTTCTTCAAGTCCATGCTTCCAGCCAAATTCATCACTATTAATTAAATTGTTGAGATGTTCCACCTTTTCTTCTCTGGTCTTCGGTTCTTCTTTTTGTTTGCTATAAACATTATTAGAAGTAAACTCATCGTGTGATCCCTTTTCGAAAAATATACGATAAGAGTTTTCACATATTGAAACTTTCAAACCAGTGGAGAAACGACCTTCACAAGAATCTTCATCAACTGATTCGATGAAAGTCCTAGAAAATGGCATATTGATCTTGGAAGCAGAAACTCCCTCAGTTGGATGGGACATGACATAGCTAGTAACATAATAGTTATATCTTTCTTTTGCATTCTCATGATCATTAATAGTCAAATCATCTAGGCTGACAAATTGAATATTGACAGACGTCTCTGATTCATTGTAAGTAATCTTAAACATATTTTCATCGTTAGACATCAAAGATCTAACTTGCATTCTGTATAGTATTTGATCTTTAGCCGAAGAGGTTGGGTTGGTTCTATCGGTTTCAAATAAAACAATCATATCTGAAGTCTTAGAGTCGGTTATCATAGTATGCATATGTTTCACTAAAGCTTGAACAACTTTATCCACAGTATAGACTTTATACGCCTTATTCCTATAAGCTTGACGTAAAGATTCTTCAAACCATTGGTGTTCCACGTCACCTTCCATTAACTTCTCCGACAAGTCTAAGAGTTGATGATAGCAATTCTTGTTACCAACGAATTGAATTCCCATATCCTCAAGTTGATGAGATACTAAGTTTAAATCTTTAGCAAATTGAGGAACCTTACGCTGTCTGATTTCCTTTCCAACTTCTTCATTCATCCCTTTGACTTCTTCCAACCTTTCATATAACGTTCTCAAATGACGGAAGAATACATAAATGGTAGTATTACAGAATAAATTGTACTTATCACGTCTTTCATCTCGTACCTCGGGTCTCAAAGTGAAATTTGAATTGGAAGTTTTAATCCATAATTCACTTGATTTTTCGACTTCATCAATCAAGTCTTGGTCTTCCGATTCACTTGATGGCTGAGGAGACTCAGCTCTATCCTCTTTTCTTGATTTGGACTGCTTCTTCAACACATCACGTAATAAATCATGTTCACGCTGACGCTTCTTAGAAGATTCGGAAGTTCCATTCTCTACTGAAATGTCACCTCCATTGGCAGTACTTTCTTCGGCGGCCTTTTCTGTGGTAGCGCGAACGTTTTTAGTTTTAGAGGCCAAAGCCCTTTCAATCTCTTCTCTCGGTATGTTAAAAAATAAAGATACGAAATATCGGAAGAATGCACTAAGTTTTTCACGATCGTTTGCAGAATAGTTGGAAGAACGGAAAATGAAAACTTCTGCCAATCTCAAAATGTCATATAATACATCAAAGTCCGTGAACTTATAACGTAATTGTTCCTGAGGTTTAGGAGTTAATGGATGTAATCTCTTATTTTGTTGTTCAACCTTTACCGTGCTTATCTCGCTAACAAGTTGCTTAGCAGTAAGTAACTTCTTATCTGCTTGTTTGAACGTTAAACCCAAATGATCCAAAGACTTGTAGAATACTTTTTGTTCCATTTCTCTCCAAACTTTATTCCATTCCCTTTGAGATCTCTTCCATTCTTCATCCTTTTGCTTTAATCGTTTCAAAATCACAGGAACAGCAACAGCCGGATTTTCATGTAAAGCATCAATAACTTCAAAACCTCTATCTTTGTCATAAATTTTACGAATAACCTTTTTATAGATGGTGGTAGAGTTATGACCCAAACCTTGAGGTAATTTGAAGTTGGCCTTTTGTTCAGGAGTCAGGTTTGCAATTCTGTTAGCAATAGTTTCTAAAGTTTGAATAGTCTTCAAATTAGCTTCCATGTGATAGTCAAAATCCAATCTTTCTTCTTCAATTTTGAATAAGATTTCTTCATATTGGTTCTTACTGTGAGCTACGAATCCAGAATCTTCAGATGCCCAGGTTGGATGACCAACCCATTCATCATTGAGGACTTCCCAGCACATTTCATCTCTACCTGAACAAGGCATGTAAGTCTCGGCCTTTGGCAATTGTCTGTAAGATGGACCGTATGATTTACATAAAGACAATTCCAATTGATGCTTTCTAAAACTGATATTTTCAATACTTTGAGGTTTTTCTTCATACCCAACAAAAATCTTAAACCAATTGATCAATTCAGGATGACCATCGCCAATAAAAGATTCTACTCTTTCTACCAAAGTGACCTTGTCAATAATATCCAATGAGAATAAATTCAACATTTTTAAGAACTCGTTATACGTTTGCTTGTTACCAATAGCTTTTTTTACCTTGTCAAAAAAGATAATTTCTTCTGAAAGTGAGGAAGTCTTCACAGTAGCAGATGGTGGTACTGGTTCAGGAATACCAGGAACTAAAGTAGGGTTTGTAACTGGAGGAACCGAACCATTTTTGCTAAACGAAGGAGTACCCATTTTCTTAGGTTGAGTACCACGCAAACTAGAATACTGTGCTTCTTGATTATAGTTGTTATCGTAGTTGTACTCCTCTGATACAGAGCCTTTTTTATTTTGGTCAATCTCAGGTTGAGGAATTGGGTAACCTTGTTGTTGGAATTGAACTTGACCATCAATAGCCTTTGCTAATTGCGGTTGGAAGTTACCCACTGGGGGTAATTGCGAACCCCCATTGGCGTAATAACCTTCTTGAAGAGGTTGTGGGAACTGGTTGGCTTGTTGAAGTTCCACTTGTTGGGCCTGCTGTTGGGATTGCAGCTGCTGTTGTTGTTGAATATAAGCTTGGTTACTAGTGTCGGGTAAGAACTGTTTGAAATCATCCAATAAATCAGGAGAATTGGCAAACAATATCGTCACTTGATCATAAACTTCACCAATTGGTTTCTGCTCTCTTTGGTACGTTTGCAAGATTTCCAAAAACTGCTTGTAAATATCAGGTTGGTTAGCGAATCTGGTCTTGATCTTATTCACGTAGGAAATGGCATGGTTAAATTCAATTTGACTGCCATTGTTGTTTTGCTCATGGCCAATTGGTTGGTGCTGAGCTTGTTGGTCATGGCCAAACTGAGGCAATTGGTGAAGTTGAGGAGTTTCATCCAGCAACCCTTGCTCTGCAGAGCCACTACCCCAACGTTGAGAATAGGAAGCAGCTAGGTTGGGTCTGGTGGTAGTGCCAGTTGGAGTAGTGACCCGAATTGGGTTTGGGTCAGAGGGATCCAACGAGCATTCAATCCTATAACCAGGAGGTAAGAAGGTATTAAAACCTTGAATCAAATTAGGATGTCCCTTGAATAAAGTCGACACTCTGTCGATGACTCCCGGGGTGTCAATGCTATAATAATGTTAGTATACCATATTTTGAGTGTATCACGTGACCAAATTCACATGCGTTTCACGTGCGAAGGTCCCCGTTTCGGTTGTCAAGTCTAATTTTCATTTGTATCTTGCCGATTGTGCAAACCCTCGGCGACTATTGGAAAAGAGTACATACCTTTGAGATTTAAAATCTTTCATAATGTCCAAGAAGTTGTTATAGACATCAGCTTGATTGTAGAATTGCACCTTGACCTGATCCAAGTAAGATAACGCATCCTTCACATTGAGAGGACGATAAACGTTTGTAGTCGTAGAACGATTAAGAACTCCTTGGGGCATTCCCTGAGGTTGTGGTTGCGGTTGTGGAGGTGGAGCCACTACCTGAGGAGGTTGTTGCTGTTGCTGTTGCTGCTGCGGTTGCGGTTGTGGTTGATGTTGTGGTTGGTGTTGTGGTTGTTGATGTTGAGTTGGTTGCTGCTGCTGTTGTTGCAGTTGCGTTGGTTGTTGTTGTTGCTGCTGCTGCTGAGGTTTCTGTTGTTGTTGGGAAACAGGTGCACTAGAGCTTGTAGCAAGAGTAGCATTGGCAGTGGTGGGAGTTGGAGCTATGGATGAAGGAGGAGGTAACTGAGCAGAACTCATCGCCACATTAGAGGGCCTTCTGATTTGATTATGTCTTGGTTGATCATGGGACTAATTGGTTAGTATTGAAATCTTTGAATAAGAGTAAAGTGATACGTACATGAATAGATTCACTAGCCGGATTGATAGAGGGAATGGTAAATCCGTGGCCAACTTGATGATGCCCGGCACCATTTCCTAAACTAGGGAGACTAGGTAATGGATAAAAGGACTGTCCACCTGTGGAGTTAGTAGAAGTTGATGACTTCGGGAAATGGGGTAACATACCTTGCTCCAAGGTGGCAGGTGGGGGTAACACCGGAGGATGTTGACGACTAAGAGAAGTTAGTATAAGAGATCAAGGAGACCATGATGATGGCGGTAATGATGGCAGTGATGATGGCAGTGATGATGATGGAAAATGATGATGATGGAAAAATGGTGGGGGACGAGGGACGGTAAGTGGGCAATGGTGTTGGTGGACAACATCAAACTTCACCGACGTCATCAAGAGTCATCATCATCATAGGACATCAAAGCCAACTCCACTTCGGGGTAACATACTTAAACGGTTGACCTAGCGGACGCTGTTGGTTGTTCCAAATATCTTGTTGATTGGTCATGATGGAAGCGACCGAGAACAAAGTGATGGGGCTATCAACAGGTGGAAGAAAATCACAGCGGTAACTAAATAGACAAGATAAGAATAAACAAAGAGATGTATCCTTTTTTAAAAAAAAAGATAAGAGATTGAAGTAATAAAAAAGGAGAAATAAAGAAGTCTTTCACTTTCTAACCGCTGAAAACTAAACTAAATCTTCGAGCTATCAAAATACATTCGGAAATCGTAGCCTATTGAAATCACATACAAAACGTCTCACAGTTTCCTCTGGTAAATTGCCAAACCAGGGTTATCTATATGCAGGAAGGCAGGTAACCGACCTCGAGCAAAAATGGAACGATTGGCTGCTCATCGCTGACATGTACGGGTCTCGAGCGCGGGTGGGGATTATTGCGGTACGGGTGTTAGGTCGTGCGGTTGCGGATATGATAAACATATTTTAGCTTACATATTTTTCAGTCAACAACTTGGTCATTATCGGCAGTAATTAATCATGAACGCCCCAGATAGATTTGAGCTATTCATATTACCCGACGGGGTTGATAAGTAAGTTTTAGACACTGCACTTCCTTATGTTCCTTGACCGTACTAACATCATAGGCTCAAAATAACCCCGGATACTAAAGTTCCTAATGCTGCATTGATCAAATTCGAAAGAGAAGACCACACCTTGGCTAATCTTTTAAGGGCGCAACTCTTGAAAGATGATAAGGTTATTTTTGCTGCTTATAAAGTAGAACATCCATTGTTTGCTAACTTCATCTTAAGAATTCAAACCGAGGATGACTATACTCCAAAAGAAGCATTGAGAAATGCTTGTTCTTCGTTGATTAGTGAGTTGGATGTAATTAAAACTAAATTCAAAGACGAATGGGCTCTTAAGTCTTTGTTGAACAATAACGATGATGGATTTTAAAATGTATATTATGTAACTCTAATATAAATAATGGTATATGATTGAGGTGCCTTAAGTACTCGAGGTCAAGATTCTCTTTACTTCTACGGAACAAATGGCCAGCTTGATTTAAGTATTGCTTAAGAAGTTTACTTGTGTACGGAGCAGATGTAGGTTGTGAACCCAGTTGTTTGGGACAGTTAAAGACTGATTGTTTACTGTTCTCGGCTCTATCCATTTGAACGCTCTACACTAATTTGCACTGATTCTCTCTCTCTCTCTCTCTCTCTCTCCCTCTCGCTCTACCTACAGGATTGATATCTATAATTTAGGTTTAACTATTTGAGAAACAGAACGAAATGGTATTTTAATCATGAAGCAAGGCAACCCTAGTAGAATTGAAAGTAAGAATTGTTAATTTACAAGACAGAAAATCATCACTAACTTATTCATAAGCCTTTCTCTTAATTGCTTCTTTAATAATGGATATTTTTTCCAAGCAGTCAGGCACATCATTAGAAGGAAAATTACCTTGCTTTAATATCAAAATAAGTGGATGAGTTTGAATCAATCTATTGGGAGAAACGTGAGTAATTGCCAATCCAGTTTTAGACACACAAATTTTATGATGGTCTTTAAAATTGAATTGAAAGTTACCGTTTGTCATTTCAAACATTATGAAATCCGAAGTTCTAGTATAGCGTCTCAAGAATACTGTTTCTTTTCTGTCCTCATTTTCTCCAACTTTTGATAAGTTACTATTCATGTATTTAGCAAAGAAATCAACAATTTCAAGTTGTCTTTTAATTTGACTTGGAGGATGACTAATAGAGTTTTCAAGACAGCTCCAACCTTCGTTTTCATGATAGATTAATTCTAAGAATCTGTCATTATTATGCAACTTTAATATGGTATTTTCATCATTGAATAAAACCCCAATATCATCATTGTTTAATTGATACGAAAATCCATATTTGTTTGAGTAGTCTACCCATTTACTGATTAAGATTGGATTATCACAGCTTGGTAATTCGGAGGTTTCCAAACGGTTGTTTTTGGAAAATTCTAATCTCTTCATGTTATTATATGTTTCAAAACAATGCTTATTCAACTGTTTGATCAAATTAGAATAATTACTATTGAAGTTAACTTTTCTAGAACTTTTCATTGGAATTGAAGCATCAACTTCTTTATACTTGTTTTTCGTATCGCCAGGAGATAACGATTGTGGTAACATGGTTTTTGGTTGTTCTGAATGTAAATCTGATCTTAAAATCTCCACAGGATTCTTATTCTTTGGAGTATAAATACCAGCACAGGTTTTAGAATTAGTAAAATTGATGGCGGATTGTGCTTTGGAAATATTATAGATATGTTCTGGGGTCTCATTCAAACTGATCTCATGGGTCTTATCTGGAAATGGACCTTTGAACCAGTCATAGTTGAGAATTTCATTAATAGTTGGACGATTAAGAGGGTTCAAGCTCAACAAGTCTTTGATCAAGACTTTAGCGGAATCGGATATAGGTTTATCACTTGGGAAAGAATACTCAGTCTTTTTGATACGTTCATAAATAACTTGAACATCTTTAGCTTGAAATGGGGGTTTACCAACTAATAAAGCGTACATCATAATACCAATGGCCCAAATATCAACTTCAAAACTATGTCCAATGTTCTTACCTCCTAAAACTTCAGGAGCGATATAATTTGGAGTACCACAAATGGTATACTTTCTGGAGTCATTAGAAGGTAAGACTGATGCCAAACCAAAATCACCAATCTTCAAGTTCATTTCAGGATCAAAGAAAATATTACCCAATTTCAAATCTCGGTGAATAACTCTTCTAGAGTGTAAATATTTGATAGCACCAATGATTTGAACCATGAAAAACCTAACTTCAGGTTCACTGATTCTTTTTCTTGTTTTCAACAATTCCATTAATGATTGGTTGGGGCAAATTTCTAATAATATATAAACGTTAATATCATCTTCGAAGCAATCAATGAAATTAACAATGTTTTTATGTTTTAAAGATTTGTGGATTTTGATCTCCGATAATAATTTGGTTTTGGTCTTTTCATTTTTAATTGAAGCTTTAGCTACGGTTTTGGCAGCAAAGATTTGACCGTTGGTATCTTTCATTTGGAAACAACGAGCAAAACCGCCTTCACCTAAGAAAGTTCCTCGACGATAGTCTCTACCATTTCTAGTTCGAACTATGGATGGAGGAGTTTTACATAATGCTGACAATTTTTCTTTCTTTTTCTTAGCTTTTTGCTGTTGTTCCGGAAGTTGCTGTTGTATATGCTGAACATGAGGTGAAGGTTTGTAATCTTCATCAAAATTTTGATTATTACGCTTAATGGACTTAATCGGAGTCACATTAGTTCTCAAGTTAAGTTGCCCATTATTCAATGGCTGTAAAGGTTGTGCATGACGAACAGCGGACATAATTTTTGCTCTTCACTTCTCTTTCTTTCGTCTTTGTTCTTTCACCAAAAACTCAACCTCAAATCAATTTTTGCAATCGATTACTAATGGAAGCTGTGTTGGTTTTATCTATTTTTTTCTAAAGGAAGAAAGAAATTGACCAGGAACACCGTTGGGATAATTTAAACTGATTTGTGGTTTTATTAATATACTTCTTCTTTATATTGAATCAAAAATCGTTGTAACTTACTCGATATTTACAACTTGGCCCAATTAGGAATTGTGACAATCAATATTTTTTTTACTCGTTTGAGCTGCGGCATGGGTTTTTCCTTCCCTCTTTCTCCGAACAGATTTGCCGGCTTTACGAGTGAGAAGCAGCTCATCCAGATTATGCTTACTAAACCTTAATAGTCATATTGAGTGGTATATTACTAGCACCATCGTCAATTATTGACCTCGTCGTAGTCATCGTCTATACCAATTCGGTGTCTCAAATCAACTGGGACCTCTCATCACATTCCTAATTGGAAATTATAAACAAACTGAGCATCGGTTCACGTGACCGTAAAGTACGGTTTAGGCCATTTTTAAAACCAAATAACCTTTCCCAATCAAGTAATTTGGCCCTAATTTTTCAGTACAAATATTTTGATTCTTAGAGGCCGTTTTTGTATTCGTTACTAGTTTAGGTTAGCGTCAAGTTTGAATTTCATCTTTTTTATATGTAACGAAGGATGATTTCGATATATTTTCTGCGTATCTCGTCTTGAACATAAGGCTGATATTTACAATTGACTTCTTTTTTTTACCAATTTGGTATTTATTTTCTACGTCGATGGAGAATTTCCGCTTTTTGTTTTCATTGCACGTCATTAATTGGACATCATTTCAGTTTTTGGACGTAAGTAATTACATTCTCGTTTAGGCAATGACAACAGATCGGGGAAGATCGATGTTAAATGACCTAATACGCAATGTTTGGAGAAAACAACCGCATACTTTTTAGTTTTCGATAGAACGATCTACGATAAGCAATCATTGCAAAATGTGCGAATTTTATCACTCCACATGGGAGCGATAGAGATGATTCCACGCTTCAAATCTTCGTCAAATAAGATGCCGTAGATGCAAATATAAAAAATTCCCTTCCTCTGACTCGTTCATTGTATATCACCATACTAAATCGCTTTTTTTGTATACTTAGAATCTGTCAAAATCTAAGCATCTATCAACTATCCAGTACTTTGATTCCGCTAGCATTGACTTGCTTATGATTATGCAACTAAAACTCATAAAATTACACATGCTGACCAAAGCTTGTGGCTTGCTTTCCTTAAGAAGATACGGCTGAATTTTTGCCAGTATTATGCTCACTTCTTCTACCTTGCTTCATTGCTTCATGTCAAAACGAAGTATGCAATTAGACCTTATGTTCGTAATAAGTGGTAAGCAACCTTACAAGTTGGATGTAGGTGCATACAACCACTACAAATTCATATTTATATTACAGAGAAATTTGAAAATTGAAGAAACTACCGGTCATTGTTATGTCGACTATCTTTTGACAAAACATAATACATTGACCTGTTTCTGGGAAGCCTCGTTGTAGTCTCGCTGTAAACGGTGCTTTTATCGACTGCCAGCAAAGTATATGCAATAAGTTCGATAATTAGGGTTTCAGACTGGATAACATTAGTTCAGAGTATTGTTTTTTCGTCCTGTAATCTACGCATGGGAGGTTGTAGGTGTTTCCTTGGATTGTAAAAGAACAAGTTATGATATTGTAGTTACATCCTCAACTATAGGTGATAACAGAAGAATTGTAAGAAAGTTTAATATAAGAATAAAAACACGCCAGGAAATTTGGTCGCCGCTTGCATGGTGTCTCACATTTTTAAAAACTCCTGGGAAATTGATCAAAGGTGACACTGGGGAAGTATTTATATATCAATAGGTTTTGTTTTGAGTTAGTCTTCTCTAATTCTTGAGTCAATGAATTCGAGAGGATATTAGTTTGAGAAGTGAAACAAATGCTGCAGTACTAGCAAAAGAAAAACAGGCTGCGAAAAAAGGCTACCAAGCGAACAGTTGCAAAAAATACGACTGGAAGACATTACCAAATAAATTGGTGGAATACGGTCTCACATCAACTGAGTGAATTGGGATTATAGTTTAGGATGACTTCTGGCTTCCCATCAAGGAAGTTAGATAGATCATGAATTACAGGTGGCCGAATGCGAAACATGGAACGAGATCAAAGATGAAAAAGACCTGAGAGACATTAGCTACATTTTTCCCTTTAATTTATGGTCTAAATTTAGTAACAGTGAAGCTACTTGCTGGTTGGTTATAATAATGTACCGTACTACAAGACGAATAGCAATAATTGGTATACAACTCCACAAAAAATCAGATACGAGAGAACTTCAAAATATCATCCTCCATCGGAGTATAATATTTGACCTGTTATAATGAATGAGTGGAAAATCGAGGGGTTTAAAAATTGCTTATCATTTGTATATACAACGATCACTGATTATGATAGAGGTCCCTTAACAAATGCAAATCTTTTCCATCTTTTGGTAAATCTGCCAGGACTGGGGTCTTCCCTTAGAGATCACAATCATTGAGAAGGCGAAATCATTACGTATAAAGAAAGTAATGTACCGCGTTTCTTAGACAGGAGCACTCACAAGCACGTCAAAAGCTACAATAAAAGTTCAGAAAACGTAGAAACAATGTCATAGGTTCAGTAAAAAAGAAGCTACTGCTTTCAAGGATATTTTCTCGAAAACCTTCTAATTGCTCCTCCGGGTTCATCCTGATATATGTCTCTGCTTCAATTGAATTCTCCAAACACCAAATAAGCAGATCTTGGTCGACCTGTGTGAATCATGTGAGGTTCAGTTCAGCATTCGGAAACTGTCTTTACAGAGTTGTCGCTTCTGTCAGACTTTCTCTCCCGCTCCATCGGCATGTAAGATCTTTGTAACCTTTGGAAATCTTCTGAACGCGGTAGTAAAAATTGGCTTGCATGGACGGTGTTTACCCGTGCACCATTTCTTCTGAAAATTTGTCGCCTGTATACAAGTAAACCTACGTATACCTACACCTTTTTCTTCATACATTGGAAAGTATTAGTTTACTTGACTTGGTATAGACTTTCAAGATGAGTTCCTCTGAGGATGAAATTGTGTTATCAAAACGTTCAAGACCCTCTAGATCTCAGTCAGAGGTTAAATATGAGGAGGAGTCTGATTTTGAACGCGATGAAGATAAGCCATTAGCGGAATTATCCAATGGTAATGGAATTAAAGTTGAATCAGAAGCTTCTAATGGCAAAAAGAGAAAGAAGCTGTCACTGTCGAAGGAAAAATCCAAGAAACGGAAAAGTTCGGCAGAAAAATCGAAGAAGTCTGAAAAATCGAAAAAGAAAGAATCTAAGAACAAGCCTAAACCTGAAACTGCATCCACACCTATAGTTGCAGTTGCCAATGGAACCACTAAAACCCCGGAACCTAAGAGTGAAGAAGAAGAAGATAATAAGTTCAAATGGTGGGAAGACGACTCTTATGATGCCGCAGGTAATGGAGGAAAAAAATGGGATAGTTTACACCATAATGGAGTGATATTCCCGCCTCCATATGAACCATTACCATCACATGTTAAGTTGTATTATGATGGTAAACCCGTGGATTTACCCGTAGAAGCAGAAGAAGTGGCGGGGTTTTTTGGTACTATGATTGATAGTGATCACACCAAGAATCCTGTGTTCCAGAAAAACTTCTTCAACGATTTCTTGTCTATTCTAGCCGAAAATGGTGGTGCTAATGTCGAGATAATTGACTTTGAAAAATTGGACTTTACGAAGATCTTCCAACATTATGCCAAATTAAGAGAAGAGAAAAAGAATATGACAAGGGATGAAAAGAAAAAGATGAAGGAAGAAAAAGACAAGTTGGAAGAACCTTATAAAACTTGTTTGTTAAACGGTAGAAAAGAACAAGTTGGTAATTTTAGAGTAGAACCTCCAGGATTATTTAGAGGTAGAGGGGCTCATCCCAAGACAGGGAAAGTTAAACGAAGAGTAATGCCTGAAGATATCACTCTTAACTTGAGTGCAGACGCCAAAATCCCTGATCCTCCAGCAGGACATAAATGGGGGGAAGTGAAGCATGATAACACGGTGGTGTGGTTGGCTATGTGGAGAGAAAATATTGCCGATCAATTCAAGTATGTCAAATTTGCTGCTACATCCTCCATCAAAGGGTTATCTGATTATAGAAAGTTTGAAACCGCGAGAAATTTGAAAAATTACATAGATGCCATCAGAAAAGATTATACCAAGTTATTAAAGGATCCATTGATGCAAAATCGTCAAATAGCCACTGCTACCTATTTAATTGATAAATTTGCATTGAGAGCAGGAGGAGAAAAAGGTGATGATGAAGCCGATACTGTTGGTTGTTGTTCCTTGAGATACGAGCACGTTACTTTGAAACCACCAAATATTGTTATATTTGATTTCTTGGGTAAAGATTCCATCAGATTCTATCAAGAAGTGGAGGTGGATAAACAAGTTTTCAAGAACTTGAGAATTTTCAAAAAAGCTCCTAAACAACCAGGTGATAATTTATTCGACAGGATTAATCCTACTATTGTCAATAGACAATTTCAAAATTATATGAAGGGATTAACTGCCAAAGTTTTCCGTACTTATAATGCTTCGAAAGTGATGCAAGATCAATTAGATTTGATCCCCAACGAAGGGACTGTCGCGGAGAAAGTGGTCAGATTTAATGCTGCCAACAGAACTGTGGCTATTTTATGTAACCATCAAAGGACGTTGAGTAAGAATCATGAGAGTTCCATATCGAGAATCAACGATAAGATGTTGGAATTAAACTGGCATAAAAACCGGTTGAAAAAGATCATTTTGGAACTTGATCCTAATGAAAAGGATCGAGATCCCAAATTCTTCAAAGGTATTAATCTGGTCACTAAGACCCAAACCAAGAAGGTGCACAAGATTATCATTACTCGAATGCTTGAGCAGAATAAGAAGAAGTATCAAAGAGAGAAAGAAAAAGCTACGATGACCGGAGTTACTACTTATAGCGAAGAGGATTTCAATGCCAAAAACGAGCTGATCCAGCAACTTGCCAAAGACTATGAGCAGGAATTGGAGTCGGGGGTCCCACCGGTGCCAAACAATGCTACTGTTGCGAAGTTAAGAACACAAGTGGAATCTTATGAAAATAGAATCACCAACACCGAGTTCCAATTGAAGGATAAAGAGGATAATTCGGAGGTGTCGTTGGGAACCTCGAAAATGAACTATATCGACCCCCGGTTAACGGTGGTGTTTGCAAAGAAATTCGATGTGCCGATTGAAAAATTATTCACCAAGACCCTCCGAGAGAAATTCATCTGGGCCATCGAGTCGGTAGACGAAAACTGGCGCTTTTGAGTGTGCATCGAGTCGATAAACGCTTCCAGGTGTCCACCTTTGCCGATTACTGTGGTGTCTGCCCCATTATCCGCCTGCTGCCCCTTTGACCGTGCTCTAGTGGTGGACGGGTGGGCTTCTGTTTATAATATTGTATACTATGCTGTATTTTGTGTAACCAAAACGCGAGTCTTTAGACGCGATTCACGTAATTTTTCGGTGAAACTGCCTATGATCTCGCACAAAGATATCCTTCTCTTGCATCCGGCATTTGGCGTTACGAGATGACTTCTTAGTAAAGCAATGTATGTCGGACACGTCGATCGGGATAAGGTACCGAATTTCGAGCACAAAGTGGCCTATTATGGGCAGGATAGGTTTCATGCTAATGTAAATCTGAAATTATTACCTCATCATCTTGCCTCAATGAAGTACACCTTTGTTATTATATATATATGGGCGAAACACCTTATTTCAAATTTGAGAAAGTCCGCATGCACTTCTTTGTAAATAGACTTATCCACCACGATGCATTCTCACCATAGACACAAGAGGGCGACGACAGTGTCAGTCACCCTAAATGTGCGTGATACCACCAGTGCCATGCCTTCTTTGGCTGAGACCTCCTATACCTATGCTATTGAAGTACCCACCGCAGATAAGTCTAATGATTACGCGCAGAACCCATATATTGCCACAACTTCATTGCCTCAGAACTTGGTGTTCATAATCATGGGAGGTATAATTGGGTTGTTGCTAATTTGCTTTGCCTTATATCACTTCATTACGTATATGATATCAAACCGGAAGGCCAAAAACGAAAAGGAAGTGTACTACAATTTTTCTGACTCCAACAGCTTGTTCCACGATAATGCCTCCAGTTACGGGGATTTGAAAAGCTCCAATTCTTCGCTTTGGGAAAAAAGTACCGTTGTAACAGGTGGGGTGGGTAACGGCTCCAACGCCAGCATCTACATGATGAGTAAACACAATTCCTTGATCAATTTTAGTCAAAGAAGCTTGCTAGATACAACAACCATAAGCGGAGACTCGAGTCAGCCGGGAAAATCTTATAGAAATGCAGTCAACAACATCGAGTCTTTCACCGATTCCCCGATTATCTCTGCTCCTCTCAATAAAGTTGGCCATAGAGGGTCCATGTTTATTAGCCCGGTGCTAGAGATTGTTAACAATGGACATCGCAAGTCATTCGCTCCTCCTTTCGAAAAGAGATTTAACGGCAGTGAACTGTCATACCTGGAATCGATACCGACATCGACCCCGATGATGTCCTCTTTCGATATCGGCTTTAATGAGCACAGCTTGGTGGGCAGTGGCTTCGATAGTCCTATGGTGTCCACCCCAATATCCGACTTCCACCCTAGCACCGACCATCTTCTCGAAGAAGCCACCAACAAGAAATCAGAAACCCCAACAAGACCCCCAAGTCAGTACTTGGAAGATTTGATCAACGACATTCAAGATTATGTATAATATATAGACTAATAGACACACCCGTACCTTCGACTTCCACCCGTACCTCCACTTTGTATCCATATTCACGTGACCTCCCCACAAAATTTGTCCCGTGGAACCGCAACCAGAATCCCCCTTAGCCCGTAATAAAATTACCGACAACCTTCTTCTTCTTCTTCTCTCTCGATATTATCGCTAAAAATCTATTCATTGTTTTTTTTTTCTTTCCAAAGCTGCATTGACATGTCAATTATACATTTATCCAAGCCATTGTTCAGAAAGAACGCCATTGCCTCGGTTCAATTACTCAATCGTAGAGCCCTCCACCAAAATGCGGTGAAGATGGCCAAGAATGACGATTCAACCATTGATGCCTATAAATTACCATCACAAACGTCGATTAACGAATGGGAATTCAAGTACGACTTTATTCCCAAAGTGAGTTCTCCTAAAATCCCCCCAATTACCCCGGAAGCTGTCAAGCAAGATATCGCTCACGAGAAGAAGGCCAAAGTTGAAAAAGAGTTATTGAACAAAGAAGGTGCATCTTCGATTAAGGTTGAAGCCAACGACGCCAAAGTGGTGCATGGAGGTGAGCATGTTGAAGATGAGCCCGAATTCTTGCATGATCGTGGTTCCAAGCCAGTGGATGTTAGTAATACTGCTGCTTCCAATTCGAACAAGACGAAAAAACCCGCTAACAGAGACAAATATATTCAATCGTCCATCAACCCAGAAATCAATCAATCCGATGTAGTCAGCTTGAGTGAAAACCAAGTTGATCATAAAGTGACTCCAATTGAAGGTCAAGCCCAAGTTATTGACGATATCGAGCATGATAGTATTGCTGGTGCAACTCCAAAAGCTGAGCAAAAGTCCTCCTCTTCCAATGCTGGTTTGTGGGCAGTATTGGCTCTAGGAGGTGGTGCTGGTGGTTACTACTACTTTTCCAAAGAAAAGAAATGATTGAGACATATTGAGAGAAGAAATTGAGGTAAGCACTTAGTTTATTCTGTTATAGAACTATAAATGTATGTGATACGTAAACAGATGTAGATATTCAGTATGCAATTAAAAAAAATTTATTCAATAAATAAGTTTTTGATCTATTTTAATAAATAAGTAATAAATAGTCATAATACTATATACATGGACCTTAATAATGACGAGAAGCTTCTTGACAAGCTTTTAATTGTTGTAAGTAGTAATCGCAAATTTGCATGTTACCTTCGTTGTCACCTAAACATTTGGTGAAATTTCTGGCATCAACATCACAGGCACCTTGTTGTTGTTGGTAGCTTTGTTCTTGGACTGGGGCCATTTGTTGTTGAACTGGTTCAGCTGGAGCCGAAGAAGAGCCTCCGAATAATCCAGTGATACCGGCACCTAAAGTGTGACCAATGGTAGAACCAACGGCAACACCAGCCGCAGTAGAGGCCATTTGTCCGAATAAACCTGGACCTTGTTGAGTGGCTTGTGGGCGAGCAGCTTGAGTTGGGTGAGCCGATGGATAGTGGGCTGCTGGAGCGGCAGCGGTATGGGCAGATCTCGTTTGAGTTCTGGCTGGTGCTGATCTTCTTTGTCTAGGCATTTTAAGTGTGGAGTACTATATGTCTTTGATGATGAAGAAGAAAATTTTGAGACTTCTTTCTATATATATGGGGTTTTTTCATTGGTGGCAACCACGTTCGGAATTTACTGGAAGATCACGTGAAGTACAACTTTAAGTGATGTTCGTCACGCGATTGTCACGTGCAGTTATTAGTACGCTAGGTTGATCATGATAGCTGCCCCAAAGGATAGTAAAGGTAGAATACAGAGTTCAGGGATAGTATTTACAGACACAGTCCAGAAGTGTCATGGGATGTTCATTTCATGTTAGAAGACAAATAATGTGTGCTTTTGTGTATCCGTTGTATGCTTGTAGCGTGTCATGTTACTCTCTTATCTATTCCATCAACGGAATAATACCCATTTCGGCTAACGTCAAACACCGAAATCAACCGCACGATTATAGTCCGATAGATGAAAGCCTTTATCCGTTCATCTGACTACTATCAAAATCTGTTATCGGTCCGACAATTCGAAAAACTGGTATGCACCTGCCAAATCCTATTGTAGTCGATGATTTGACAGTTATTGGGTGTAAGGGACTATGCTTGACATTCGTGGCCGACCAGACCCTTGGATGAGTCATATGATTGGCCAGATCGGACCTAGATCGGACTAGCCTCAAACGGATAAAAGTCCAGCTTAGATAATCAGTAGTTGAATAGATGTGGTGTACGGTTTCAAAAATCTTATAAATTACCAGCCAAAACCGCATTTAATCTTGTGATGATAAGAACGGCGTTCTCAGGATTCAGATATATATATATATATATATTCATATAAAAGCATCTCCTAAATGAGATTTCTAACAACTCCATTTATTCGCTTGATTAACCCGGCTAATCGCATAGTCTTCACCTCAGCAAACCGGTTCCCAACAATTGCATATCAATGTCGACTTTTCAGTTATTCTGGTGTCAGATCAACCTCCAAGAACTATTATGAACTTCTTGAACTTCCGACCTATGCTTCCATCAAAGATATTAAACGGCAATTCAAGAGTCTTTCCAAGAAGTTTCATCCCGATCTCAACACTCACTTATCAGAAGCAGATAAGGAGAGCAATAATGAAAAATTCGTAAATATCGTGTCCGCCTATGATACTTTAAAAGATATTAAGAAAAAGAAGCAGTATGATCGTTCTCTCAAGGACAATACTGGTCATTTGGCCTCCAACTACAACTCAGCACCTTCTAGTCAATGGCACAATGAGTACTATGGAGAAGCTAAATACTATTCCAAATCAGGGTCAAAATACACTGCTAGTGGCTACAATTATACGCGTCATCGTGTACATAACTTTGGCGATCATGGCAATAATTCAACATTCTCTGGTAGACATAAGAATTATGGTGATCGATATGATGTTCCTCATTTCAATTATGATGAACATCTCTCTAAGCATTTGAAATTTGAGCAAAGAATCATTAACAAACAGCTTTCTGACGAAGACCGTCAAGCCATCATCAAACAATTGAGTAAAACAGGAGACACTTCCAATATAAGTGAAGAACTTATCACCAAACACCTAATGAGACAGATCCACCATAGCTATAATAAAACCAATAACCAGAACTCATTTGCCCCGCAAGCAACTAATTTGGGGACAAATACAAAAAACCCTTACATGTATCACGGACCTCATGATGAAGGTGATGGCATGATGTTCAGATCTTTAATGTTTTTGGGAGGCTTGGGTTCGATTTGTCTATTATATAACGCATTGTCATAGATTTTAATTTTTTTTATAGGATGTATGCAATAACGTTCTCTTGCGTCATCGAGATTCAACTTTTTTTTTTTTCATTATTACTATATATGGGAGAAAATAAATAATTTTATATGAATTTGAATGTAAGATGCAAAATTAACGATCAACTTCACCGAAGACCAAATCCATGGTACCAATAATAGCCACGGCATCAGCCAACAAGTTGCCTCTGGAAATGTGATCGAAAGCACCCAAATGGGCGAAACCTGGAGCTCTGATTTTACATCTGTATGGTCTTTCAGAACCGTCTGACACCACGTAAACGGCCATTTCTCCTTTTGGAGCTTCGATAGCGGTGTAAGTTTCCCCTTGAGGAACGGCATAACCTTTGGTGAATAATAAGAAATGATGAATAAGAGCTTCCATATCTTCTTTCATAAGCGATCTTGGTGGTGGGGTAATCTTGAAATCTTCCACTTTAACTGGACCTTCAGGCATATCGTTGATACATTGTTCGATAATTCTTAAAGATTGTCTGAATTCAACCATCCTCACCAAGTAACGATCGTAACAATCACCATTCATACCTACAGCCACATCGAAATCAACTAAATCATAGGCATCATAAGGTTGAGATTTTCTAATATCAAATGGAATACCTGAACCTCTTAACATGACACCGGACAAAGAGTAGTTAAGAGCATCTTCAGCAGTCACCACCCCAACATCTTTAGTTCTAGCAGCCCAAATTCTATTATCAGTAACCAATTCTTCAGTTTCATCGATTCTATCCCCGAATTGGGTGGCCCACATGTAAATATCATCTAATAAACCGACGGGTAAATCTTGAGAAACACCCCCGGGTCTTACATAAGCACTATGCAATCTAGCACCAGACACACGTTCGTAGAATTCCATCAATTTTTCACGCTCTTCGAACCCCCATAAGAAAGGGGTTAAACCACCAACATCCATAATATGGGATAAGACGGACATACAATGATTTAAAATTCTAGTGATTTCTCCAAACATGGTTCTAATGTACTTGGCTCTTAATGGGATTTCAACATTCAACAACTTTTCTACCGCTAATGCAAACACCAATTCATTGGTCATCATAGAAACATAATCCAACCTATCGAAATATGGTAAAGCTTGCATATAAGTCTTCGATTCAATTAATTTTTCAGTACCTCTGTGCAACAAACCAACGTGAGGATCAGCTCTAATAATTTCTTCCCCGTGTAATTCTAAAATCAATCTTAACACTCCGTGAGCGGCTGGATGTTGAGGACCGAAGTTGATGGTGAAATGTCTAATTTTTGTGTTTTGCTTTTCAATGTGCTTTGGGTCATCTTCATTCACCCACGTCATGTCAACCTCGTCCATAGATTCGGTGAATGTGGTTTTACCGAGGATATGACCTTCAGTAGAGTATCTTTGAGGGTCTCTTCCCAAAGCATTTTTGAATGGTTTGATCGATTCTTCTGGGGCAGCTAATCTTAAAGGAGAAGAGGATAAGAATCTGCCACTTATTGGGAAGTTTGACTTAAAACTAGATACCAACCGCAAAGGTTTGCTTATATTATTGAGTCTTAACATGATAAGAGATGATGAATATATGATAATGAATGAATATTAATGTAGTGAGATTGGATTATGGATGTATTCAAATGTTTTATAAAAGTGCCTTAGATGTTCACTGTAAGCCAATATATCCACTAAGATTCGATGAAAGTTCAATCTATTCCCACTATAATTCAATACAGTTATATTTCTCTGTATAAGACCTTAAACCTTTCTAAAAAATTTGTTTGTGCGGTTGATTGAAAATTCGAATTTGTTCATTGGATGAAAGCGATCCCTCCTGCAGATAGTGCAGTGGAGGTTGGTGCACGGGTTAAAATTGAATACATTCAAGTTAGGAGAAAGAAATTGAAGCAAAATGATTACAAGTGATAAGAATGTTTATTGGGTGACATCTGGTATTGTTAATGAGACTTCAATTATTAATGTTTGAAGTTTCTTGAAAAGTTTAAAAAACTTTTGAAATGGGTGCAAAATGGGGTATTCTCAGAGAGGATGTGTACTATTTATAAACTTATATGCTTATGTAGTAATGAGTTAGCAAAAACGATATTTTATTACTATATTCTCCATAGATACATGCACGACAAAGAATACTTGTATTATAACGTAGTGTCATCTTGAACTCTCGGTCAGTCTCAACCCACACAATAATGTATTACGCAGTTGAAAAAGTTACATCATTTCCATCTGTTGATAATGGTGTCATTTACTTTTTGCAGTACCCAAGTATCAGTATCAATGGCTGCATCATCATTCTTCTCGGAGTCAATGAGTTCTCTTCTTCTTTTTCTACCCTGCGGTCAGCTTCTTTGGATTCGAGTTCTATGTCCTTAGCTTTAGTAAATAACAATCTATTGCAGTTTCTTGATGATCTAGCCTCTGGTGAGTCTAGTGCCTTCTTAGTTTTAACTTTTATTCTATGATATATATATTCAATTTTTTAGAGATTTTGGTAATAATTACACTTTTCTTGAAAAATTGCTTCATGATTTTGACTCAACTTCTTTCGTTCGGCCTAACGCCTATGAACAAAAAAAAATCAACAATTACGAAAAAAATCTATACAATAATTTCCCTTCTGTTACTTTAGTAAATTTACTACAAATTCAAAAGAATTGTCTGTTTTCCACCTTGCAGCGAGCCTCTTTCCTCTTTGTGGTCTTGGGCTCCAGTTGAACTTGAGGTCAATAAGTGTTAAAAGGGTTCTGTAGTCTAGTTGGTTATGATGTCTGCTTTACACGCAGAAGGTCCCCAGTTCGAACCTGGGCAGAGCCAAATTTACTTTTTTTTACCTCATTTTGTTTTTGTCACGAGGAGAAAAGCCTGGGTCGAGGGATTATATATCGATGCATTTGTGTAATTCCGACGGATAAAAAAGAAACGGGGAAAAAGAAGTCGTGTGCGCGGTCCAGCACGCGTTTGCTGGCTCTTGGGAACCAAAGAAACCTAGGCTCTGCTTACATAATATTTCATTTTTATTATATATTTTAATGAATGTATGGCAATTTCCACTTTGGTTTGGAGGTTGGTTGAAAAAAAGTCTTCCGGGGAAGTTTTCAGTGTAAGCTGTGGGTATTTTTGTCTTGATTTTTTTTTACTATATATATATCTTTCCATCCTCGTATTGCATATTTCACTGTCGCTTAAGGGGTTGATTTCCATCATTTATTCATTATTGCAAAACTGCTGCTGCCTTCAAAACATCATCGCAGCATAAAATTTTCGATAGATTTTTTCACTGGTTCGATATGACTACAACCACACCAAATAAAAGGAAACGCGATGACTTCGATTCTGATAGTAAAAAAGTGAAAAACCTCGAACCCAATGAATACGAAACGTCCAATGAGTGGCCAATCTACAACCACCCTGAAGGAGGAATAATAAAGATTACCCCATGGGGGTCTTTAAGACAGTACCAGGATGCAAATGGAGAAATGGTGACAAAATTCGAGGACGTGAGTTTTCAAGATTATTCATTCGATAACAAACAAGATGAGTATCCTGCTACTCCCCAGTCAATAATACCCAATAATAACCCAGATCCAGATAGAATAAAACTCACTCCGGATGATGAAGTGGAGTACTATGTCATGGATGGGTATAAACAACAGTTTGAGACCGAGCCCGAAAACTACCTTACCATGGAAGATGAAGAAATGAACTAAAGAAAAGAGCAAGCAAAATAACACGGTCTAGGAAATAGGAAATAGGAAAAGAAAAGGCCGGGCTAAACAGAAGCCTCGAAGCACGGAGCTTAGTGCTGTATAAACTTAGGAGCTCAAATAACAAGGAAACTTGTATCTGTATTTTTACATAAATAAATAAATCATAAATCGTTATAAGGTAACACTTACCAATCCGTTTTGATGGATCAAGAACCGACGACAATTCAAGTTAACATTACGATTCTTCTTGCGATCGTTATCATATAAAGCGTCGT
The DNA here is from genome assembly GCA_003708185.3 of Isabelozyma rhagii. Lineage (NCBI taxonomy): Eukaryota > Fungi > Ascomycota > Pichiomycetes > Serinales > Metschnikowiaceae > Isabelozyma > Isabelozyma rhagii. Next base: position 647,519 of record PPNO03000005.1, on the reverse strand, counting down.
AAGAAATAAATAAATCATTATCCTGAGGTTTATTATTTGACACGTACTTATCGAAATTCGATAATGTCAAATCTAAACCACTCCATTTGTCGTAAGAGTTCAAATCGGGTATGCAGTTGGAAATATATTGTTTTTCCAATATGGTGTATAGCTTATCGTAGCTCAATAATTTGAAGTTGTTGATGGTGACATAATTCGAGTCAACCAAAGATTCATTGGAGCTGATGGATTCATTAACGTCCGAGAAAATCGAATCAGAACTTATTGATGCTTGGGAAGAATCCAACTTATTCTGGTAGGCAGTGAACTCAGGACTTGGTAAAACTGGTTCATACAAATTATCACGTCTATCATATAATGCCGCTGCTGCTGTTGCTGTGAGAAGGGCATTATTTCTACTGTTGTTTCTATTAGGGATGGACTTTAGTTTAGTAATTCTTCTCGATTCTAACGGTAAGCAAAGATCTCTTCCTATGTTTAAGTTTCTAAACCACTGAATCATGGCGTTGAACGACCAAAATTGTAATAAGATCTGCTTACATTCTATTCTAAGTCTCAAGCAGTTTTTGTACTTCACCAAAGTGGAAGTATTTTGTTGTTTAGTTTTGATGTGATCTTCCTTGTAGAGAGCGCTAATCAACTGGTTAAGAGAAGGAGCTTCTCCAACGTTGAGATTATCGAGAGTGAATCTATGAACCAACTCACCGCCGTACTTGGTCATGAACCGCGTGAACCGGCCATAATCATTGACCGGTTCAAACATAAATCCATTATCTTTTAGATGCAGGTAATATTTCGACAACCCATTTAATGATTTGCTGAATTTTTTATTCAAGAGCTTATTCTTCAACTTCTCTTTAGCCGAGATCTTGTAGAAATCCTGGCTGAACTCACCGCCGTACGCATCACCGGCGAACAAGTCGTCTAAGTCTTGAAGAAGCGATAAGTTATCTGGGAGTTCCCCGCTGGTTTTTTTGGAGTATTCGTTATTCACGTTGTTCACCAACTCGTTGAGTTGGTTCTGATAGTTGAACAACGCCAACAACAACTTCTCGAGGTTACTATCCACATTTAAGCTCCATACGTTCAACTGGGTCGAGTTGAGTTCGAGTAAGACTGGTTTCCAGGTTCGCTTATTATTGTAGTGGAAGGGGGTCAAGAATTCTGTTTTCATCAAGCTCATCCCAAAATACTGTAGCGACGGCTTATAGTTTGGAAGAGCGTCTTCCGGTTTGGAATAGCCGGGTAAGCTATCACGACTATATGCTGGAGGTTCCATGGGGTTTTGGTTTTTGATGGAGAGTTTTTTTATTTTCCGTTGTAAACAAACAAGGTAAGTTGGTGTCGTTTCTTCTATATATATACTTACCCCACTGAAGTTTATTCCGGGTATGAATGATCAAAATTTGCTCGCGATTTATGCTATATTAGGCTTTTTTTCCTGCGCACACCCGCAAAAATGAGAAACAACAAAAAAAATGTGTGGGTTGCTGAGTAAAATGTGTGTCCAAGAAAAAGGGCTTTGTCGGCTTTATGACTAATTGGCTTCTAAGAGGGGTGGGAGGAGAAAATGTCCAGCGTTATCAAGCAGCGCGCATAAATGCCCGAACTAAAGCTGATTAGAGACGAAAAACTCGTAAATACAACCAATCGTGGAAACTCTGTGGAGTTATCGATGGAGTTATCGCATTTGACAACAAACAAAAAAAGAGGGTTACTCCTAAGACTTTTTTTTTTTCCTTGAAGACTCCTATTTATCCTAAACTTTCTTTTTCAAAAAGTCAATAATATTGTTGATCATATCCTGTTTGCGTGTCGCAGATTTTATCTGATTAGGGTACTTGGCAATAAATTGCCTGAGCTGGGTATTGTTGAAATGGCCCCAGTTGTCTTGTTTCCATGCAGTAAGAACCGCCAGCTCCGTTAGTTTTACCAAGGCTTTCCCACTATTTTCTTGGTTTACCCGTTTGATGGTCTCGAGATTTCCGTATTGGTTCAACAACTTATTTATTGCTGCGATCTCTTCGATTTTGCATACCGATTGGTTGAAATGCTGAAGCCGATTATAACTCTCGTCGTTCTCCAGTAATGATTGGTGCTCCTGCTTCAACTCTATCTGAAGGAGCTCGTGTTTGATCACCTTGTAGAAGTAGTTGATATTAGGGTTTGGAAACTCACGCGGATTATATTGCCATTGCAACTTACCGATTGCCAGCAGGAACAACTGGCTTAGGGCACTTACACCGGCTGCCGGTCCTGTGGGACTGCCTGCCATCACATATTCGGGTAAGCTCCTGACATCGTCGAGCCACGGAAGTTTGAACATAATGAACCCTTCTGGTAACTCGAATCCCGCCATTAACCGACTCGGGTACATCACATACAAATTGGGCTTCGAATTACGCTTGCTGCACCCAAACACCACCATCATCTTCTGTAGCTTGTAGCACGACTGGTACAACGATGCAAATGTGCCGAACGAGTTCAGATACCCTCCGTGACTATTGGACGTGAGGCCATTGGACAAGTCGGCAGTCACAAATATCGACGTGCCGTAGTTTAGGAACGGCTTGAACTTCAGGGTGTCTCGGAACCCAATAAGCTTGAGATAAGGCGGTGCTGTAAAACTATTGAGGTCCTCCATTTCTTCAAAAGAATCCGCCACCTCTTCTTCTTCGTCGTCGTCATCGGGAGATTCACTCCGATGGTCAAATGCGTAGTTTTTCATGAATGCAAGTGTCTTATTGTCGAAGTGAATAACCGTCTCTTTTGGCGTATCACTCAACTCGTACCCGGTCCGGATGGCCTCGCTATCTTCGATTACCGGTTCCTTTGATGTTTCGAGGACTCGTGTAGAATCATTATAAACAATTTTCAAGTTCTCTCCCTGATTATATACATTCCGTGAACTTTTGATCTTTTCATAGTTAAACAATTGGTACCCACGAACAGAACACCCTAGTTTACCACCAACTCCGGGCCCATCACTAAGGACCAAATTGCATGAGAATTGGATTCTTTTGATCTCTCGTAATCGTAGAATAGAGCTTCGAATTTGCGTAGAAACCGTAGTGTTGTTGAACTTCCGCGTATCGGCACTAACACCATCAAAGATCAAATCGGTTATTTTGCTATTGGCGTATTCATCAAACTCTTCGTATCCGTCATCATCAAGGTCTTCTTCTCGCTTTCTCTTCTTATTGTTGAGATAATTGGTGTTGATGAAGATCTCTTGATACTTGCTTAAGTCAAACAGATCGTCTCCTAGAAAGATCGGTATCACATTGATTCTGAACTGGTCAAAGTCATTGATGAAAGATCGTATTGACTTCTTACTATCTACCGTCTGATATGGATCGTCATTATTAGTTATCCAGATCAATTTCTTGTAATTGTACGTCTTTGATTGAAACTCGTTTAATACCGTATTGAGCACAACAGGAACATCATTGACTGATCCTGGGGGATAAGTCAGTCTGAACTGCTCTTCTCCGTCGGTTATCAAATCGTTAAGGGTCTTCATATTAGAGGCATTCAAGTCATTTAAGCGGAACACCTTATTGATACCCGACTTCTTCTTGAACTTGGAACCTGTGCGGCCACAGTGATAGAAATACACCCCAATCCCGTTGTGACACGACGTTATGATCATTTCCGACATTAAATCATTGATACTTTTCAAAATTTCAAACAACTGGCACGTCCCTCCTAGCTCGTGTACTGGAGCATAGATCTCAGGGGTCAACTCAATTAAGAAGATCGTTCCTTCTTTGATTTCGAACTGCTTGTACGATTCGTCCTCCTCTTCGTGACTCATTGATGGTAAAGCAAATGTATGTTATTGACAGTTTCTGCTAATATTTTTTTTTTTTTGTTACTTTGACTTAAATATTATACTTTTTTTGGATTCTTACGTTTTCACTCCACACAATTCGTTCTTCTGCACTTTCCTTTCTTTTTGTTTTCGTTTTTTTTTTTTTTCAAGGAAGCTTCCATATCACCAATGTCCATCCAGTACCTCCTTGTGCTAAATCGACAGGGGAAAACACGGTTGGCCAAGTGGTTCAACTGCACCTACACTCCAGCCGAGAAACAGAAGTTCGTCAATGATATCCACCGATTGATTTCGTCTCGAGACCTGAAATATCAATCCAATTTCGTGGAATACCAGCAAAGCAAATTGGTCTATCGTAGGTATGCCGGCCTTTATTTCATAACCTCCATCGATACGATAGACAGCGAGTTGAGTTACATGGAGTCACTACACTTCTTCGTGGAAATATTGGATACTTATTTCAACAACGTATGTGAATTGGATTTAGTATTCAATTTCTACAAATTATATGCCATTCTTGATGAAATATATCTCGGAGGTGAAATCCAAGAGATCCTGAAGCAAAAGATTCTAGGAAGACTTCACCATTTGGATAAATTAGACTGATTTTTGTATATTAGTAATGATATTATGACCCGTGAAATACTCTGTAGACAACTACGATAAATATTTGATTTCTTCGTCGGTGGCCTTGTGAAGGGTTCTTTTTTCGATTATTGTCCATAACTTAGCCGTTACTTCTTCTATATTGAGATTATTGACGTCGACAATTTGAATGGAATCATCAGTATCTGGTTGTAGAACCTTGAGAAAACACTGTTTGACGGTTTTTTGGAATTCCTGCTTCTCGTATCTCTCATCTCCCCACCCTTTACGGCTGCTCAATTGTTCAAGATCCAAGGTCAAGAAGAACGTAACATCCGGTTTGGGTAATCCCTTATCTGGGGAATATAGCCAGTCAACATCCCCCATTTGAGGGCATTTGGTGGTGTAGGATTTAGCCAACGAATAGGCAATGCCGGAATAGATGTAACGATCCATCACTATATTGATTCCCTTATGGAGGTCATCGACTATGCACTGGGCCAATTCCCACCGATTGGAGCTAAATAACAAATGGGCCGATTGGTCTGAAAGCTCGAATGTCTCGTCAGTGAGGTATTGGTTAATGATCTTACCGATATTGGTGGTTCTATCAGGGAATTTGATCAATTTCCCATTGGCAAGCTTAGCAGTGAGTATTGACGCCTGAGTCGACTTGCCCGATCTATCAAGGCCCTCTATAAGTATCAACCGTCCTCTCATAGCTAAAGAAACGCGGTTGGAGAAATAAATCTGGCGATGATGCGTCCCGGATTTCAAATCAACACCGAACCCAAAACAACGTCAATTCGTAAATTCCAGACGTGAATCTTACACACACACTACATGTTACAGATGTTAAAGGGATTATGACCGAAAGAGTCAGAGCTTGGCTCATCAACCGGAGATACACCCTAGATTAATCTCTAATCCACCAAACCAAACACAAACCACGATACGAAGATCAATGATCCTGCTTGACCACCAGCTATCAAGTTCAGCCAAAAACAGGCGGAACGACGCCAATGGGATGCATTATGGTGAAGAAGAGAAGAGAAAGAATTTTGTTGAGCGATGGATGAATTAAAATTATGAAAAAAAAAAAACTCCAGATCACGTGACGCGTAATAGTAGGCAGAAGTAGTCAAACCAAGAAGGGCTTCCATACACCTCGTCGACTGATATGGGGTATGTAGACACAATCCTTGGTGCTCGGCACTACGAAGGGCCAAAGTTGCTTCCTCCACAACTGTATGTAAGCGATCTGAGACAACTTCGCTTCGGATCCAGACAAATTACCCTCTTGGCTCATGTGCGCTTTGGCTCATGTCCAGTTGCTGCTTACTTAAGCAATTCCTATCATCCCTCGATGTGCCGGCCCTTATTCTAATTATAACTCGGAAGCGACAAACTCCCCTAATTTCCGATACTATTTCCACCTGGCGTCGATCTCTCTCCCGTCCTTGGGGCGAAATTTACGATTCGACGGCACTGTTCGACGGCACTAGGTTAAAACCGGCTCTCATGCTTATCCTAAGCCTTATCTCCCTCGGGACACACTGGGTGTTCTCATACATGCACCTTGGTGCAGCATGCTGAATTCCGGGCCTTTTTTGCCCGTAGATGGTCACAACCTTCTGCAACATCCTTAAATAAACAGCAAGTGAAGATCCACCTCCAACACCTTGTTTCGGTTTCGGGGCACCAAATTACATAACAAAAACCCTTGGTTGTACTATTTCGATGACGTAAGCCACGGAGAAGCTTATATAAGCATTGTCCCCTTGTTCAGCGAAAAAAAAAAAATTTGCAACTAACTCAGCCTTTCCCAATCAAGTAAATTTGGTTACAAGTTAAGATTTGTGATGTTTTTTATTTTTTTAACAAAACAACCTTGATTCATCCGCTTATTACCTTGTTCAAACCTCGAAAATCAAGAAAAAAAGTTGCTTAATTTTTTTTTTTTTTTTTTTCTTCTCCTTTATCGATATATCACTGATCTAAACTTACTATTAGATGATATATAGCCTTTAGCTTAAATCATTATACTAGTAATAGATCAAACTCCAACACACTCGCTTTTCCTTTTTTATCTTTTTTGTTTTTTTGTTCCCTTTTTCCCTTTTCCTTTCTATCCAACACTCCCACCCCCACCCCCATCCCCGACCTTTTCAAATATGTCTCAGGTTCAAGTGTTAGCTGTGGGATCAAACCCTAACGTTTTGTTTTATGCATGGAGACTACAAGAAACCAAATCATGTAAAGTTTCTTTGGTTAATTCCCTGATCAAACTGACAATTAAGTTTGATGCCCCAGCATTTAGCAAGGATGTGATGGAATTCAACCCAACCTTATATGGTTCCTTAGGTCAGATCAACTCGTCTAAGTTCGATATAGTGATTATAAGTGTATCCTCGTTACAAGATTTCCAGGTGATTTGTGATCAGTTGGCTCCTTTGCTTAATGATGATTCTGTTGTTGTTATTGAGAGTACCGGTTATGTCAACTTAGAACCTTTTGTCCTGTTAAGTTTACCTAATTACAAGAAGCTCATCATTACTTCCATCATGAATGAATCCGATGTGAAACAAATTAGTTCCGATACTTTCCACCGTTCAGTTAGAAACAATGATAATAGAATCTATTTTGGTACCTCTGTTCCTAATTCATCAATCAATAAAAGTGCAAACTTTCAAAGGCTCTATAAGTTATTACAACTTGTTCAACAAGATTCCAAAGATTCCGTCAGCTTGTTGAAATCAACAAATGCCAAAGAATTTATGACATATCAATGGAAGTTAGCTCTTCCCCGGATTTGCTTCAATCCATTATCCATCATTTTTGAAGAAGAATTTCCTATTAACCTTTCCCAACAAATTTTGTGCAAACCATTGATCACGGGAATCATCAACGAAATATTCAAAATCATCAAGAAAATGGATTGTAAATTAGTTAAAGGATCCGAATCAGAAATTAACCTTTTGAAACATTGGTCATCGTTGTATCCCATAACGAAGAATGGAGAAAATTCCACTTACCAAAAATCAAGCACTCTATTCTATAATTTTTACAATCAATATGATTTGGAAATCGACTTATTGTTATTACAACCGATTTTATTGGCCGATGATCACGGTGTTAGAACCCCTTATTTGGAAAATTTATATTCCATGATGTGTCAACTCATCAAATATAACCACAAGAACTCTAATTCGATTTTCTTCACCAGAAGATTGTCTTTAACTGATTCCAATAACCTTGATAAGGTCAATAAACAAATCGACTTAAAGACAAATCAATTGAATTTATTATTAGCTGATTTGCAAGAGAAATCTAGCCATTTAAAACAATTGGACTCTTCAATCAAAGAAAAATTAGCTATGAAAGATCAAATGGATTCTGATTTAATGCAACAACAAGGTAATTTAAACAGTTTGACTGAAAAATTCCAAAAGCAATCACAAGATTTTTCTTTGTTACAACAGAACCATGAAAACCAATTGAAATCATTGACCGAGAGAATCCTGACTATGCAACTAAATCACGACAAAATAGTCGAGAGTCAAAGAAATGAAAGCCAGAGATATATCGAAAATCAAAATGGAAGTCAAAGATCCATCGACAATCAAGGAATTATTGAAAATCAAAAGAACGCTAATATGGCCCCTCCTTCAGTTCCTGACAATTCTAACCACAAGGTTGTAAGGGACTCCGTTATGACTAATGATAACTTAGCTGACTTAACTGATATTGCCTTGTATGGTGCAGAATTGAACGGAGAAAAAGTTCCTCAACAAGCGGAAGACTTTACCGGCCAAAGGGTAGCATCCTCAAATTCGGTTACACCACCTCAAGATAATACTAATTTAATCATTAATGGACGTGATCAAGCATTGATTAAAGAAACTGATAATGATAACGGCTTTAACAATTATAACAGCAATGGATTTAATGGATCCAATGGTTATGCTGCAAATAATGTGTACGGATCTAACGGTTATGCTACCAATCAAAATGGATCTTATAATTATAATCAACCCCAAAATGGTTACTATCAAAATGATCAACAGCCACCTCATGGATTACCAACTAACGGATTACCTCAGAATTCGATCCCATTAAACTCAAGAAAGCAACAAGCACCAATGAATAATCAAAGAAGAAACCCTTCAATGTCCCATTCTCAATACGACCTTCAACAATCTCAACAGTATCAGAATCAGTACCAACAAATGCCACCTCAGCAACAGTATCAGCAACCATACCAACAACAACCATCTCAGTACCAACAAAGACCATATAATCCTCAATTCAACGATAATGGCTACCCACCACAGAACCACAACCAAAATTATAATCCAAATATGGGACAATACAACCAAATGAACCAAACGAACCAAATGCCTGGCCAAATGATGAATCCAATGCAAGGAATGGTGAAGAAACCAAACCGTAGGTCCGCATTCCCAGGTATGGACGAAAGTTCATTACGCATTGATTATGGTGGTAGAGGAGGTATGCCAATTAGTTCCATTAATGGGGCCAATACTACTAAAGCTAAACACAAGTCTATGTTGCCTATGGGATCGAATCCTATGGTGCCCGTGGCTCAAAGAAAACCTTCCAATCCATCACTAGCTACGGAAAATATGCCTATTTCCCAGTCGCAACCAATTCTCAATAATCGGTCGTATTCCGGTGGCACTCAACAAGTAGTCCAACCAGAGATCAATGGTAATGGTTCTTCTCAACAATTTTTACAACCCCCAAATATGAACGGATCTAATACTTCAACCAATTCTTCATCCAATTCAATGAACACCGGCGAATCTCCGAAAACTGATAATTCGCCTGATATTGGTACTAATGCTATAAGAATTGATGTTCCTCTTACTGAAACCCCAAAACCATTGGGGGCTATTGTTGATCCTAATAAATCAGGCACGGAAAAGAAAAAGAAGAGAGGATTTTTTGGTAAAAAGAATTGATTTTGGTAATGATTTATATTCCCCTTTTTGGGTTTATGTTACGTTTCTTTTAATGGATTTATGCTACGCTTATTTTTCTTGATGTCATGAATTTACAACAGCTATCGTATTTGATGAAGCAGAACTCAGTTGTATATCATTCTGACAAATTTTTCAAAGGGGCTCTAACCCCTTCAAGACCTCATCACAGTCATTCTTTCATGTTCATGTCATTGTTTTACTATTTATTTTATGCCCTCAATTATCGATCTGATCATTTCACGGTGCTTATCCGTTGATTTATTGTCAAGATCAATCGGTCTATAATTATATACTTCAATTACGTTGAATAATTCATAATTGTATAACACCCGTACACCAAGAGATTTTTGAACCAATAAAATGAGAATCTGTTAAGTTAATGTAAAAATTTCAACCAATTCGATAAAAAAACTGCAATTGACGGGTTAATATGGTTAGCAAAAGATCATTCTATGCCGATGACGAGGATAGCATTACGAAACCTGGTTTCAACAGCAAAATCACGGAAGAGTTAAAGGAGAAAGAGTCGGCACATGGTAATATCTCTTTCATTCAAGGTATGGGTATAAGAACAGTGCCAATATTTGAAAAATACTCCAACAAGTTCCGTTTATTTTTACACGAAAAGCTTCAAGTGTACTCTGCTGAGCTTGAAACGCAAAAATCTGCTGCTTCGAACGAATGGAATATGGTCAAGAGTGAATATAGTCAAGTTATAACTGAACCAGTATTACCTAGTTTGATTTATATCCTCACTGTTTCATTGACTGGATCGATTTTAGTTAATAGAAGGTCATTACCCGTAAGATTCATTACTCCATTAGTGTTTGGAGGCATTGCATTCAATTATTTCATGCCAGAATCGTACGCTAATGCTCAACGAAAGTTGATTGGATTAGAAAAAGATAACTACCCTGAGGTGTATAAACAACAAAATGAGCTCATTGACCAATACAAGGAGTATAAAAAACAATTCAACCAATCATTATTCCAGGCTGAAACTCAACTACAAAAGAATATCCATGAAGTTAATGTTTACTTGAGTGATTTACTTTCAGACGATGAAAAGTAGTATATAAGCTGTAACAATATATAAAAAGTCGTAGCCGAATGCAATTAGTGGAACAATATATCGTAAGTGGTGTAAACCAATGCTATTAGACCAATAACAACTAATACATAGTCAAGGAGACCAAGCCAGTACTTCTTTTGAATAATCGCTGGATCCGTATCGTTTGAGTAATCGCAACAACTCTTAAGGTGAAGCATTGGTGGATACATGTAGACCAAAGGAATACAAGCGAAACAACCAACGAAAGAAACAAACTGATCGAGATTCTTCCCTCCAAAGTAAGCAATACTGGCGGTGAAAAGAACGAAAAGACCTCGTCCCAAGTTTTTCAACCACTTAACTTTCAAGAGACGTTTACCTGATTGGTAAGAAGGAAACAATTTTTGTTCCATGAGTCTGATTGCTGGAAATAATTGGATTGGGGTAGATAAGAGAATGGCAAATGCATAGAGTAACTGAATCAAAATAATCAAGGGAGAATCCTGCGGTAAATTTAGGATGATGACCGTGTGAATCTTATTGCCGAAAGTGAGGTAACCAACACTTCCAATGAAGATGAAGATGAAAGAAATAGTGAAAATCACTTGGAAAAGGACTTTTGGGAAGTTGTTTGGGTATATCATCGATTGTTGTATGGGGATAATTAAACCAATACCCTCGAATGCAAAGATAGCTACCCCGATGAACAAGGAACATTGAGTTTGATTGAAAACAAATTCAATTCCTGGACCTAATTGAAATTCATTGGTGAATATCAATTGGTATAAAGTGTAGTATAAGATGGTCACCAACCCAACAAGAATGAACACGTTAGCAAGTAACGCCAGCAACGAAAGTTTGGTGATGTCTCTAATCAATGATAATGGCACCAAGAGAGCTACTTGGAACAATATAAACCAAAGGATATTGACAGTTGAGGTATCAACACCACTAACGTTTCCAGCAAATGCCCTTAGGTTCTCAGCCGTGAAAACAATGTACGCAGCAACGAAACCAATCTGGGAAATTATAATTGAGGCAAGGATGACATTTTGGAACCATTTCCCATACAATTTGAGACCAATATCACCAAACCCTGATACTTTGGTCGCCCTCTGAGCATAAACCAAGATCAAGTAACACCAATATGACAATATACCAAAAAATGATAGAGTTAATACCGAGAATAGTAAACCCCCATTGGAAAAAGCTTTTGGAAGGAATAACACTCCCGTTCCTACAAATGCCTTCAATAGCAAGAAGTAAGCTTTCGTGTCGGTAGCAGTACCGTTTGGATTAATAAGTCCTTCGGCTGTTTCTCTGGCTAATAATGGAGCTTCTTCATCTACTTTGAACCGAGGAGGCACTTTATAGTGACAAGCAATGCCATCATCATCTTCTAATTCTTCCCCAGCAAAATGGCCATAAACGCTCAAGAACTCCACGAAATTTCTCGTTAAAAAGTTGGGACTTTCAGTTTGATATGATTTTGGTGCTTGGTGTATAATAAAATCTCTTCTGAATCCTCCAGGAACGATCAAACTGCTAGCAGAAGACCCACGACGACTTGAACGTTCAAAGTCTGAAGAAGACATACTCTTTGACCGTTTCAAACGGGTAGAGGAATCGTTTCCTAATTTATACAAATCTCGTGTGATATCGGCCCCTTCTGTTTCTAGATTATTTTCAGTACTTAAATAGTTATTGACCAGCTGTAGGAGCCTGGGATCATCAATTCCGGAAGCAAAATCAAATCCCGGGCCCTGAGGCTCAGGGGTGTCATCTTCGTCTGAGTTCTGGAACACCAGATGGCGGGCAGAATCAGGAATTCGATATACGGCGGCGTCTTCATCGTCTTGGGACTTTAGGAACGTGGCATTATTACTAAAGGAGCCTGGTTTACTGCCTAGTATTCCTCGAGGTGACGGTATGGGAGATGCAGATAGTGGCGACCTCGTTAGCTTGGCGATGGATTGACGTCTGGACGACAGACTTTCACCTATATTTCTAGGCTGGCTCATTAAGGAAAGACCTGTTCAGATCAAAAGAAAGAGAAGTAATTAAGCTTTTATCTTATCATATCTGGTGCCGCACTATGGGCAAAAATCTGGTACTACACGGAAAACTGCACGGGGAGCTCCGTGACAGAATAAGCAGGAACCAAAATATCTGCAGCAGCCCACCTCATCTGCGCTCATGATGAGATGAGAAAGATCTAGGCTAGACAGAAGATGATGAGATGGTAGAGACCCCCAATTGGTACGAAGAAAAAAGAGGGTGTGTATAACTAGGAAGGAATGAAACCAGTGAGAATTGCAGTAAGTTCTGCTTACTTAAATCAGGAGAATAACATAGCTAGGAGCCACTGGGAAATACAAAGATAAGGCTTATATAAATATTGGGAATATTCGAACAACATCCTCGGAGATCTATTTCATATAAGCAGGCCAGCTTACTGGAAAGCCAGTTGATAATTGAAAATTTGCAGCATTTTGTCAAATTTCTCAAAAAGGTGCTGTCCCTGCCTGTTAGTATGTTGAAACAAATATTTGCTAGTCGATTTCATGGATGTTTCATAAACATCAGATGCATTCGAACCATCAGTATGTTAGCTTTTCAACATGTGTTCCGCGATGTTTAGGATAGTAGATTTCTAGACCTCGATGGGTTCAATATTCAACATCCAGTAGACCTACAAATAACCCTTTCTCTATACACTTGTCACTAATATACATGAATTTAGCTTCAATCACAACTCGATATCTACACTTTCCAGCTAACTAATTGTCCTGTATTTGTACTATCAATTTAGACCAATTTTGGCTCCGGCCTCCGGATGTCCAAGTTCATGAGCCTTTTTATATAACGCCCGGTAATTTCCCTTTGCAAGTCCTTGGTGGGTCAATTCTGCTAACGCATAGTAGGCTTCAGCAGTCTCAAAGTCCTTCACTGCCTTCTCACACCACATCACCGCTTTATCTGGTTGCGGTCCGGGGATGTGCTTGCTCAACCCGTCACTTCCCTGCAAACTCCATCTACACAATCCCAACAAAGCATCCGGATGTCTCTTGAACGGTAATGGAGAAGTAGAAGCTTTAATGTACCATTGAATGGATTTGCTGGGGTTATGTTGACGGTTCAATTCTCCATACTCATACACAGAACCCAACTTGACCCAAGCTAACAAGCAATTCAATTTGGCTGCCTTGTTATAATACGTTAAACTTTTAGCATAGTTAACGGGGGCTTTTTCCAAGCAGGCCTCAACGAATTCCGATTCCGGGGTTAGATCTCCTGGGTAAATGCCTTCGTAAATCTTTCCCAATTCATAAGTAGCCAATCCGACAACTTCTTCTAGCTCATCCCGATCGTCTCCAAATAGCTGGACATCTTTAGAGTCTAAATCAATGTTGGATAGTTTAGTAAAGTATCCCAAAAACTTTACTGATCTGAGTTGTGCAACATTGAGATATAATAATGCAATTTTGTAGATGGCTCGATTATAACCAAGCTTGGCCAGGGTTTTGTAAAGTGGTAAAGACTCCTCAAATCTATCAGGAAGTTCATATTCATAGATATCAGCTAATCGGTAATGAGATTTACTATAACTTGGACTTAATTCGATACTCTTTTCCAAATATTCGATGGCTAAAGGAATATCTTTCTCCACTCCAAAATCTTGATTGAAAGTGATCATATACTCGTGTTTCAATAGACAACCATAAATATAGCAGATCTCTGCATTGACTTCAGGAGGGTTTTTCTTTATATTATTCTCATAATCTTTAACCATTTTTAATAAATGAGTAACTGACGATTTAACAAAAGCTGGTTTGTTGACTGCTGCTTGGTCAATCAGTACCGGCTCTCCCTTCACATTAATGTATGCATATAACTTATAATTAGTGGCCGAAATTAACATCTTAACCCACTTAAGCCTATATTCCAACGACTTATTGCCCGAAGCGATGATTGAACGCAATTCAATAAACTCTTCGATTTTTCTATTAACGCTGGCATCTGACGTCTTGATGATTGCTCTTTGCACCATATGGTACCCTGGAACATTGCCAGGAGGAACAAAACCCATGTATCCCATGTTAGGTGGTAAGGACATACGATTACCTCCTGCTTGATGCATATATGGAGGGTACATTTGCTCCTGTTGTCCTGCTGCCATCATCGATCTTCTTTTCATGTCAGCGGTGGTAATACTTTGACTTTTACCATGACTAGGGGTTCTTGCACCAGCGGACATATTTGACGAATGGAAATCCGGCATCAGTCCCATCATAGCTGGATGATGATAGATGTTGGGATCCATAGACGATGGGTAGTCAGGGTTGAGATTAGATGGGACATAATGAGGACTAGCATACCCGTTAACTTCAAAACTTGATGCGCTTGGAGAAACAGTACGAGAAGCACGAGAAGAAGATTTTCTGACTTTAAAATAGTTGAAGTTGCTCTTTGGCGCTTCTTTCAGTGAACTTTCAGTACTAGTCAGCGCAACAACAGGTAAACCTTGGTGATTAGCCTTTACAGCTGGTTCAACAGCAGGTAGACTTTCATTACTTGTCTGTGGAGTAGATGAAACATCAGACAAAATGTTGTCTACGCAAGCTGACTGCGAATCACCGAAGGAGGAACCATTGATAATTGAATCATCAACGTCATTATTTTGAGTGTTGTTCACATTAGGAGGATTACTGTATTGAGTCAGGTTAGCTTCATCATCGTCATCGTCCTCTTCATCAAAAATATACTTGGAATAATCAGAAATTTGACGTTGATTCTCATCTTCTTCAATTGCTAATTGCAGCAATCCGTATTCTACCGGACGAGTTGATCTGGTCATCTTATGACTTGTTTCATCTAAGCCAGTTTGCGAATCGTACAGACTAGTGATCTCAGAAGAACTTGGATTATGAGAAGGGAGATAGGGGGTAACTTCTGAGGCTAATGACTCTTTGGTAACAGCTTCAAGGTTTGCTACAGGAGGATGGGCATGGTGATTATTTGAAATTCCCCGAGACGCTTGCATTGTTCCGTCTTGTCTCTGATTCCTCAACCAATCTTGTTCTTTCTGGAGAATTTGCTGTTCTCTTTGCCTCTGTAACTCTTGTTCCTTCTGCTGGAGCTCTTGGTCTCTTTGTCTTTGGAGTTCCTGTTCTCTTTGTCTTTTAAGTTCCTGATCCCTTTGTCTTTGAAATTCCTGATCTTTTTGTCTTTGAAGTTCCTGTTCTCTTTGTTCCTGCTCTCTCTGTTTCTTTAATTCCTGTTCTTTTTGTCTTTGCAACTCCTGTTCTCTTTGTTGAATGAGTTCTTGTTCCTTTTGTTTCTGTAAAAGTGCCTCCTCCTTCTGCTGTTTTAAGAGGGTTTCTTTTCTGTGTTCCTCCAAAAGGGCTTCCTTTTTACGATTTTCTTCTTGACGTAGTTTTTCCTGTTCTATGAGTCGTTCCCTCTCTTGTTCCATTTCTCTTTTTTGCTGCTCCTGGAGTTGATGTTGTCTCTGTTCATGCTGATATTGTAATTGGTCGTACTGTTGAAGCTGCACTGGCGGTTGTCTCTGTACATTCTGTTGGACATTCAATGAGGAATTAGCACTAGAATCATAGGAATTGTCCGAATCAGACTCGGACTCAGACCCAGACTCACTGTCGGTTTCAGCATCAGTCTCCGACTCCGACTCAGAGTCAGACCTGGGTGCCATTCTGTTAGGGCCCGACTGTTGTTGGACAAAAGGTTGGCTGGGAACAGGAAATCCATGGGGATACTGTTGAGCTTGTTGATAGTGCATATTCGGAGGGTACTGACCAGGGTTCATGTTGTACTGACCAGGGTTCATGGAGTGAGGGTACTGACCAGGGTTCATGGAGTGAGGGTACTGACCAGGGTTCATGGAAGGAGGATATTGCCCTGAATTCATAGACTGTGCTGGAATCAGATTAGGCTGTGCTCGAGACTGTGGAGTAGGATGCTGGAAGTGATGATACTGCTGATTTTGCTGTGGATGGGGCATGCCGGGAGCAGTATTTTGCGGTAATGAATGCTGGTTAGGGCCTTGAGATGGAGGAGGAGGCCTCTTTTGGGGTGGATTATGAGGATGAGAAGCCTGCTGCGGATTTGCCGGACTTGCAATTGGCATTGTCAGTTGTTTTGGTATGTGGTTTGGCTGGGGTTGTTCCATCGGAGGCGGAGGTAAGCGCTTTGCTTTTGGATTCATTCGCTGACTTCCTTCGGCTGAAGAATAGGATGAATTGGAGGTGTTCAGCGAGAAGTCTCCGCTTGAGGAGGAATATGAGCCTTTCTGGTTCGACAAGAAAGGTTTTAACTTACCTATACCCATAGTGGACGAGAGGGAAAGAGAGAGAATTGGCGACGAAAAAAAAAAAAAAAGACGAGAGAACGAAAAAAAAAAGGACTAAGGAGCTAAGAAAAAAAAATGATGAAGGAGTAGAAAAGAGGAAGGAGGGAATAAAGGGTTTTACAGCCTGTAATAGTAATGGTGTCAAAAACCACAGAAACCTTTTTGGGATTAAACATCAATCAATTTTTGTCACCAAGACATCAAGAGAAAAATCAATGTGATTACTGTAATGGGCTAGAAAATAAACAATTATCATGCAGTGCGACGTAAGTTCTGCATTCGCCTGTAAAAGATGCCAGGAGAGAAAAGAATGCAATACAGTGGGCCAATACAGTGAAACAGAGAACGTGGCCACAGAGTGAACCGCATAGGAGCCGCGTATGAGCCGGAGACAGAAGAGCATCGGGAATAGAAAGAAGAAGAGAGTAGCAAGCGGGAAGTGAGACAAAAATGAGGAGAGGCTGATCTTGAGAAAATAAGTTGAGATCTTGCTTTGGTTGGTGCACTGACGGCCAGTTAGGGTCATGGCCGACGGGGTATAACGTTTAGAGTCAGCAATAGGCTATAGGAGTCGCTTGCGATAGATTGAAAGAGGCGAGATTATGTGGAGTGAAGGAATCATAACCATAGTAGCAAAGGTCAAACCTGGCTGAGGTGGTTGCGCCCCGAAACGAGATGAGCACACAGAATGCAGAACGGGAATGATCGGCAGCGAATAGGATAAAAATAGAACTGGAGGAGTGAAGGAAACAAGAGAAGGGAAGAAGGGGGGAAGGGGTAAGGAAGAAGAAGAAGGAAGGGGAGATACGGTATCGAAATCGGTAGTGCAGAGTGATGATTACGATTACTTAAAGCCGTCGGAGCTAATAGTTTGCAGCAACGATACCTCATGGGCCTATTACGTCATCTCGATGGACCGACGACCTCACCTCTGCAGGCCCATAGTTTGACACACTGGACCCATTGCACGACCCAATGGGCTACCACACTCCACAGTGGGCCCACCGCCGGCACCGACGGCATGAATCACGTCAACCTTCGTTCCGCATTTGCAGCCACACCAATATATAAACCTCCCGCGTCTTTCTGTTCTTTCTGTTCTTCTGTTCTTCTGTTCTTCTGTTCCTTCTGTTCCTTCTGTTCCTTCTCTCTCTCCTTCATTATACACAATGCCAATTCAAGCTACTGGAGTCACCTACACCACCACCGGACTCGACCTACTGAAGGTGTTTTCCACCACTAAATTCGTCATTGACCCCGAGAAAATCCAACCCCATGATATCCTTGTCAAGACACTTGCAACTCCAATCAATCCCTCTGATTTGGTGCAAGTCAAAGGAGTTTATCCCTCGCCTCCTCGCAAACAACGTCTTTCCAACGTCGATGCCTCAGACGAGGTTGCTGTGGGCGGGAACGAAGGCGCTTTTGAAGTCATTGCTCTCGGTGCCAATGTAGACGGTTACAAGGTGGGTGACTGGGTTATCCCTACTTTACCCAGTTTTGGTACCTGGAGATCACATGCCTTAGTGTCCACCGTGGAAGACAAACGTCCTTTCATCGTCGTCAAGTCAGGAAACAATAACACCATTTCCAAATTTGAAGCTGCTACCATATCAGTTAACCCTTCCACTGCCGTGCAATTGATTGAAAATTACATCAAAGACTGGGGGAATAACGATTGGATCATCACCAATGCCGGGAACTCGTTGGTGAACCAGTTCTTGGTGCAAATCGCCAAAGCAAAAAACATCAAAACAATCTTGGTCATCAGAGACGGAAAACCAGAAGAATTGTACCAATTCCTCAAATCCCTTGGTGCTACTGTGGTTGTATCTGAATCGGAATTCCTTGATCCAACCTTCATCAAATCGTTACCAAAACTTACCAACAACGGGAATGTCAGGTTGGCCCTCAACAGTATTGGTGGACCGACTGTGCCTCAGTTGGTCGAATCCTTGACGTTTAATGGGTTCTTGGCAACTTATGGTAGCAGTGGAGGCCATACCACCATCGAATACAGCTTGACTACGCAATTATTCAAGAACATCACTACGGTGTCATACTGGCTCACGAGAAATACTAAAAATGATCCTCAATCGAAAGTCACAACCATTAACAAGATTCTTGAGTACTACAACAAGGGACAATTGCAACTGGTGAAATACGAAGAAAACGAGGCCGGATCGGACGATTTGAAAGAAGTATATTTGAAGGCTATTGAAAAAGATGGTAAGCAAATTATTGTATACTAACGAAAGAAAACCACCAATAAGATAAAAAAAACCCAAGAACTGAATAAAGAAAAATAAATAATGAATAAATAAACTTATCTATTGATAACTGTAAATTTGGTACTGAATGTTTGAAACCATGACTGTGAATCGGAGCAGCTGTTAGCTATTTGGGCCGGAACAGCTTTTGACTATTGGGACAATTTGAGCAGGGACTATTTGACTATTAATCTGCTTTTGAATAATTAACGACCGGACTTTTTGAACCTAAACTGATCGTGCCTATCAAAGGACGGTGACGATTTGAACCTAAAAATTTTGACTATTGAACGGCCGGAGCCGATTCGGGACCTCCATTCCGATTAACTGGATGTAGGTCCAAAGTCTAACCAGTTCCAGTTACTATCATCAACCAAAATCTCATCATTGACTCCAGGATGGCCGTTTGCGTAGGACTGCTGGTCGTTGGGGTAGTCCTGGTTACCGATTGTGAAAGTGTTTGATTGGAAAAGGTTCATGTTGAGGAGCTTATCGATTTCGTCAATATTATTGGACCCATCGTTATGGCTCACAAGTGGCGGAGGTACGGTATTAGGAGATGCTTGTAAGGTTTGGGGAGTAGGTTGCACCTGGTGCTGGTACAGGGTGTTATCAAGGTCAAGGAAGGTGTCATTAGAACCTTTGAACAATTTGACATTATTCAGCAGAATGACTTTATCCAGTTGCTTATTAGGAGGGGCCGAGTTGTTGAGAGGTCGTAAGATCCCATGTAATTTATAAAACAAGCCACAGGCATTACATAACAAGTCCCCATTATTAGACTTTCTCCATAATGGTGTGGTTTTCGTTTGACAGTTGGTACATTGGAGGAATTTTTTGTTAATGGAATTCTCACTTATAGATTGGTTGATGGGCGACGATTTGATCGATTTGGGTGGGGAGAGGGCAATATCCAGGGACTCGCTCTTGAGAGAGAGTTCCAAAGAGTTGATGTATGAGGTTAAAAAGTTATTATCCTTGGTAGAAGGCTCGGAATTAGCATTGGAGTTGAGGTTGGAGTCGGGGGTGTTGAATTGAGGGTTGAATTCGTTGCCATATTCTTCTTGGCTGATTCTTCTTATATGGGCGACATAGTCAAACTCGTCTAAGTTGGGGTCGTTAAGATTGTGATTATCGGGAACCACCACTGGGGCAGGGTCTGGACGATCAAAGAGTTTTTTGCTTTGAATTCGCCAGGCAATGTTACTGATACGTTTGTTATGGGGTAAATAGCTTTTATGTTGATACATTTGATAAACCTTTATTGAGCTATTGTCGAGGTCATTGATTAGTTCTTTAACGTTGAACGACTTTGTAAGAGGAGGCTTCGCCTTCCTAATTGGCTTGGTGACGGTGTGCTGAGAGTTCCATGATGAGGGTTTGGAGAAGATGGACGAGGCTGACGATCTTTGCGGAGCGGAGTTCGAGAGGGAGGTGGAGGATGCTGAAGATGCAGAGTTCTTTTTGGGGATGGATATCGAGGAGGGGATCATAAAAAGGAGTGCGACTGAGTACGACTGGTTTCTATAGGCTATGAATAAGGATAAAAGGGTGTTGTCTGTCAGCGACCGGGACCGGGACAGGGGCAGGTTATAATAAAAAGATTCAAGATCAAGATCAGATCAGGTTTAAAGAGAAGGGGGAGGAAGAGGAGAAAAAAAAGAGAGAGAAGAAAGTAGTCGAAATTAACGAGAAGGAAAAAAAGAAACCTACTTTGACCAAGCGTTAAACTTTAAAATTAATTACAAGCATAGGAGCGATTCCGGAGGGGAAGGGGGGTTTTTGGGGGAAATTGGGTTCTACACATATCGACATTTTTGAAACATTCTCATTCTCTATATAAACTGGGACCTGATACAAGCGTGTCGGAACAACCCTACAGAAGTGTAAACCACTTCGGTGTCATTAGAAATGGAATGCATCTCGGAGAATTTGGTTAGTCACCGCTTTGATAAATGGGGGGTGACTGAGATTAAGAAAGAACCGATAACGCCCGAGCAATGATGCTTACGTCAGCAGCGCTTCAGGGACACCAACTCCGAGCACCGATTCCGGTTTCACGTGATAATAGGCACGTGACGTTCTCATCGAATATCAATTGAAGTTTGCAAATGTTTCTGATAACTGTCTGTCCGTCTGTTCGTTACAGTATGGCTGACAAAGTACGTGACACCAACCAGTTCAACCAGTTCAAGTCGAAGTATGTGTTTTTAGGTAATCCGGAAACCACCAGAACCCAGTTTCTTGCCAACGTCAACCGTG
This sequence comes from Isabelozyma rhagii, assembly GCA_003708185.3. Classification (NCBI taxonomy): domain Eukaryota; kingdom Fungi; phylum Ascomycota; class Pichiomycetes; order Serinales; family Metschnikowiaceae; genus Isabelozyma; species Isabelozyma rhagii. The sequence continues at coordinate 626,140 of PPNO03000005.1, read as the reverse complement.
ATACTTATGCGTCAATCAGCCAACATGACCCGTTACTTCTTTACAATTCGGTTGCCATGAACCAACCAATGGAATTAACACGCCTACAATTGATTAAAAAAATGGTGACTCCTTTAAAGAAGGGGGCAAGTGAGGGACAGATAAAGTAGAGGATACGCTTCAAAGGACAAGGATATGTGGCTCATGACAGGTCACGAAGAGTGAGATGATATTACAGCAAGGATATTGGTTGTGCTTTTTACCGTCAGTAGCAGAGTGAGGTGTTGTTACACTATACATAGTGGTAGTGCTTTTAACTTCCAATTACGAAAACGTCACTAGTAGACGTTCCTATAGACTATTTGAACACATTCCTATATAATCTTATGCAGACTCAATTAATGGAGCTTGTTCTGTCTCTTCAACAACCACAAACGAACCTGTTACCAAGGAGATGAAAGAGAAAATCAACAAAACACCACTAATCACGAAAGCAAAGATCCATTGCAAGGCAAATGCCTTGACCAACAACTGGCCCAATCCCAAACCAAACATCAAGTAAGAAGAACTAAGGCCCACACCCCAATCATTGAAGAAAAGAATAAACACCATAGGAATGATCAAAAAGTCCCAAATCAATACGTTGGACACAATTCTTCCGAAAAGCTTGTGGACATTGAACAAAACTGCCCCATTCCAGAAGATGGCATACAACAACCAGGCCAAAGGTAACGAACTGGTGGACAAGTGAATCAACACCCAATCACCAATAGGCTTGATCACGTAAGTCTTATGGGAAAAGTAAAGGGTTATGATATTCACAAAGTTAATAAGCAACAAAATCTCACTGAAGAAGAAGTGTTTCTTGGTGAAGAGTATAGTCCAGAAGAACGTCAATAAGTTGAACGCAGTAAAGTGCCAGGCCACTTTCTTAGCGTACTCTGCCCTGGAGGTGTTGGATTCTGTACTGGGCAAGAAGATTTGGCTGATGAACAATGCCTGGAGTAAATATAAAAAGGCCCAGAACGTGAGAGTAGTTATGATATTCGCAGAAAATGGGGTGTTGCTCACATTGAAGGGACTGTGTTTCTCAAATGGAGATCTTCCCACGAAATATCTAATGTTCACGTATATTGAGAGAAAGTAAGAGATTAAGGTTGATACCTTGATACCGTCGTTAGCCATTTTGAAAGTAATTGAGTGGGAAAAGAGAGTGAAAAGAATATCTGAGATCCCTTTAAATTGCATGATCGCCTCATGGTTGCTGTTGTATGCCAAAATAGGAAACGAGCGAAAAAAAAGGTAGAAGTGAAAAATTACAGCAACTTGAAATTGCAAGTGCCACATTCTTGTTGACGTATAGTTAATAATGTTGTATAGTTAATGTTGTATAATTGACGATTTATAGATTATATAGTAATTGACCTAACATGCACCACGGTAGGATTTTTTGTTTTTTTGGTGGCCCTGCTCACCGGATTCAGCATCTTTGATGGCCTTAGCATCAGAGGTACCATTGGAGACAATAGAAACCAACAAACTGTAGGCAATGGTCTTGTCGACTTCTTCAGACTGGTGTTTGGTCTTGAGAAGAACCCTGACGGTTTCACAAGATTTAATCAAGAGTTCCACTGACTCAATGATGTCGTCCATCAATTTTTGCAACAAGTTCAATCTCAATGAATCTTTTACAACCACCCTCAAGATTTCTTGTTCTTGCTCAATTGGAGTCAAGTGGTAGTTTGGAACAATGAACCCCTTGTTTCTTAAGAGCAAAGAGATGATTGACTGAGGAATTTCAGGGTACTTTTCTCTAAAATCGTCGGCGAACTTGAAGGCCACAACTGGTAAACCTGGGTAGTACTCTTCGTTCGCAACCGAGATGTCACGGTGTTTATGGTTCACGTGATGGAATTTGGTGTAAATGGTATCAGCAATTTCTTTGCTGGGGATTCTTTTGTGAATAACTGACAATACCTTGAAGTACTTGGATTCTTCCAAGAAATCAGATAACAATCTGGCGTTTTGAATGGCGGTGTTGAAGACTTTAGTGTAACCTTCATTACCAAAAGTTAAGAAGTTGTAGTATTGGTGGATAACCGGGAAACCAGGTCTGGAAAAGTTCAAACCAAATGTTTCTTCGATTCCTCCCAAGTAGTCTAATTTGAATCTAAGACTTTCGGGAAGATGCTCAACATCTCTCCAAATAATCCAACCCAATCCAGCGGTGGTCAAACCGAACTTGTGGCCCGAGGTATTGATGGAGACAACTCTGTCGATCTGGAAATCCCACTTCAAGTGGGGGTAAACGAAAGGTGCTACGAAACCACCTGAGGCCCCATCGACATGGATTTTGACGTCAAGACCGGATTCCTTCTGGATATCATCCAAAAGACGGGCAATTTTTTCTACTGGCTCAAAGGACCCAGTAAAGGTAGAACCCAAGATCACAAAGATCCCAATGGTGTTTTCATCAACGTTTTTTCTGATCTCATCGACGTCAATGACGTAATTGGAATCTTTGGTGATGCGGATAGTTCTATTTTCCACGTCAAAGTAACGAGCAAACTTCTCCAAAGCCACCTGGGCACAAGAAGCCATTAAAATGTTAGGGTTTTCGGTAGATTTGCCAGCGGCCTTTCTTCTTTCTTGCCAGGCTTTCTTCAAGGCCAATCCACCCAACATAATGGCTTCACTGGAACCAGTGGTTGCAGTACCAACGGCGGTGGTGACGTGCTTATTCTTTTGCTTATCCAATTTTCTTGGAGCGTGCCACAAGTTACTGATGATGGAGATACATCTCTCCTGGAAATCAAGTAATGCTGGGTACTCGTCGTTATCGGCCAAATTCTTCACCAAGTTGTTGGAAATCAACTTCAAGGGCAAGTCGTCGATGGTGGTGTTAACAAACGAGGCCAAGTTAAGACTAGGGGTCCCGTCTAAGGCCAATTCTCCTTCCAAGTACTTGTACACCAATCCGCCTTCTGCTGACTGGCTGGGGATCTCGTACTTAGGAACTGGCTCGTTGGCATCGTACTTGAAGACGTATTCTTCGGTGTTGTTCAAGGGGGTTTTAGCCAACTTGTTAAAGATGGTGTCTCTCAATTCGTCACTGTCGACGTGCTTACTTAAGGTCATGGTTGTGTACAATTGATAGTTGAGTGACTAGAATTGCAATTGGTAAAGAATAGGGATGGGAAATGGGATATTTATGTAGCAATTGAGGGTGGATGCTGTCAAAAAATTTGGTGGAGATCGGGAGATTGCGAAATGGTTGCTTGCCCAATGAGGGAGCTGGTGGCCCCAAAACCATCGTTGACGGTAGGCACGTTCACACGGAGAACCCGGGTCAGTCAGGTTGGCTGTAGGAAAGGCATGATCTAGCCAATTGAGGCTGAAGTTACGACACCTGAACCATTTTAGGAGCGAAATTACTACGGCCCCAATTAAAGTTCAGAGTTGAGGGGGGGGAAGAGACGTATGAAGCGGAATTAGCCTTCATGGCGTTGTAGAAGTGACAATTCAAATTTGGCCGTGTCCTGCATAATCTCAGGTGATGTGGGCCCAACCCTTACAGGTTGATGTGGCTTAAGTGAGAAGAGGGTTGCTGTGCTTCCGGTGCTGCGTGGTTATGGAAGTGTTGTGTCCGTATCCATCCAGCTCTTTGTTCGTCTCTGACGAAAATGGTTATGGAGGGGACTGTCGAATGGATATGGGCTAGACTATCTCTGTAGATGCAAGCTGTGTTCGCTGGCATTATCGTGCATTGTTCGATAGCATGGCCCTAGGCTCTGTCTTAGCCTTTGCTGGCACCCTCATGCATTGTTCGTTAGCATGGTCCTAGGCGCTGTCTTAGCCTTTGCTGGTACTCTCATGCATTATTAGATGCACCATGCCATTTGCTCGTCTGGCGGATCGCCTGGACATCCATATTCTCGCTCACACTCGCTACACTACATCTACAACTATCCATGAGGAAGTCTGATAATCATTAATCATTCAAGTTCTTCTAGACCAAGCTGTATATACAAAGAATGAAATTTCATAGATGATTAAAATTATTCGACATCATCGAATTTTTGACCTTCAATTAAATCAGGAATATCTTCTTCTTGAGCTCCACCGGCAGCAGCACTCAATTCAGCTGGGGTCTTTCCGGCTTGTAATTGTTCAGCCAATTTACGCAAGATTTCAAGGTTTTCGGCTCCCAATTGTGGTAAGATTTGTGGAATCAATTGAGTAACATCTTTTTCTTGTGGGTAACCAGTGAAGGCAAAAGTATTGTGTTGATGAGCAGCTTGGATACCAACTCTGTTGAAATGTAACACCTTACCATCTTCTCTGAAGAAATTGGCTTCGTCAACTCCTTCGATTTTGGTGGTTTTCAATTTTCCTAAAACTTCAATCAATTTGGTGTCATCTTCACTCTTGACAACCTTCTTGGCTTTAACTCTAGCACCTCCAACCTTCTTTGGGCCAGCTTTTTGTAATTTGGCTAATTTTTCTGGATCAACTGGCATGTTTGATTTCTATTTCTAGTCAAGTCTATGAAAAATTTCACTTCTCTGAAAAGTTTCGTTGAAAAATTTATACTGTGCGTGCTCCCACCGTCACCGACCTGATTTACGTCCACCAGAAATTGATTTAGCGCACGACCTTCTTTTTCTTTCTGTCACTTATCCGCCGCGTGTACGGGTGCACGTCTCACAGCAACGCACGTGATTCATGCAACATGATAAAGTCCTTTGCTTTCTCCTTTTTGCTTCTTCTTCTCTTCCTCCACAGTTATGTTGGTGGTTCATAACAGTATCAAGTACGTTAACCAGTACTTCCCGCCCACAAATCACTGGTTGATTTTGGTGGCTTCCATCCCCGTTGCTCTTGCAACCGGCACTCTCTTCGTGTTTTCTGTCTACGGCACTCAATTGGCAGAACAGTGCCATCTTGCTTCGTCGCAAGCAGCCAATTTGAACATCAGTGCTACGGTGGGGACGGCAATTGGCGGAGTTGTTAGCGGTATCATCACTGATGTATATGGAACCCAGATCCCCATTTTATCCAGTGGACTTTGCTTGTTTGTAGGCTATAAGTGGTTGCATCATTTGTTCTTAGTCGGACCCGATGCTAGCCATTTGCAATTGTTAACCTCGATGTTTTTAATCGGCATAGGATCGGTCTCCGGTTACTTCAGCTCCATCAAGGGTGTCACTATCAACTTCCCTAACTATAAGGGAACAGCACAGAGTATCACCATTGCTTCTTTTGCAATCTCCAGTCTTGTATACCTGTTCATCTCATCCAAGATATTCAAAGGTGATGTTGCTGCTTTCTTACGGTTCCTCTACATTTCTAGTGGGATTATGCTATTCTGGGGGTTCGTTTTCATCAGAATCGACGGCTACATTGATACTCCGGCCGTGGACACTCATGAGACGGTGCCTGCCATCGAAGAACAACCATTTTTGTCGGCAGTGCTTTCTAACGAGGATTACGACACACTCCCTACATCGTCACAAGATGATGACCTTAAAAACAAGTCTTTGCTGGATTCGGTTGCTCATCCGGTGTTTTGGATTCACTACATCATTCTCTCTATTATCCAAGGGTTGGGCCAAATGTACATTTACTCCGTCGGATTCATCATTAAGGCTGTTTACTATCATTACACCCACTCGCATGAAGAGGCCTCTGCCCACCCATCTCTAATCGAATTACAGGCGTTGCATGTGTCGTTGGTAGCAATATCTTCATTTTTTGGAAGACTAACTTCGGGACCCCAGGCAGACTTCTTGGTTCATAAACTTCACTTCCAAAGACACTGGATTCTCATCTGGGGGTTGACCGTAATGTTGTTGGGCCATTTGCTAAACTCTTTCAGGGTTGAATCGGATTTTTCTTCTTTACACCAAGTTAACACTTTGCTTCTGGTAGGCTCGTGTTTCATTGGATATGCTTATGGCTTCAGTTTTACCTGCTATCCAGCAATTATTTCCGACCTTTTCAACATGAAAAACTATAGCTTCATCTGGGGAATCATGTACACCAGTACTACTCTTGGACTAACGGTAATGACGAAGCTATTTGGACACATCTACGACTCGAATAGTGACGTTACTGATGACAAAACTGGAGAACCTTTCTGTGACAAAGGTTCAGGCTGCTACAATAGGGTATTTTCGATCACTGCTTCCTTTTCTGTGTTGGCTATGGGCACTATTCTCGGGTATATATACTCCAATCGCCGCTAACGAGAAGAAAAAGACTGAAAACTAGTATTTATAGACTTTGATAATAGAAATAGATCAAGAAACTACTGTAGTCGTCTAAGGGTGGCATCTTTAAAGTGTAGCCATTCTAGCTGACGGTTAATAAGGCTGCAAATCGGTCTTAATTTCGGGATACGATATTCTCTAACGGTTGCAAATATAAAAAATTTGACTCATTGCTGAATATTCACCACCACACTAATAAAGAGCCGTTCAAGCACACATTATCATACAATCTTCAGACAATTGGCGATATCCTTGGTTTTATGATATGTTTTCACAAAACACCCGTACACCACAACATATACAACTACGATTCATGATCTCATCTCAACTCATCTCAATTCGTGTCAATCGCTATCCATGAGTCGACCCGTTTCTGTTGAAAAATTGTTGGGCACCGACAACCAAGGGGGCCAATTAGCAAAACCGAAGTTCTTGTCCAAGAAGCAACGAGAAAATAGACCTTCCAAAGACCAGAATAGACACTTCGATGGAATAAGACCCAGACCGTCCAAACACCGGTTTGATGAAGAAGAAGAAGAAGAGGAGGAAGTAGACGAGCCCAAATTTGTGAGCCGATCCACCCTGTCCGTGAAGAAGCCCTTGAAGAAGCTAAAGTCCTCGAAATTCAACTTCGATTGGGATACAACTGAAGACACGACGCTCGAGTTTCAGCCTCTAGTAAACTACCCTACCGTCCATAACGAAGAACAAAGAGTTCCCCAAGGAGCTCATTGGTCAGAAAAGCCATTGAATGCAATGACAGTAAGAGATTGGCGAATCTTCAGAGACGACTTTAACATAACTGCCAAAGGAACCGAATTACAGAACCCATTAAGAAGCTGGAAAGAGTCCAAGCTTCAACATCAATTAGTTAATATCATTAAGAAGCTCAATTTTACTGAGCCCACACCTATTCAACGAGCAGCAATTCCAATTGCGATAGAGCATAGAGATATTGTGGGTATAGCAGAGACAGGATCGGGGAAGACATTAGCATTTCTAATTCCTCTACTTAACTATATCCTTTCGATCGATAATGACTATTTAAAGTATGAGCATCCTCGAGGACAGAACCATAATCAACCACTTGGCTTGATTCTTGCTCCTACCAGGGAGTTAGCCTTGCAAATAACCAAAGAAGCGAAAAAATTCACCGATTTATTGAACTTGGTGGTGATTAGCATAATTGGAGGGCACCAGTATGAGGAAACCATCAATTCGGTGAAGAATGGGGTCCATATAGTTGTAGCGACTCCAGGAAGGTTGATAGATTCATTGGAGAGAGGAATCATCAATCTTGATAAGTGCTACTTTCTAACAATGGATGAAGCAGATAAAATGATTGATATGGGATTTGAAAAATCATTACAGTCAGTCTTGAGTTATTTACCTACAGAAGAAACTTTGCAACGGTCGTTGGATGAGAATATATTACATGTGACTAAACGTACTACATTAATGTTCACAGCTACCATCACTCCAGCAATTGAGAAAATCACCAAAAGGTATTTGATCGATCCTGGCCATTTGACGATTGGTGATCCCAATGAACTATTGGAGAACATTGTTCAACGTTTCGAGTACTTGGGTGACACTGCGAGTGAAACTGCTGCAAACGAGCAATTGGATGCAAAAAGATTTGGAAAATTGTTGTTGGAAGTCAAAAGTCACATCCGTTACCAAGAAAACTACTCTATCATAATATTTGCCAATTACAAAAGAGTCTGTGAATTACTTTCTCAGCAATTGGCAGATAAAGGATTAGGTGAGAATGTGGTGATTCATGGGTCTAAATCGCAAGAACTTCGTGAAGCAGCAGTAGAAAGCTTTCGTGCTCATAAAGTCAATATCTTAATAGCGACGGACGTGGCTGCTCGAGGTATTGATGTTCCGAATGTATCTCTTGTAATTAACTATCAAATGCCAATGAAGTTTGAAGAATATATCCATCGGATTGGTAGAACGGGGAGAGCTGGAAAATCCGGGACTAGTTACAGTATGGTTGACGTTTCAGACAAGGAAATATTCATACCTTTGAAGAAGTTCTTGACAAGAGGAGGACGCAGAATCCCTGAATGGTTGTTCAGGTACGTGGAAACCATCAAGGATTGATTGTGTCACACAAGTAAAGTGATCAGTTAGTCTTCATCACTCGAGTAACCACCGAGTAAATTCTTAACAGTGGAACTCTGGAGTTCCTTCTTTTTGGCTGATTGAAGCTGACCAAATTTCTTCATTATCGAAACATCTGAACCTTCAAAAATACCCTTTGATTCTTCTGGCGCAGGCAATGCCAATTGTTCAGGCTCCAACTCCGGCTCTGCTTGTTCATCTTCTACTTCTTCGACTTCATAACTTGTTGGAGATTCGACTTTTGGCTTCTTGGATACTGTTCCCAAGATCTCCTGAATGGTGTTGATTGTAATTTCTTGTAAGTTTCTTTTCCGTTTGAGCTGGGCTTCCGCATCAGGATCTTCGTTGGCCCATCGGATATTCAAAATCTCGTTATTATCCAATGACTGACTTTGCATGGCTTCTTTCGCAAATTGGGCCGAGGATTCTAGTTTATAGGTTACAAATGCACAACTCTTCCCATAAAGTACTTTTATCTGTTCGATGGAGCCGAATTCTTGGAAATGCTTGGTTAATATATTCTCCACATTATCCTTCTTATTGTTGCCTATCAGTAATCCACCCACATATAAAGTGGTATTCACCCGATTGAATGATCCTACTCCATCCATATCATCACGATATTCACTGGTTTTATCTCTTCCGAAGCAATCTTGTGTTGGCATAAAGTAGTCGCTTTCCACAGGAAGACGATGGAGGTATGGGCACTTTCTTCCTCGGTAACAACAACCACGAGCGAAAAACAAACATATGGATGATTTGCTTCCTGCTTTGGTATATCCTGCATCCTTATCGATGTTCACTCGGAAGTTCAGCTTGATATAGCTCCTCCTCGAGGAATCACCACCAGACCACTTCAAGAACCAGATATTGAAGCTGCTGCCGGTCTGGGGCGGCTTGTCGTCATCTGGTATGGAGTCCGGATCCACCTGGAGTCGGGCCGGCTTCTTTTTTTCCAATAGGCTGACTTGTTTGCTCGTCATTTGGTGACGTGTTTGCCTTAGCTCATCTCATCGTGTTTCCAATACTGGAGTTCTAGTGTAATCAAGAATGTACGGGTGTTGTTATCAGATGTACGGATGTTAATTGGTGTTTTATGATCTACAGTTGTACCACTTTGGGAGTCGGGGAAGACGCGAGTTGCGGTTCTAAAAATAGCGATGGAGAAGTGTGGATTTAGTGGGCTGACACCCGGGAATCCAGTGAGTGGGTTTAGTTAGGTGAAAATGGGTTATTATGGCAAGAACTACAATCAAGTATTAAACAATTGTATTAGATACAAATAAAATAACAATATAAAGATTTTTACTTTTAGTAGGCATTAGGCCCCCAAACCAGCACGAAATGAATAAAGTGAAAAAATGTATGCCAAATCGAAGTGAGCCTCATTGCTTAAGCAAGGTTGAAGATGAAGGAGAAACCAACAATACCAGCAATAGCAGCAGCTTTCTTCCAAGATCCAGATCCAAAAGTAGCTGGAGAAGCAGCTGATGAAGAGGAGGATGTAGAGGAGGATTTAGAGGAAGATGCAGTTTCAGATCCAGAAGCAGAGGAAGCAGCATGAGCAGCACTAGAGGTCAAGGAACCAATGGCTGAAGAAGCAGCATGGGAACCAGAGGAAGCAGCACCGGAGGTGACAGAGGCAGCCAATTCACTAGCACCGGAGGAGGCAGCAGAGGCAGCAGAGACAGCGTATTTGATAGCGTTAATACCCATGGTTGATTAGTGTGTAAATGTAAAAAGTTATTTAGCAAGGAAAAAAAAAGTCAATTCTAGTTTAAGGATAAATTCGGCTAGTTATATAATACTTGAGAATAAACCTGGATGCATAAAAAAAAAAACCCGAATTAAACCCCAGGCTAGCAAACGCTATTTATACCAAGTTCCACAAACTGATTTAATGTTAAAAATACATCAAGTTAGCAGAATTGAATGATGCATTCGTGACATGTTGGTATGATTTGGATCAACATGAAGCTGGGTAGTTCATCTTTTTTTAGACCCCTAGCAACAGACAAAGAACGTCACTACTAGGAGGATAACAAGAACCAGCATAATGATGGAACGGGAACCTGCAATTGGGGCGAAGGAGGTGATCAAGGTTACAAACCTCAAAACATAACAGATCTTCAAAATGCACAAATATAACTTGCTTCCAGCCATTTATTAATTAAATTAACCGAAAAAGTAAAACCAGTTGAAATTTAACAACGACGCAAAGTCCAAAAATAACCGGTGTGGATTTAAAAATAGCATACTGATACCTGTGGGTGTATTTTTCATCTGCCAAATCCGGATAAAATCATCCACGTCAAACGCTTGCTTGCATATTCCTGCATGAAATATGTAAAATCGCTGGTTTTACAGGGGGTTCCACGTGACAAACGCCAGTTACGTGTTTACCGTGAACCGTGAATAGCGGAACTCAATGAAATCATATCGACCAGAAAAGTGCTGTGTGAGTTGGGTAGTAGCCGTCACGATCGGGGCTCTGCCGTCGTTTAGCAAAGAATGGTGGTGGCGACATGCAATAAAAGAAAAATCAAAGAATATTGGAAATTTCCTAATTAGGAAGTCTAATGACCCAATGCAACATAGGAGGAGCAAGTTACCCCTGCTGCTCAGGCAAAGACCACATCTCGGGTGGGGGGCGGTGAGAAAAGCGGTTCAAGACTGAACAGGACGTAGGGGTACTGATGGCGTAGGAAGTGAGGCAGGATTAGAGATTCTTGGCCCTTATTTGACAGGTCTTGTCTTGCAGGTGAAGCCAAGGTTGATTTGAGCCGCCGAATATGACACCAGTACACCCAATAAAAACACCAGTGCACCACAACAAAACATCCGTACACCGATTTCTTTGATGGAGTTGACGAAAAATACGACGCCAAAAGATGTCTGGTCAATCTCTCAAGTAGGCCCTTAGAAATGATGACTATTAGTATTGATTCTCTAGCAAACTTCCTATACCACTTAACCACCTCACTAGGGTGGGGTTTCATGTTTGTGGGTTTCTGGCTGCCGAAGTAAGTATCACTCCCGTATGGCTGAGACGCATATGCTAACTTTTAGTTTACTCTTTAGTTACATTCCCTTCTGGTTCTTTGTTTTAATCGGTGTCTGTCAGCTCCTCAAGGGTACACATAAGAGTTTCACGTACCTTTTTCGATCACCAAAACAGTGGAATATTGTTGGAAACACCGATATAGTGTTGATAACAGGAGGAGCAAATGGACTCGGGCTTGAAATTTCTAATTTACTATGCGCGAAGGCTAAGAAAGTAATTGTTATTGATATAGAGACTCCATCAATTAAGAATGACGCCATTGAATTTTACAAATGTGATTTGAATGATAAATCGGCCACTTCGAATGTTATAGAAAAGATAATTGCTGATCTAAAGGAGCAAAACCAATCTGTGAGTGTACTTATCAACAATGCTGGAGTGAGACATTCGAAGTCATTACTTAAGTTACATCGCGATGAGATCAACTCAGCGTTCAACATCAATCTTATGAGCCCGATTATTCTTGTAAGATCAGTAATTGGAAACCATGTTGACAATATACTTCCGCAGAATCCCAAGGCCCAATTGACGGTGGTGTCGATTTCCTCGGTTCTTGGGTATATAGGCCCCAAGAATCTCTCGGTGTACTCAGCTACCAAGGCAGCCATAATTCAAGTTCATGAATCACTTACTCAAGAACTTGCCCAATATCCTACAGTTAAGTTGTTACTTGTTACTCCGGGCCAGCTCACAACTCGAATGTTTGCAGATGTGAAACCTGAGAAGCAGTTTCTAGCTCCTTTAGTCGAACCTCGCAAACTAGCTGAATTGATCGTTGAAAGAGTTAATTCGGGAGAAGGTGGAGTGTTGAGCACTCCTCTTTATACTAATTTCATTCCGATTATAAAGGCATTGCCAGTCTACTTACAAGATGTGTGTCGATGGTTTTCTAATATGGACAACAAAGTAACGGAAGTAGCTGACGAGGGAGAACTTTAAAAGAATCAAAATGATGTTTTCAGGATAACGAATACTTCATTGTCGAGGACAGACAATAATAGAGACAATTGTACGAGTATTAGTGTATAGTTAGAAATATGAATAATTAACTTGAATCCTCTCCATGTAGCAATAGCCGAGAAAAATGAAGTCAAAACCATTTCCAAACCTACCATCTGTCTCTTGATTCAGCGAAACAGATCAGAAGCATAGCATATTGCCTGTTATCGCATTGATAATCACTTTTTGCAGCCGCACCCGTGCATCTGGGTCCGCACCTTCCTAATAGGGATAGTGCAAGAGAGATTCTTTATCAAAATTCCGCCAAAATACCCGGCGCATATACTTCCCCAAATAGGCAAGCCCATCCAGGGCTGAACCTGGACTTAGTGGAGTAATTGCCATTCATTCAACAACCCATCGACCTATTGGATGGTGCTTAAGATGCAGAAGATAACACTGATGGAGCTAGCAACCAGTCAAACGAAGGCCTCGTTGTTCTGGTGCTGAAGATACTTTTTTCACTGCCAAATCCCCCTCAAGTGGAGTAGCCGAAAAATGGGCTCTTTTTTTTTTTTGCGCTAACCTGTGGAAGATGAGCCTTATCTACAGAACTATATAAAAACGGAAAATGATCCACAGAGATTGCAACTTTTTTTTTTTCCATAAACAATCATCAATATCTTAATCATGTGTGGTAAAACTTCAACTTGCGGCTCTACTACTACCGAATCTAAAGCTGCTCCAGCTCCAGCTGTTGCAGTTAATAAGCTTACTGCCAAAAAAACCAACTCCTGTTGTGGTGCTTCATGTAAATGCGGTTCTGGATGTCAATGTGCTTCTTGTAACACCACCAAATTATAATCTGCTGACTACAGTACCAGAAGTCTGCTGATTACCATACCGACAAATAGCAATACTCTCAAGTATTAACTACTACATATATTTAATGAACGCTGATTACGATGATTAACGTAGATAAGATGATGGCACTACAAGTATCAATGATGGCACTACAGCAAGTATTATACCAGATAGATTTTTTTTCGATAAATAGATAAATAAATTAAAACAACTTCATCAACTCATAGTTAACAAACGGAGATAAAATTACAAGCAAATAAATAAATCATGGGTCTCCTCAGTACTTACTTATTTTCTTGGGGATAACTCCAAAGTTTCCTTTTTGATGTCTGCTCCTAATTTAGGGTGAACCTTGGAGAACATTTCAAATACACGGTCTTGGATGTGAGCATCAGCAGCTTGAACATGCACGGCAATGTTGTGAGCCAAATGTTGTTGTTGGTTAGGGTATCTAGCCAAAACTTTGTATAATTCGGCTGGTTGTTTGAAGTCATCTTCAGTGACTTTCCAGTGGAATGGACAAGCGGCACCGGTCCAGACTTCTTGATCTTCTTGAATTGAGAATTGTTTGAATTCAACTGGGTTGGAGGTAGCCAAGTAGTTTGGAGTGCTACCAAGGTTACCATTGACATTCATAGCACCATCTCTCATGTGAGGGTTGAAAACACGGCCAGTGACAGGACAGTTGACAGGGATTTGAGTGTAGTTTGGACCCAATCTGTGTCTGTGAGTATCGGCGTAAGAGAACAATCTAGATTGTAACACTGGATCAGCAGATGGTTCCATGTAAGGAACGGTGTGGGCAGGAGAGAAGGCAGCTTGTTCGACTTCGGCGAAGTAGTTCTGTGGGTTTTCGTTAAGGGTGAATTTACCGAATCTTCTCATTGGGTAGTCAGCGTGAGGCCAGACCTTGGTCAAGTCAAAGACAGAGAAAGGAGCAGCTTTGGCTTGTTCTTGAGTCATGGTTTGGACGTAACAAGTCCAAGATGGGTAGTTACCTTTAGCAATGTTCTTGAACAAATCTTCTTGAGCATGATCAGGGTTGGAGCCAGATAAAGCGCCGGCTTCTTCGTTGGTTAAAGTCTTGAAACCTTGGTCACAGATGAAGTGGACTTGGACGTAGTACCAGTCACCCTTCTTGTTGGACCATTTATAGGTGTGACCAGAATAACCGTTCATTTCACGGTAGGAGGCAGGAGTACCACGGTCAGAGAACAAAACCATAACTTGATGGGTAGCTTCTTGATTGGAGGTCAAGTAGTCCCAGAACATGTTAGCATCTTTCAAGTGAGTTTCTGGGTTTCTCTTTTGGGTGTGGATGAAGTGAGGGAACTTGGAAGGGTCTCTAAGGAAAAAGATTGGGGTATTGTTGTAAACCAAGTCCAAGTTACCTTCTTCGGTATAGAATTTGGTTGCGAAACCTCTTGGATCTCTGGCAGCATCGGCAGAACCCAATTCCCCACCGACGGTGGAGAATCTGGTGAAGATTCTGGTTTTTTTACCAATGGTGTCAAGGAAAGCAGCACCACAAACATCGGTGATGTCGTCGGTGACTTCGAAAACACCGTAGGCACCAGAACCTTTGGCGTGCACCACTCTTTCAGGGATCCTTTCTCTGTCGAAATGGGCCAAAGAGTCAATCAAGTTGAAATCTTGTAATAATAAAGGACCATGTTGGCCAATTCTTTGTGTGGCGAATGGTTCTGGGATAGGACAACCGTTGGAGTTAGTAAATTGGGGTGCCATTGTGTAGGAAGTAAATAGAAGTAGTTAAAACAAAGTAGAGAAAAAGAAAGATTTAAAATTCGAATATGAAAACGGGGAAGCTTTTATATATATATACGCATAAGAAATAACCAATTAAGGTTATGTCGATTAGTGATGTTAGACTGTTCCAAAACTGAAATCGACCCTTGTAGCCAGAACGGAAAAAATAAAAAATATACGGCCCAGGGGAGAGTCAATAAGCGGAGAGCGAACAATAATATGTCAGCACACCGGAGGCCAGAAGTCTGGGGAAACAGAAAAAAGGGAGATGACCATGCTTACTACGCAGCGATCTCATTGGCCAGGAGCCGTTGATGGGCCAAGATGTCAGCCGACTTCCATTGGATTTGGTCAATGTTGCCGGTTTCAGACAGGCCATCACCGTCCACCATGCTATCGTGGGGAGAGGCACCTGCTTAACATCTACTGATGTTTGATTGGCTGGCAGTTGTACCGAGGAGGAGTGAGGGAGTGGGAACTGCGTTGGTGGGGTAGCCGCCGGGCCATGTGACAGCTGGGTCGTGGAGGGCACATTTTCGTCCGAGGGTAAGGATTGCCGATAAGTCCGGGCCTACTTTGGAGCTGAAGGCCGCCAAAAGAGCTCTGGTATAGCGGATGGGGATGTGGATGGGGATGAGAAAGGGTAGATGTGAGTCGTAAAATGGTGCGTAAATATGTAGGAATGAAGGATGTCAAATTCTAGGTGTATAGATCTGTAATGGAGGTACGGTTATGGGTCTATGACTATTTATCCATGTCTTTGCAAGGGAATGAATATTCAGCTAGTATCAATGACTATCTGTACGAGTGATGACTTTATTCAAACCGATCTAGTTAGAGTGAAGTATACTATCGATCTAGTTAAAGTGATACAGCGCTGTGTTTGTACGGCAAGGTAGTAGATGATTCGCGATTTTGGCTGCAAACTGTTGCTGCGTAAGGTGCTACTGCACCCGATCTACTTCGTGCCATTTGAAGTTCTAAGATATTGATACATTCACGTTAAGTACAGCCTCTAAATACATCAAAACACTAAATGCATTGGCCCAAATATGCATGAAACTGATATTCTGGCAAATGTAGCTTGAGTCGCTTATAAGCATGTGCTCATCCAAGAATGGCAATTGCTTTGTTGGTCTGTCCTTTGCATATGCAACAGCATCAGCTAATCATAGTTCCTAATGGCAAGATCTGAAAAATGCTGAGGTACCACAGTATGAGATGATAGCTAGGACCATACTCTGCAGGTTGTTCTCCAAAATTATGGTCAAGACCGTTTTCTGAAGGTTGTTCTCTAACATGATAGTTACGACCGTTTTCTGAAGGTTGTTCTCTAACATGATAGTTACGACCGTTTTCTGAAGGTTGTTCTCTAACATGATAGTTACGACCGTTTTCTGAAGGTTGTTCTCTAACATGATAGTCACGACCGTTTTCTGAAGGTTGTTCTCTAACATGATAGTTACGACCATTTTCTGAAGGTTCCCTAACATGATGGTTACGACTATTTTCCGAAGGTCATCCTCTGATAGTCAAGACCATTTTCTTTTCACCATTCTAATACCATATCTAAGCAGACTTTCTCTCTCTTCTCCATGCCTTGAATTCCTCTGTAAGCAATTCACCATTTCTCAACTGTTTGTTTTCTTCTCCACTCAACTCAATCAACGACATCGTTCGACTACCACTGTCATACTGGAGTTTATAAGCCACCTTCTTATTTTCTTTGTCAATGCTAGTATTAAGCCACTCAAGTAAGGCTCCATACCATTTCAAAGCATTAACACATACTATTTTATTGTTATTCGGTTGCTGCTGACTTATAGGGTTCTCTTTAATCAAAATAGGTATTTCTTCGGTTTTATACACTTCCACAGACTTCAACGCAAAACTCTCATCTCTAAACCCATAAATCACTTTGCTGATTCCCAACAAGAAACATTGGGCCCACGCCTTGAACAATTTCTTCTCAAAAGTCATCACTTGCCCCCGATTTTCAATCGTTTTGCTGGTCTTTAGCTCAGCATAATGCATCAATATGTTATCTTTTTTGTCTCCTCCATCAGGTATATAATCCCATACACAATCCACTTCTCCAGCTAATAAAATTCCCACATTACTCATTCCGGTTTTAACTACTGAAATGTACTGTTCATAGTTATTAACAATTTTCTTCCCTCTTTTGCTAATCAATGTCCTTGAACATTCAGCCCATGGTTTTGGTAACGTCACCCGGGCTTCAAATGCGTATCCGGAATACTCACACTTTTTCACATAGTCATTGGCTTCCTTCTGTTGCTGATTACGTTGGTTGAGTTCAAATGCGTCATCGGATTTGATGAAAAGTTGGCCGTCAAAGGCAATGATTTTCAAACTAATGTCATCATTCAAATTGTATGGGAGCGTTAATAGTTTTGTCATGATTCCTCTGTACGTAATGATGTCTACACCAATCTTCTTCCCATCATTGTTCTTCTCGTACTTGATTATATTCTCAAGGTAGGGACCAAACTGGGCCACATTCTGCTCCTCTGGGATTTTCTTGAACGTCGAATACCCGGCCGACAAGTTGATTTCTCCTTTATCTATACTAGAATCATTCAAGTAGAAGTACGATAAATAGTCTTCTTTGGCCGTTTTGTCATCATTAACCCATTCACCATCGATGTCTCGGGCGAAGGAAAATAACTCGCGTGGTTGTTTGAGTGCAGTGGTTTTGGACCGTGAATTGAGTGGGAATGTCTTGATCATACTCTTGGTCGCTATCTCGTTTCCTTTAGCTACTTTGTTCTGGCATGAATTTTTCACTTCTACTTCAAATTTGCACATCTCGCGGTTTTTTTGTTTTTCTATTTGGCGCACGATAAATGTTTTTTTAACTTTGACATCTTTTCTCCAGGTTTAGTTGAGCTTGGAGGTCATGCAATTGTTCATAGCGTGTGTGTGGCTTCTACTGTCAGTTGGGGCCCAGTCAAAATCGCCAGCGATTTCACATTTTGGGTTGTCCAGCTCCAAAATCGACCAGGATCAGCTCTTAAACTCCATTTTCGGAGTACAACTTTCTACTTCAAAAGCTCCTTATCCTACCTCGCTATCGGCACCGATTTGTCCACCGGCAATTGTTGGGGAGCCATCAACTACAGCCAGCAGTACTATTGAGATTGATGTGAAGTCTACTACAGCTTACGAAACAACTGCTACGGACGTTGAAGTCACGTCTACTGTGGATGAAGAAATACCTACCACGGACGCCCATAGTCTCTCTATAGTTGATAGCGAAGGGATAAATGGCACTTTTTTGGATAAAATCGCGTCTACTATTGAAAACAATACCATTGTATATGACATCTACTCCAACAGTACGCTGGATGAGTCCATTGACGAGTCCATTGAGGAATGTCACTTCATGTCATTCGAAGAGTGGAAAAAACAAAAGCAGCACCATGCTAAAAATTTGTCTGATATGGCCAACACCAACTTCACAGCAGCAGAAGACATCTCTAGCAACGACACCGAAGATGACGTTCCACAGAATGAAGTAGTGACCTACGATTCTACAGTGATTTCCAATGCTACTTTAGCGAAAGAGTCGGGTAAAACATACAAGAACAAGTTCAATTTCGCTTCTGTAGACTGTGCTGCTACTGTAGTGAAGACAAACTCCCAAGCCAAAGGGGCCTCGTCCATTCTTACCGAGAATAAAGACAGCTATTTGTTGAATGAATGCGCTTCCGAGAACAAATTTGTGATCATTGAATTGTGCCAGGATATTCTTGTAGAAAATGTGGTGATTGGGAACTTTGAATTCTTTAGCTCGATGTTTAAAAACATCAAAATCAGCGTAAGTGACCGTTTTCCTGCCCCGCAAGGTTGGAAACTATTGGGAGAATTTGAGGCCCTAAATATTCGTGATGTTCAAACTTTTACTATTGAAAATCCTTTGATTTGGGCCAGGTACTTAAAGCTAGAGATCTTAAGCCACTACGGTTCGGAATTTTACTGTCCACTTTCCATAGTTCGAGTTCATGGTAAGACAATGATGGATGAACTCAAAGAACAGGGCGAACATGAGGAGCCAGAAGTACTCGACAGCAAAGAACCAACTGCCGAGACCATCACCACAACCACAATTAACAATAATACCTTGAATTTCAATTTAATTGATCTTGAAACTGACGATGAATGCAAAGTTTTGTTACCCCATCTACGACTTTCACAGTTCTTGAATAATTTAAATTCTTCCCAAATATGTAACGCCAATGAGCTGGCTCAAGCATCGGCACCATCAACATCTTCCATTCAAATGAAATCCGCCATAACCACACAAGAATCCGTCTATAAGAACATCATTAAACGATTATCTTTACTAGAGTCCAACGCCAGTTTGTCCTTACTTTATATCGAAGAACAGAGTAAACTACTATCTACAGCATTCTCAAATTTAGAGAAACGTCAATTGAAGAAATTCGAGAGACTCATCACCAATTTTAATTCCACTTTAGCCAACCAGTTAATTTACTTCAAAGATTCCTATTCTATAATCCAAAAGGATACAGTAAATTACTTTTCAACACATGAAAACCTAATCAAAACCTATAATCAAAGGATTGCTCATATCAGTAATGATCTAAAGTTCCAGAAGAAGTTATCGATTTTCAATTCATTCATCATTATTTGCATTTTGGCCTATGTAATCATCACTCGAGATGCATATGTGGATATGGAGTATTATGAAAACGATCCTGTACCTAAGAAGATGCCCCGGTTGTTCCCTGTTGGAAATCGATATTCCAGAAAGAAGAACCTGAAAAATAATTCGTTTTTTAAATCGAAGAAGAAGCAAGCTAGAAGTTGAATGAGCCCAAAATCAAGAGGGGACTTAGTTCACACGTAACTTGGATGTATTAACATTCGCTCATTTGTCATGAAGAGAATCAGGTCTTCATACACTGCCCGCCTTGTGTCGTTCATTAATAGTGAAGTCAATTCGATTCTGACCTTCAAGCTTTACCCATGGGACTGACCCAGAATGGCTCAAAGTACACATACAGAAATATAACTATATTGTCACGATATTACGTTTTCTTTTGATTTGTACAAGAAATGAACTATTTACAAGTGAATCATGGAACCTACCATTCGTTGTCATTAAAACGGTTGGAATGTCTTCCTTCTCCTCTATTATTTCTATCGTAGTTTCTGTCTCTGTTATAGCTTTTACCGCTATTTCTGTCAAAGCTTCTATTATCTGATTGTCTTCCGTAACTTCTTCCTCCGTTGTTTCTGCCACTACGGTTTTTACCATAGTCCAGGAAATCCATTTTACTCCGTCTGCTATTGGCAGATCTATCAAGCTTGAATCCTCCAGGAACAGTGAAGTAAGAAGAAGCAGTACTTGGAGACATGGCCAAAACGTTCTGAATAAACTTATGGCTGACATCAAGCTTCATGGTAGGATCTTGGTTGAACGATCTGTAGCAATTAACCACTCCATCAACCATATTATTGAAGTCAAATCTCAAAGCCCCACTTACACCTTTGTAGAACCCTAATAAACTCTTAGTGTACTCTTCAAGCACCGTTTCGTCCAAATCAAGGGCCCTCAAAATAGCAGCTTCATCCTGCTCAAGAGTATCATAATCAATAGTTTCTGCAAACGTCACACCTCTTTGCTTCTGCAATGCCCGGATATAACTCAGTTCACTCTTGGATAAGAACAAGGTTGCATTTCCCTTAGCACCGGCCCTAGCAGTTCTACCAACTTTATGAATATAGTCGGCAACTTCTCTACTGGGGGTGAACTGAAGGACATCACTAACGTCACTGAAATCTAATCCTCTGGCTGCAACATCGGTACAGATCAAAACCCCATTTTTAGCTTGACGGAAGTCTTTTACGGTACGATCACGGGCACCTTGACTCATTTTCCCATGTAAACGGTAAAGTCTAGCTCTGGAATTCGATTCAAAGACGTCGTTGTATTTCAACTCTTTCAATATATCAAAAATACAATCAGTTCCTGCAACCGTTGGAATGAAAAGAATAGCTTTGAAATCGTTACGTTTGAGATTCTTCAAAATGAAACTTAATGTACTAATATGGGACTCGTAGATACTTTTGGTGGTTACCAAGGTTTGGTGGATGTTTTCATGAGCCTCGGGTTCATTTTCATCAACACAATTGACGAATTTATAGTTGGAGCTAATAGTGTTTCTGGCAAATGTATCAACTCTTTGGTCAACAGTAGCACTAAATAGCACCGACTTGAATTGACTATCTGGGTTAGTACCGTGCTTTTTACGGGCATCATACAATAAATCGTTGATATCTTCCAAAGTTTCTTCGAATCCCTGGTCAAGGAGCCTATCAGCCTCATCGTACACTCTATAAATCACATCAGAAACTGCTTCGATGAAGTATCTGTTGTTTTGCAAAAGATCTTGTAATCTACCTGGAGTAGCAACAATGATAGAAGGACGACTACGTTTATCAAACACAGTCTTACGGCCTCCAATGAAGGTCATTACTCTGGTATTTCTGGCTTCTTGGTAATGGAGGTTGGAAATGATCTTTTTGTATTCTGCTTCGATTTGAAGAGCCAAATCTCTGGTGGGTGCTATAATCACTGCCGTGGCTTTTCCTGGAACTTGTTGTTGGAGAGCTGATTGTAGCGTAGGAACTACAAACGCAAGCGTCTTACCGGTTCCTGTTTTAGCACGACAAACAATCCCCTTCTCTTCTTCGAGGATGGGGACCATGGACTGTTCTTGCACTGGAGTCAAAGTACGGAAACCCGCCTTGTTAAGCGCTTTTAAGATTGAGGAATCAAGCTTTTCGGAGTCTTTGAGAGTTTGGAAAGTGGTCCCATTGGACTCATTGTAGGCTCGGATACCGGCAGAAAAAGATCTTGTTGCCGCATGAGCGATCCTGGTACGAATTTCGACAGTCCTGGGGATGGAGATCCTACAGACAGACTTGAAAAATGACATACTTTGAAGGATACTGGCGGAGATGAGATACAGGCATCGCTTCTGATTAAGTGAAAATTTGTATTTTCTTCACGTCGTGCACATGATAATGTGGTGCACGGGCGGATAGTAAATGGATCATGAATTTGGCCACGAAGAAACAAATAGGGTAGCAGCTAATGGACCGAAATGGGCCCATTGGAAGTCATTTCAGCACTGATTGAGGCAGTGCTTCATCAAAACATGGTACGATAACCTTCACTTGGCCCTGTTAATGGTGCCCAAAGCAAGTTAGCACTCCACAAATTTCGCATTTTTCAGCCATGTCTCTCCAATTTCTTCTCTAGTAAATCGTCTTTTTCCTCGTTTCAGTTACGATAACACTTCTTTCTCCACTACAGCGCCCATACCTTTTCCTTTTCACATACATTCCCATTTGATCTCGCTCTTTCTACAAAACAGCCATGAGCCAGTACCAGCCCAATGCGGCGCCATCCAAGTCGTTCATCTCCAAAATCAATTCCAAATTCTCCAGTCTTTCGTTAGGAGCCAACATTCAAAACATCCATTCCGATAAAGATGGCGACAGCGCCAATGACACGCTTATTCACAATGCATTCAGCAAATATTTCGACTCAAAAGGGCTACCCTGGCCCGAATGGTTGGGTCCGCAGCCAAATAGACCTGCAGGCAATGGCCAAAGCTACCAAAGAAGACCCCAACCCACCTCTCAATTCCAGCCAATTCGTACTAGCTATAATTCTCCTCCTCAACAATCTCAACAGTTCCATCCGCAACAGCAACAGCAGTACAGACCTCAGCCCCAGGAATCGAGCCAGAGTCCAGAACCAGAATTGGGTCGTAAACTGTCGTATACTCCAAGAAGTAGTAGATTGCTGGACTTATATAACAAATCAAGACAGCAGTCGATACCTGGGTCAGGTTATAATGTCCAGCCAGTGGTGCAAAGAGCCAATTCCGGGCCTAGCGCTCACTCCCTGAGGTTGAGAGAAAGAATGCTCAACACTTCTCCTAGTATGAACAATGTCCATAATGCTGACGACTCCCAGGGAGGCTCCAAGGCCACCTGGGGCCGTCGCTAAAGACAGAAATTACCCACATACTCTTCAATTCTGCCAACATGTTCATAACAATGCCTTTTGTTCGATCTGCTTTCCTTTGCTGGGGCTACCAGGAAACTATTGAAAGACATTCTTATCTACCAAATTTAATGTACAATATATCAAGCATACTTTGTGCTTATTTCCTGTTTATTAGTAGACCTTTTCACTACGTTCTATTTAGTTTTTGGAAGTTGAACTCCCAGTGGTTTCGGCTTCGAATAAACCAATCAGGTAGCTGGTGGTCCGGAGGTAACTTAAGCTTGATGATGCCAACGTTTTCGAATTTAGTTGGATACTTATGAAAGTTCTTATAGTAGTTGTAATCATGCTTTTCTCTTATAGCTTGTATTTCTTCTGGCGAGAAGTCTTCTATTCTCTGTTTCTTCATGTCCCGGTCAATATACTTGGGTTTGAGAACGTTTTCGAACGATCTGCTCGTCATCGAGAATGAAGTAGATGGACTGTTGTTCCGGAAGCTTTTATTATGGTGGGCTGCTCGGACTATTTTGGTGTCGATTGAAGACCGTCTCCGTTCCATGTTAGCCCGAGCTACGCCCAAAAGCATGTCATTGTTGAAACTATTATTACGACTAGACCGCAAATAGTTTGGTGACGAGCCTGGAGTAAACTTTTTGGCATCTTCGTCCTCGGACTGGTGGTTGGATTTTTCCTGCTGTTTCATTTCTACGAGCTTCAAGAGATTGGCCGGAATTTGCGGTGATGCAGATAACATATCTTCATCCATATCATCGTCATCAATGCTTCGAGTATCATCTTTATCTTCGTCCCACATGGGTTGTTCGTCTATTGACCTCGATCTAGAGATAGAGTTGCGTCGAATGTATGGCGAAGGACAAAGAACTTCTTCCTCTTTTTCTCTATCTTTAAGTGACTGCTGATGCCGTTTTATATGCTGATTGAGTTGGTCGACCTCGTACGGAATCAACTCCGTCTGTACTAGTTCCAAAAAGGTTTGAGCATAGTAGTTGCTTTTATTAGAGTTTCCGGTATAGATTCGGTATTCATTTACGATGGAATTCAAGTTCCATTTTTGAATCTTACGAAGTATTCCTACTAACGTCAGCGTCAGATCCACAAGTAAAAGGTTATGCTTTGTCTTATTAAACAATATTCCAAAAGCCCCCAGAATCAAGTTCTTCTCAATTAACATCCATTGGTCATTCTTGGTTCGACTCGAAGTATCTAAAGATATAACATCAAGGGTGTTACCCATACTTAAGTCGTCACTCTTGGAAACACTCGATTTATCAGAACCGGAGACTTGGTCTGTATTGGCTTCGTTCTCATAGTTGTCTTTGTTCGTACTAGAGCTCTCTCCCGTATGATGATGATTACTGATTTTCAATCCCCCAAGATTGAACAATTCTACTTTGTTGGTTTCAAGGAAGTTTCGTAGCGTACGCGGAGGCTTCTCTGCATTCAATAGCACCAAGGACTTGAGTTGTAACGTCTCGAGAAACGCAAAATTGTCGGCTTCAAGTTTGGAACACCGGTAGATTCCCGGCTCTACCATGCCAAAATTGTCAGGGGGCACCAACATTTGGGGAACAGAGCTGAATGTGGAGGAGTTGGTCAAATGAGATTCGCATATAAAGCTATGTCTTGGTGCACGGGCCTTTACCACGAGATGATGATGAATGTTGTGTGGAGTTGACCAGGGAAAATGGAAAAGGAAGTAGCTAAACTGGCTACAGAATTGAATTAGGATATACATTGAGTGAACAGGTATCATACTAAGCCTTCTTTCTAGGCTTTGTCCGAGAAATATCCAGCCAATTGAGATATTAGAACAAAAGAGGAAACACAATAAAGCTTCATTATTTAATGTAGAAGAGATTGACTGTAACTATTTAGCAATTCAATTATGTATATAGGTAATATGGGATGTTTTAGCGATATCTGAGTAGAAATCTGAAAACCTACATGCTACAACAGAGACCTCCCTAGATGAAATTGAATTCTTTTGAAAACTGACAATTTCCTTAGATTGGAATTCTACATGCAAAGAATGAGGTCCTAACAGAATACCGATTGGAAAACATCAGAGTTTCCATTATTGTCTATACTTATCCTAGAACTTATTCAGCGATAGCCGTCTTAAAATCCTTTATAATAAAATGGTGTACGGGTGCTTATTTGGGTGCAAAATATTCCCCGCTACAGTGCTTGAGAATCTATGATTTCACTACTCATGAACTCTTAGTTACTATATATCTTCGCTCGTTAACCTCTGATCACCACATCAACAGGAATACCCTCGTATTCACCGTATCCCAACACCAAGTTAATGTTTTGCAAACACTGGGTGGCTGCTCCCTTCAACAAGTTATCAATAGTTGCTACTACAACAACTCTATCCTCTTTGGAGTTAACAGCAAATGCACCAACTACAACACCATGCTTTCCGCTAATATCTTTGACCAATGGAGCTTCACCACTGACAGTAATGAGCTCCTCTCCTTGGTATCTGTCCTGGTAAATATTTCTGATTTCACGAGAGGTGAGTGATTTTGGCTTGATAGGAATGGATATGGTGTGAGAGATACCTTGGAACCATTGGGCAACATGAGGGGTGAAAGCAACGTCAAACCCTAATTGCGAGCTGATTTCTTTTTCATGAACATGGTCAGTCAAAGAGTATGGTACGAGATTGTTAGACAAGAATTTGACATCGTTCTTTGGGGATGGCTTGGTTCCTGCTCCTGAGTAACCAGAAACTCCGAAAATGGTAGGAGTACCATTGACGTACTCAGCCAATGGAGCAATGGCTACTTGAGCAGCAGTGGCATAACAACCAGGGTTAGAGATTTTCTTAGCATTAGCAATAGTAGCACGATCATTCAATTCAGGGAGACCATAAATCCATTGGCCAGTAGTGTCAAATCTATAATCAGCAGATAAGTCGACGATTTTGGATTTCGAGCTAGGCACTGATTCGATAGCATCAACAAATGGCTTACACACACCATTTGGCAAGGCCATAACCCAAACATCGACTGCGTTATCTTCTTCCAATTTCTTGATGTCTTCAACTTGTAAGTTGGAGTAAATGATGTTGTCTTTGTTGTAACCCTTCAATTTCTGACCGCTCAATTCACGAGATGAAACATGGGACAACTCCAAATATGGATGATTGTCAATTAACGAGATCAAGTTTTGTCCGGTGTAGCCTCTAGCACCAATCAAAGCCACTTTGGATTTTTTGGTGGTTCTTCCTTTGGTTAATGGTGGGTTAGCCTTGGTGGTTAAGGTTCTACGGGTGTGGAGGCCTCTCTTTTGGGTGTTGGAACTGAAAACACCAGATTCTTTGGCGGATGACAATGAAGAGCCAATGTTGGAAGAATCGAAATCTTTAATCAACTTCGAAACTTGTTCAGTGTTCAAACCATACCAGAATAAGATTTCTCCGTTCTTAACAAACGAACCGTCGGATTTTGAGAAGTACCAAGGTAAGTTGGAATCGTTTTCGTTAACAATCCAACATAAAGATGAAAAGTCTTTCTTCAATGAATTGAAGATATTATCAGTAACGTTATTTAACCATCCAGTTTTAGAGGAAAGGAACTTATCCAATTTAGGAACTTTACCTTCTTCTTCAAATACGATAGCCAAGACTTCCAAAGGAGCATCACCATAAGATTTGAAGTTGATAGCTTCCAAATGCTTCAAGTATGAAGCTACGGACAATTTACCTGACTTGATTTCAGGGTCTCTTAACAAAGCAGCTCTCAATAAATCGGGGTTACCAAAGTCTTCCAATGAGTTACGGTTGATCAACTTGTATCCTCTTCTGATCAAAGTACCAGCACCGGAATCGGTGAACAATTCCTTTTGCAAGTCATTAACGTCAATAATAGCAACCGACGAGGATCTAGGAAGGTGTTGTAACAAATCGTGGATTTCCTTGATCTTTAACTTGGTACCGTATTTAACCCAGCTTTCTTTCATTAAATCATCGTATTCTTCATCCAAGTTGATGGCACTGACTTTTTCTCCGGTATTACCATTGATGATGCCCCCCTTTTCGTTCAAGTAAACGATCTTCAATGGTTCGAATTCACGGGCCAATTCCCCAGCAGCAACATCAGCATTAACGTTTAACAATTGACCGGAAGGAGTTTCCGCCAACGAGGTAAGAATTGGTAAATAACCGGCATCGATAGCAGCTTCAATAGGAGATTTATTCACGGAAGTAACTTTACCCACCAATTTATACTTCTCTTCATCCAAGAATTCGGCACCAAACACCCCAGCAGTAATTGGTCTGGCATGGACGCCCATCTTTTCCAAAGCGGTGACTAAACGCAAGTTTTGTTCAAGGAAACACTTTCTGACCACCTCCATGGTTTTCGCATCGGTGATTCTGATTCCATCGATGTATTCTGGTTCCACTCCTTCATTTTCCAACAATTCGTTGATTTGAGGACCGGTTCCGTGTAGGACTATAGGATACAACCCGACGTGGTATAAGAAAGCCAAGCACGAGGCCAATTCGGGGAGTTGTTGGGTGATGATGGCACCACCGACTTTGATCACAGCGAACTGTTGTTGGGACACCGAAGTGAAGTATTTCAAGTATTGTTCGACTTCTCTCTTAGACCCGATGTTGTTCAAAAGCTGAACCACGGTGGATCGGGTGGATGAATTGGAGCCGGAATGACTGAAAAATCTGACTTGACGTCTTTGAAGTGCCAATCCACTGATACGGGTAGGCAACGCTATGTTGACCCTACGAGCAATGGTTCTAGATCTTGCCAACATGATGTAGAGTTAATAGCAGGTGGAGAAGAAAAAAGAAAAAAGAAAAAAAAGGATTATTCTCGATTTATATATAATCTGTCTTTATGATGAAAATTTTTTTTTTTTTTTTCTTTTAGACTCACTTAGAGTTTATACTTCAAGATTCTGAGTCAGTAAAAGGTTGAAGAGTGAAAAAAGTGTGGGACGAAGATGAAAAATTTCCTTTCTGTGTAATGAGTGGTTAAAATTTTCTTACTAATTAGGCAAGAGGATGGTGAAAAAAGCATTAGGCGCGGATTGAAATCAGTAAAAATTTTTCACCTTGATAAAGGCGAGAGAAGTGCAGAGCAAGAACACGGGACAACAGTGAGGCTTGTTCGTGTAGAGGGAAAATGAGTAGTCAGAAGCTAGTCGAAAATATCGCAACAGTCATCGATCACCGCATGTGGAAGGGAATTTTACCTGCGGAATTTTACCTGCGGTATTATTCAGAAGCTCACGTATTTGCAACCAGCCAATGTGACGTGGTCTTTCGTAGAAGTGAATACTAACCATTTTATGTGAATAACCCTATGGTACTGAATTAGTTGTAATTGCCTATTGTAGTAATATTCCTATATGATTGTCTATGACCATTATGGCTCGCCAATATCCCTATATATCCAGTTCAATAGAGGATTATATACCTCGTAAATGAGTTCAACAAGGCAGTTGATCTCGTTGGTTAGCTCTACTGCATGTTTTGTTATGAAATGAAAGTTGCTTGTAATTATTGAGCGCCGTTTGCTCAAGTAGGCTGCGCTGTTGCTGTCCTCGTCGAAGATTTGTTTGAACTTCTTAGAAAGAACCAGTCTGATCCCGTTAGTTGACTGAGTTGAGCTTATTTGCCTTGTCAAGTACACCTGTAGCCAATTTTGATCCGTACTGTCACCATAGATTTCTTTTATCACCTTCGCAGCCAAAGTCTTTGGTGGCCAGTCGTTTACATTGGTGTAAACAAATGCTCCAATCTGATGATAATTAGGTTTACCAAACTTACCGTTGTAGTTCACTAGGATGTTGATTATCGTACTGGTGAGTAACATTCTTGAAAGCTTGTCTTCAATCGAGACAAAGTCTGCTTCAAATAGTTCAATAAAATCATTATGTCTTATACTTTGTTTCCTTTCGTTGAAGATGTAATTGATGAAAACTTTCTTGAAGAACAGAAACGCTCTCTTAGAGGCCAACAACCTGGGGCTATTCCTTGAGAGTGTGGGCATCTCTAACGACGCTCTCACCATGGTAAGATAGTTGAACGAAAAGTCGGCATCGTAGTTATCTTCAATGAACCTGTAGAATTTGGGAAACCTTAGGTGAGGAGAGTTGGTCCCCATTTCAATCCTATGACTTTTGCTGGAAACAAACTTATAAATGTTCTCGAAAAGCTTCATATAGCGAATTGAAGGTATTTTGCAAAGATTAACCCACTTAATGAAAATGATGATTTCCAAATCCCAGTAAACCCTGGATATATTGTCAATTATGTGATTTTTGTAGTAGTTAATGTCAGAGTTTGCATGGGGTTGAACGAGCTCCTCCATCAAGGTTTCAATTCTTGAAATGACCTTGAACCGTTCAAAACCTCCAACTGATAATAAAGTTCTCATGTTCGATAAATGGAGACGAAAGTAATTCAAAGCGGTAGAGTAATTATCTGATTCCTCATAATCGTCCAAGATTATTTTAATTGACTCAAAATCATTCATAATATCTTGTAAGCAATCATCATCTTCTTCAAGTAAAAGTGAAGGAAATTCGGTGTTGTTTTTAATGAAGTCGTATATGTTCAAGAACACATAGTTGGCATTTGCAGCCACCTGGTGTAAAAGTTCGGTGAAAGTTTCAATTCGGTGTAAGTTTTCGTACTTCTCGTAAACCCTCAAGATTCCAAGCTTCTCGTAGTCTTCGTTGTCTTCGAATTGATAGTCAAGCATGGAGCTAATGCGCCCGGTGGTCATTTTGCTGGGGATTCCATACAATTCGGAGTGTTGGGTCTCAGAATGGTGTAGTTCTGACGAGCCCAATTTATCCTTCATCAACTTATCCATCCAGTACTTTCTCCAGTCAAATACGCTAATTCCAGGAGGAATTATAAAACTTGTACTATCGAGAGAGTTGAATCCAATTTCAAACTTCTTGAAGCTTTGATTTATTCTCCGGTTGCTCTTGGTAGCTTCATTGAGGGCTGACATGTCAGCTCTAACCTGTGGAGACGAAGGGAGGACGCTGACTAGTTCAGTAATATCCTGAATCGACTGGATGAATTCGGAAGATGTCATTCCAATATTTGTCCAGTCTTTCATGATTTCCAGATCAATTGTTGTATTCAAATTGACCTTGCTGTTAAGGAGGAACTTTCTTTGGTGATGGAGGACCTCAATATCTTCATCCAGGCCACTTTCAACTGATAACAGGTCAACAATGTCTAGTTGACGATTTGCAATGTCGATAGCTGACTCATTAATCACCAAGCAGTTTTTCAAATGGTTTGACTTAAAACAGTCAAATACAAAGTGATAGTATCTCCACGCTTTAGCCAACTTCAACCTTTCCATACTGAAGGGTGCAATAATGTCTTCAAGCGAGGCTTCGTTTAGGAACCTGGTGAAAGTTTTGATGAGTAGCTGCGACATTTTGAACGTTAGCAACGGCAAGGCATTAGATAGTAGATTGTCCAATGGATTTGTTGAAACATTAGAGTTGACCCCGGAATGATGATTGAATCGTACGGAATCCTTCATATCAGAGATGATGACGAAACTTAACTGAAAGCATTTGTAGTTTTGGCAAGAAGATAAGTCTGGAAGATTCAAACTGGAAAGTAGCAGGTTGATTAGTATGCTGAACTCTGATTTCTCTTTCAAGTGTAAAAGAACCTTTCTGTATGAATAATCCAGTAACTTTTCAAAAGGCCGGGACTGTTGAAATTCTCGTACTCTTTTTGCAAGGAGGTTTGTTCGAATTGCTTTTTGAATCACCTTGATCTTCTTTTCATCGTACGAGAGGGATGGTTGGCCCATACTGGGTCCTAAACTGGAGCCTAAACTGGAACCCAATGGATCTGTGGCCCCAATATCGACGCTCAGATCACACCTGAACATGAGATTAGACATCTTTTCTTGTCGTTCGATCGAGAGCTTAGCTTTATTCTTGACATCCTGGATAAACGATTCTCTTCTTCTATGAGCACTGTTCAAACTCTCGGCAAGTTTCTGGGAGCTGGCTGCAATCAGCAATTGTCGCTTCTGCTTGAGTTCATTGATTCTCTCGGTGATCGTTTGCTGTTTCTGCCGGAGCTTGAACGTTCTGCAGTTCAATTGCTGCTGCTTTCTCATCTGATGAACATTATCTTTCGTGGTAGATCCTTCTGGGGACCTGTCAGAGTCGGAATCACTGCCCCGTCGGTTCTTCACTGGAGTCATGTTCTTGAGTATATGATACGGTATCTCGAAACTGGAACTAGGGGATTCGGCCTCCTCTGCTTCATTTTGAATGGGTGTAGATGGCCTGGCCCGGATATGGTCCAAATCTTCCGGCAAGTCAGAGTTGTGGCCCTTCATCACGATACTTTACCCCCACAATGACAGTACACTTGGAAGGGGAATAGGACGTTGACAGTACAACTGGGATGTGAATAATATCCTTCCCTCTTCTTCTGAAAGCAAGTGTGATATTGTGGATGTTAATTTTTTTTGCTACTCTCTGGGGTAAAAAAAAAGTTGATAAGGGTTATGGTGCGAAAAATGTACCTAAAAGGGTAAAGCACCAGCCATCGCATACAAAATGAGATTGTCGCAAATTAGATTGTCGCAAATTATGGTACATGCATTATACTATACAAAGAGTTCCCGAGGAACAGAGAAGAGGTGCTAGCAAGCACATGGAGATGAGCGTGCATAACAGAATTAATGAGAGGTGTAAGGCAAGAGATAGTTCTCTTGATGTTCACTTACGCTTTGGTTTCCATAACTTCCCGAATCGAAGTCCTGTAGTGGTAGGCGAGGCCGTAACCGAAGACCTTTCGGCATTTGATGTTGATGACGGACGTATGATCTTTGGAGTGGACCCGTTTTCGTTGGTGGAGGCGAAGGCTTTCGACTTCAAGTTACTACTGCTGAGATTACTACTGCTGAGATTGACGGGGGAGGTAGGTGTAGACGCAGAAGATTGGTTATGATGTACTTTGAAGTGTCCCCATAAGTTTGATATCGACGATGCCGGTGCTGGAGAACTGGGACTCGAGCTAGCGATTGTTTTCGACTTGATAATATCTGAATCTAGTGAGGCCGAGGCCGCGGAGCTGGATGACGACGAAGGGTTTCCACTGGGGGTGGTAAGATGCAAGAATCTCGATTTCTTCTTCCCGGATGCATTGTCAGTTAAGTAGGGAGAAAAAATGGGTTTGTTTGGTTTAGGCACTGTCAACTCGTTCGTATACTGGGTAGGAGTATTGACTTTATTGTCGTAGTTGAGCGAACTGGGAGATGCCCCAGCATCTGACTTCTGTTCATTACGAGTCGGGGTAGAGGGTTTTTTGGCGGCGCATTCGGACGTCAACTCGTCACAAGATGGCTTATAGTTTTTGGTGAATGGAACATAAGCATTTTCCTTAATCAACTGTAAGATCTCATTCTTAGCATTCACTAAAACTATTGGGTTGTGGAAGTTGCCCGAATTGTGCTGGTGTTCACCCAAGATCTCTCGGCTAGACTTGTTGGAGATGTTGATTTGGTCAGGGGCATCATTTTGGATATAACTGCTGATGATACGATTCCACTGATCCGCCAACAACTCCCGGTCCTGTTGGGAGATTTCTTCGCCTACGATTGACTCAGAAATGGTACTGGTGAAGCTTTTTCTATGATCAGAGCTGTCGGACAAGTTGGTGTCTCGAAGATTATCCCAAACTTCTTGTAGATTGGCAGTTACTTCTATATCGTCCATGAAAACTGCAGAGCCATCGTCTTTGGGTTTTGGAGATGATTTGGATGCGGTAGGGTATGGAAGACTGTCAAGAGACTGGTCCAAGGAACGGTTTAAGAAACTGTTGGAGTACTGGACCGGGCTAGAAGATCTGAGCTTCAACGTATCAATATTATGGGGGAAGATTTTGTCGTAGTAGTATTCATATTTGAAGATTTCAATAAGAAAGGCCAAGTTCTCTTCGGTGTGGAGGTTGTTGACGAATTTGGTGAAATGAATGACGATATCTTTTGCTAGAGGGTCGATGGGTTGGTTGATGGAATGTTTGAAACAGTCATCGAGAAGGACCTCGAGTTGCGGGATGATTGTCTGATGCTGACAGCAATTATCTAATGACGAGAAGTAGCATGAGGAGCTATGTAATATGACGGGACAGTTGTCGAAATGGGATGGCGATATCACTGGTTGGATAGGAGTACGCGATGACGGTGGAGGGCTGGTGGGAGCGGAAGCGGAGATGTTGTTGGGACTATGGGTTATCGAGGGCGATTTTAACGAATACAGAGAATAGCCGAACTGATTGTTTAGTGAAGTGGTGGCTTTTTTCGGTATAGGGGCTTGATAATTACCAGCAGGATTGGACATAGTATCAAAGCATGAGTGGAATGAGCGTGAAAGAAACAGATCTTAAATTAAAAAAAGAAAGAAAAAATATCAATAGAAGAATAAAAGAAGCTATCTCTTCCCTATATAGCTTTTTCTTCGTCCTTCGTCTAGGGAATGTAAAAGGATAGTGGTCAGCAGGGGGAAAGGACTTATAGATCGTTTGAGTTTCAAAACTTTTCTAGACAAATCAACCGTTATTTATAAACTATCGGTTAAAAGAGAAAAAAAGAAAGGTCTTATTTTTTCTCTTTCAGTTAATGATAAAGTTTAGACAGCCTTCGTGGAAGAAAAAAAAAAGTAAAGCACCCCACTCAACTGCACAAGAAGGATAGCAAAAAACAAAAAAAAAAATAAAAAAAACACAATAAAAACAGCAGTACCCATCACTATAAATATTTTTTAGAACTACAATGCTATTTTTTATGGATGCCCCTAATTGAAACATGGAAGCATGCCGACATGAAGCAAGAGAAGGGTGTGTGTTACCGCCTTGCCTGAAAGACTAGTGGAAATAGCACGAAATTCAAGTCATTACAAATCTCGAGGGGGCTAGTTCGTGGTGAGACACAAACAACGTAATGGAAACTTCTCAATGGGCAAAGTAGCACCTCTAAAGGAGGTTAAGAATTAAATTACGTACAGCGATGAGGGTCGTGTAGGTACCACTACGCCGAAATTTCTTTTTTTTCTTTTGCTTCTTCCGTATTGCCAATAAGGTAATTGCACATGGAACTCTTCTACTGGTCACGGGAAGCTAAGATCTGGCTTATATAAGCGTGGCCTCGACGGCCTTCTGAGGCGGTTCCATACATCACCGTTGAGACTGGATTCTGTTAGGGTTTCTTCGTTCGTAAAGTGGTTTTTGTGTATTTGGAGACAATGTCAGTCAACCGCCCTGAAAGACAATCGCTATTATTTGCAAATGTCTGAGCCACGCATAGCGAGCCAAGACTAATTTACGATAAGAATGTTTTATGGGGTATATAGAGTAACCCATTCTCCCCACAACGAGGCTCGACACCCAACGTAACCAGCCATGAGTAAACTTCCGAAGTCCCCTTTCCCCCATCCGTTTTATGCGCCGTATAGTGGCCTTGGAGAGTGGCCTAAATGTCTCGACGAGTGGATCATCATCAATATCTCTAACTTGATTCGTGCAAAACCGGATTGGAAAACCAAATTCAAGAAGCAGGAAATCGCCCATAAGTGGAGATCGGAGATTGAGCGACAATTTGACTCGAAACTTCTTCCTGACCTCACCAACTACGCGTTCGAGGAATTAAATGCCTACATAAAGTTGGAAGACGCGTTCAAACTCCCCCAATCGAAGTTTCTGATTAGTTTCGATGAAAAAATCGTTACTGGGTCTCACACCGTGCCCGAGTCAGCAAACAAGAAATTGATCTCCGAGCTGGTCAAATTGTATGATGATTTTGGTGAACATTTGGATTATCACCCAAACACTAACAATCAGGTGGTTGATTTGGTTCACCCTTCGCTCTTCCCCTTAAGATACGGTAAAACCCAGGTTGTGGACCCGACGAACCCTAATAACCTTGTAGTTGCTCAGTACAAAAATCAATTTCGTGGGGTCGAAGCCTTTGGGATTTCCCAGAAATTTCAATGGCTACCTTCTCTCCTTAAGATCAACTCTTCGTCTAAAAGGTATGAATTTGTCTCCTATATCAACAATTTGCACCCAGAATCCTACCCGGATTTGTACGACTCCATAACTGATGTCTTCAATTATGCTCTTCCTGGATTAAACTATGTGTTGTCGCAATTCGCTCATCCAACTTTCGCCCGTATCGATGTTGCTGCTGGTTATGAGGCCTATTCTGAGGAGTATCGAGAAATATGCAAAAAGCTTCTTTACAAAGATGACGATTATTCTGAATATGATGAATTTGAGAAAACCAAACTCAAATATCTTAAGGAATTCAAACCAGATCCAAGTGCCCTTGAAAAATTTGCAAGTATTCCTGATATTAAGTTAGCTGAGCAGTTTCCAAATTTGAAAATTATCGTCAAGCTAGCAAATATCGAATTATCTCCCGAAAATCCCAATTACCCTGGGGGTTCATGGCATGTAGAAGGTTGTATGAATGAGAATATTGTGGCTACTATTTTGTACTACTATGATGTGGAAAATATTGAAGACTCTTACTTATCCTTCCGCACGGCCTTTGAAGATCCAGATTACGAGCAAAACGACAAAGGTTATCTCGAGACCCTCTATGGTATTAATGATGAAGATCCAATGCAAAGACGAATTGGTTCAATTAAAGCGGAAAAGGATAAAATCATCATTTTCCCGAACTGTTACCAGCATCATGTGGATACGTTCTCGTTGAAGGATAAGACAAAACTGGGCCACAGAAAAATCCTTTGCTTCTTTGTAGTAGACCCTTACAATGAGGCTGTTGTTACTACCAAAGAAGTTCCACCTCAACAAGAAGATTGGTATGACGCCAAAGGTCAGTGTTCTATATCTGGTATTGTACCCGACGTACTTGCAAAGCAGTTACAAAAGAGACAAACGTTAGCCTCTGCCAAGAAAGGGAGACAGGAGCTTATGGATGAACGTTCAGAAAAAATGAATCCTGTTTATGAAGAAGATGATCCTTTTAGTCGAACCTTCAGCTTATGTGAGCATTAAACTAAAAGCTTTGCAATGCTTACAGCCATGAGATCCTGTTTACGAAGAAGTCCTTCAGTTTATGTAAAGATTCAACTAAAAGTTTTGCAATACTTGCAACTTGCAAATTTGACTGCGTCGAATGCAGGCAGTAAGTAAATAAACATTATATACTCCATCGGAGACTGGATCTCTTGTATAATAGCCTGTATATCGCATGTTCATCTTGAACACAAACATAAAGCAGACCAACTTCGGTAGGTGCAAATAAAACTGAAATCTGCAATATTCACTACATATGATTAACAGCTGTAGCACTACGATTACTATTACTGCAGCGTTGCAATTACTGCAGGATCCATTTTCTCTTTCTACTGATGCAAACAGAGTTAGCCGTAGCTGCAGTAATCATAGTGCCTACTCAACACCACTTTTGTCCTACTGTACATCCATCACAGTCCGAATTCGGCGATGCTGCACCAAGGCTTCATCACGAAACCACTACTCCCTATTTATTCCAAATGGGACCTTCGCTATCTCTGCTTCGTAGCATAGTGCTGTTCTTATCTACGCTACAGCCCTTGATTCTCAACCCAACTCATGGGCCAAAACCAAACCCCCATTTGCCGTGAATGACGGCACTGAATTTATCACCAATTTTTTGTCCTATGTTTTTCGCTTTTGTGTGACGTTCCTCCGAGTTATCTGATCTTTTTATAACACTAAGTCGTACCATGAATGCATTCCAACTTTCTTATAATACTTTTCTTCTACTTCTGCTTCTTCTCCTTCTTCCTCAGTCGTCGACTACGCGTGTTCAGTTTGAAAGAGTAACCTATTCAAATTTTGTTTGTTTGTAGCGTGACAACCCGATCGTGGAACACCCTCACTTTCCTTATCCCTTATCTAATAGCAAAAGAAAAAGAAAAATAAAACTCTCCTCCTCCTTAGCAATAAATCTTTTTACTACTCGTCTACCTATATTTTCCTTTCCTCTTGCTCATACCTCTTTCTGTCCAGTACGATGTTGAGGTCATTAGCTTTCAAGCGGCTAGGTAAATCTGTGGTATCACCTGCCTCGGTTAGACTACCTGCAAGATCGTTTGCCACGTCCTCTGATATTGATGATTCTAACGAGTACGACATTGATTTGATTTCCTTAAAGCGGGTTAACAAGAAAACGGAACCTTTCACTAACCCTCTGCTTGCAATTCCCATCGTCCCCAAATTCACCTCTGAATCACCCCCCAAAATCGACTCCCGTACCGTGTTTCTGTCAATCAATCAAGTAAAGCAGGACCCGTTGGATTATAAAGGTTATAAAAAGTCTGATGAATCAGGTTATTTGGAGTTTGCTGAAAGTTATGAAATCGAAATTAAGGAATTCAGCAACTTCGTATGTGGCTCAAATGACAACAAAATCAAGCTGTTGCACCAATTAAACCTGGTTGAAGTCTTGAACTCCCTTTACATCTATAAAGATTTGTTTCTGCAAAACAAAATCGATACCATCAACAAATACAATATTCAATCGTATAAGAACATGGTAAATCGTTTCGTGAAGTATTTGAATCACGATCCCGAGTTTCATTTGACTTTGACTAATCAATTATTGCCATTTATATGCGAAAAAGAAACCATGGTTGAACTTTATAGTAAAGGTATTGGCAATTTGATCAATGAATTGAGGTCAATTCATAAGGAATTTGATCTTGAAGTCACCAACATATATGATATTAACTCCAAAATTAATGAAATCGTCACTCAATTCAATTTCTTCTTGGAGGATGCTAAGGCTTTGGGTAAATTCGATAATCATTTCTTTGAGATATTCATCCAAGTTCATCGTTATCAAAATTTGCTAACTTTATTGACCAGTGTCAAGAACTTGTCTTCTGATCATTTGCTTTTGATTTTAAATGACGATCAGCAGGTTATTAGTAATAAGTTAAGACAACGTTCAGGAGAAGATTTAATGATTCAGTCATTAGTTGACGATTTTATCAATGAGATTAATTTCATCAATCTGTATATTACCTATACAAATTTTCCAGAATTGTTTTCAAAGTTATATTATCAAGCACAAACAAATGATTTCATTGCTGCTAAGATCTTCAATTCTGTTTTGCAAAAGTTTTTGCCTTTACTTTGTAATGGAAGCTTATCAAACAATGATATTGAGTTGATAACACCTTACAATAATAATCAAGTTCAATTTATCATATCTCATAACCCTAGAGAAAATTATGAAATTAACATTTTAGTTCAAGCCAATCTTCAAACTTCTGTCGGCTTATTAAGGTACTTGAGACTCCAACTAAACAAGAATGAACAGTCTCCCACGAGTAAGAAGTTTCAAGACTTCAAAAGCTTTCAAATTTTGAATGAGTTAAACCATATAATAAAATTTTTTAAGGGCTCTTCGACTGTGTTAGATAGACTTGAAGAGTTGAAAAAGTCTTTAAACACTTACTTCACTTATGTCAGTTGGAAATTCGTTACCTTAGACGACTTCGTCGAAAGAAGAGCTTGGAGCGTGGTATTACAGGATCATTTCGACGAATTTCAGGTTTATTCTGATGTTAATGATTCATACCCAGTCGTTGATTTAGCTGATCAAGTTGAAAATTTCGAGGATGTTGCTTCGCCTACCGCTCATCATGAGGTTACTTTTAAGGACATCATTTTTGAATTGAACATGTTTAGAAGAAGTGAATTGGATGGTTTACTTTATGAATATGTGAGTCCTGCAACAATTTTAGATATTTTGGATGCTAGAATTCACGAAGTTTCGAACAATTTACCTTCTTCAACTCCTTTATCATCAATCAAAGAAGAAAACATTGGAAAGTACATCGAATTACTTAAGCGTCTTGAGAAGTGGTTTGATCTTAATGGGGCAGATACTTCACTTCTCGATAAGATTATCGCTGATTCAATACCAGTGGAAAAATACACTCAAATCCCTGATGATCTCGAATTGGAAAAGTTCATCAAGGAATTAACGATTTTTAGAGATGATGAGTTAGGTTGTGCGTATAAGTTTGTATCCTCCACAAAGATCAACACGTTATTAGATAAAAGGATTCATGAAGTTTACAATAAGGTAGGTGAAAATCCCGAAAAAGGTTTGAATCGTGGAAACGTTTACAACTTCATAAGATTGAGTAAAAGATTAACCAGATTATTCGAAGCCAATGGTGATAATACTGAAGTATTGGACATTTTAATTCACAGTCAACTGGTTTTCAATAACATGGAACTGAAGATCGCAAAGAAAAAGAAGACAGAAGAGATAAAGCTTCAAGAAAAAGAGGAGACAATCCAAGAAAATGCAGAGGTAAAATCAGCTGGAAAGGCATATGTCCAAATTCCCGATGATCTCGAATTGCACAAATTTATTAATGAATTGACAGTCTTCAAAAGGGATGAACTCAAAGGTAATTTTGCAGATTTTTCACATGAGCATATAAACTCATTATTGGATAAAAGGATTAATGAGATCCATAATAAACTACCAAATTCTAATCCTTCATCAGAAATGAACAAAGGAGACATTTTTGAATTCATGAGAATGTCCAAGAGATTAACTAGGTTGTTCGATTTGAATGGTGGGTATACCCCAATTCTTGATACTTTGATTCAAAGTCTGTCAGTTTTGGATGATGTTGAGTTCAAAATTGCAGAAAAGAAGAGATTGAGACAACAGAAAGCCGAGGAAGAACAAAAATCAAAGGAAATCAAAAAAGCCGGAAAGTATGTTCAAATTCCAGATGATCTCGAATTGCATAAGTTCACCAATGAGTTAAGAATCTTTAAAAATGATGAACTCAAAGCTTCCTACAAGAATTTCTCTGCTGAACATATTAATTCGTTGTTGGATAAACGTATCAATGAAATTCATAATGGCTTGCCTAACTCTAACCCTGCTTCGGCAATGAGTAAAAAGAATATTTTCGAATTCATGAGATTATCCAAGAGATTAACAAGATTATTTGATCTCAATGGCGGGTACACACCAGTTTTGGATACTGTAATCCATAGTCAATCAGTTTTCGATGACGTTGAATCGAAAATTTTGAAAAAGAAACAGAAGAGATTGGAGGATGTAAAGGTTTCTTCTATACATGACACCAAGAAAGAAAGCGTTTCCTCTATTCATAATGACAAGAAAGAAAGCGTTGCAAAGCCTTATAGACATTATCCTGATGACTTTTTCTTGGAAGAGTATGCTATGGATTTGGTTCAATTGAAAACCGAAATGGGAGCCGCACATTTCGAAGATTTTGGAACTGAAGAAATATTGCAGATATTGAAGCAAATGATAAACAACGAAAAGAAGTATAATTTAGAGAAGAGAATTGCATTCTCCAAATTATATCGGAATTTAGCTATTTTGTTCAAACATAATGGTGAAAAATCGTTTATTTTGGATAATGTATTGCTTAATGCTCAAGCATATTCTGACTTCGAATCCAGAAAGAATTCTAGACCTACGACGATTAAAAAGTCTGAATCTCAAGCCAAGGAGTCTGAATCTCAAGTCAAGGAGTCTGAATCTAAACCGAAGAAAACTGCGACAGTAACGGAGCTGAAACAAAGAATTTCGATTCCTACAGACGAAGAATATACTAATAAGTTCGATATGAAAGAGTTCATCAACGAGGAAGCAAACCCCAAGCAGCAAGAATACCGTAATTCTGAATATGTTCTTTCATTAT
Organism: Isabelozyma rhagii; assembly: GCA_003708185.3. Lineage (NCBI taxonomy): Eukaryota > Fungi > Ascomycota > Pichiomycetes > Serinales > Metschnikowiaceae > Isabelozyma > Isabelozyma rhagii. Next base: position 585,279 of record PPNO03000005.1, on the reverse strand, counting down.
TAACCAAAAATAAAGGCGAATCTGGGGAACTCATTTTTGATGCTGCAGACTTGATGAAATCAGAATTGGATATCAGAGATGCGGTCACTACAGCTTTGAGCAACAAACGCGAAGGTAGCCTTTATGAAGCGGATCCTGAAGAGCTCAATGAGTTAGCTACTCTCACCTCAGAAAAGCTTAGGGAAAGCTATAAAAACCGTAACGCAACTAACAAGAAATCATCACAGGAAACTAGCTCTATTGACAAAGACTCATTGGCATTGTTCCTCAAAAATGCGAAAAATGAGGAAGATTTGGCTCAAGAAAGAAGATTCCGTGAATCTAAAGCTTTTGAATGGAGCACTAGTATGGCTAATTCCCATAGATCACTAGAGACTCATAATTTCTTCGATTCCTTTTTGCCCATTGGGAAGACATCGACCAGTAAATCATCACCAAAAGGTTTATTGTTCCCTAAAAACCATAGAGATCGCGGTAGAGCTCAATACTTAGTGCTTACTCTTGACGGGCAACAAATAGTGTCTGATGAAAGTCCATTAAAAGAGAAATCAAAGGAAGATTTATTCACGATTTTAAACAAATTTACTAGAGAAGATTTAGGGAAATTCATTAAACATGTGAAGAAGTTGCAGAAGAAGAACTGGAAATTAGTTGGTGGAGGTGGCAAAGAAAGAATGTTGGTATTCGAAAGAACTAAGCCCTACAAAACAAAATCCTTCTTTACTAAGATCAAAACCTTGTTGGCTGGTACTGGTGCTCTTTTCATCACCTTGGTTGGTCTCAACGTATGGGTCGACGCTCCAAGTAGTGGTACAAGTAGTACAGGGAAAATAACCATACCCGCAGTCGAATCTACCCCAGTGGTAGACATTGTTGATTCACTGGTTGAAAAGCAAAAGCAAAAGCAATCAAAGGGCCTTTTCTGGAGATAGGACTGTCTTTGGACCTTTATATGATATTTTGGAATAAGTAAATACTACACTATATGAATGATGCAATTAAATTCGTAAATACTATCGGAATACGTAAGCAAGTCATATATTACTCAAATTACTTTAGTTATCTCAAAAGTTGTTCAATCTGGAGCTACGCATTTCATTTTATTATACTTTGTCCGATATTAGCTTTCCTGTGAGTTAAAATTTGTCCAGAACTCAAAAAAGGTACAGTCTTCAGGTAAATGACAAAACGATAGAGAGATTCGACAGAACAAGAGCTTCTGATACAACTCTTCTACAAATTTCAATCTAGTTTTGAAGGCAAATCATATGATTTCCGTTCTCTAAAAGATTGCAACTCGTTTCTTTTACAAAATAATACTTTTACATAATTTTGCAGTTATCACATAAAAAATCAAAAAATATGCAAAATTTTAAATAATATACAATGCTATGAACTGAAGTCGTTTATTCTTTCATTTCTTCATCTTTCAATGGTAGTTGTTTCATGTCTTCAGAAATATGAACCAACTTCATAATAACGACGCCTCCACCGGTTCCATTCCAAAGCTTCAATCTTTCCACCGTGGACTTATCGCTCAAGTCAGGAATTTTGAATCCAGTTTTGTATAAATGCTGGTCATACTTCTTCTTTTCTTGTAAAATTTGATGTTTAGTAAGGATTGGTCTACCTGGTCTTCTTTGATCTTCGAATTTCTGCAAATCTTCATCGAATCTACTGATGAATAGCTCAATGAATTCCTTCATGTCCTCCAAGCTAAACACTATTTTGTCTGGTTGTTGCATAACTAACTTCTGAAGCAACTTGAATACTTCTAAATCGTAGGTTTTCTGTTCTTGGTGTTTGGCCTTTTTGGCAGTAATCTTTTGATCTCTTAACGTAGCACGATTTAATTGTTTGAATTTTCTTCCTTTAATATGCATCTGACCTGTCGACTTCGACAAGTTCTTTGTCACCTTCTTTAAGTTGTGAGCAATCGGCATAATGGCAATATTATGTAAAAACCTAAACGGTGTGCTTACTCTTCCTTATCAGCAGAAGCGGCTCATCTCATATTTGAAAAATTAATTATTCTCTTAAATTTTGTGTACCATATTCACATCACGTGCACACGTACTATTTCGGATATCCAAAAAGTCGTGTTTCTGTGTTAAAATTCTTTCGGAAGCATTTTTTTCTCTCTTCAATGAATGATTGAAAAAAAAAAAAATTGAATGAATGATAAAACTGTGGATTTGAATTGGTTTCAAAAAATCTTTTAGTCGTGAAATATTGTGTAAAGAATGACCAAATATACTGAAGAAGAATTAATTGGATTCAAGGACCAAGGTTATAACCCCAAACCTGAAGTTTTAGAAGCTTTCAATAAATTGGTTGAATCTGTTAGAGAACATCATGAATCTAGAGCTGGTAAAAAAACCAACGGTGATACTTATATCGACGAGCACGGAAACGAAAGATCTTACCACCACTTAAATAGAAGAAGACCTTCTCGTACTGGAAACAAACCAAACTTAAGAAAGAAGTCTGTTGATACCGTGAAAGTGGATGAAGATGGATGGGCAACCTTCACCAAGACCAGAAGATCATTTGGAGCTGATGAAACCAGCGAACGTGATCAATTCAGAGAGGCAGTGAAAGACTCTTCTGTGAAAATCAAACCAAATAACAAAAACTTAGGATCTTCTAAGGCAGCTGATCCAAGAGATGCCATTGCTGATAAGCAAACCACAACCTTCAATGCATTCGAGGCTTTAGGAGCTGACAATGACGATGATGATGACAATAATGACGAATAAATGCTCTGAGATACTATCTTGGTGATTTATATAAACTATATGTAATTATACTACAAACTCATCTTACTTCGAGTAGATAGCCATAAAGGGGGACAATGTAGGATTAAGGGCAGCTCCGACCCATTGGTCGGAGTTGGTTCTTAGATACTCCTGAGTTGCTAAAGTATGACTTTTGACGTATGTCCAGTAAATTACAAATGAAGTAAAGCTAATATATTTTTAATCTATGACAAAATATTTTTTCAGTTACAAATAATGAATGATACAAACAAACTCTCTAGAAGCTGTGTAAAGTGTAAACGGGTATATTTTTATGATTCGGTCAATGTATTGATGTAAGGTACCTTTCTCAACTACATTACCGGTGTCGATGCTGTCAACGCATGAACAGATTTTAACTGCGAAATTTTTAGTTGCCGATCTCAAACCACAATTTGAGGGTCATCTTCGCTTTCTAAACCTCCCAAGATGGAACTTATGTCGGTAGTTGCAATCTGCTTCGACAATATAGATCTTGGAGATGCTGAAGCCGGAGGAGCTTCCAAGGATCCCAAGATGTAAGAGTTATCGTAGGTGGATGTCCTTCTTAACAGACTGCTTCTAGGCTCTACCAATAGTTCCTTCATATCTGATACTCGAGGAGAATTGTAGTACTTACTTGTATCAGACGTAGAGAACGACCCATCACTCGAAAAGGTGAAATTTCCGTTGCCATTTAGTTTAGGATTCGACTGCTGATTATGGATCAAACCTGAATGGATAGATGTAATGTCGTTAGCATTACCCAAACCTAAACCATTGGATTGGCTTGGTAATCTGGTACCAATATCAATATCGGTGGCATCTTCAAAGTCAGAAATGTTCTCCGAAGTCTCTCCAATACTGAAGTTCTGAGAAGTGTCATGGTGATTATTGGTAGACTCAGTTCTTTGCTCAACCTTATGCTTAGCAATATCCAATACCAAGTTTCTTTGCGGGTTAATCCATCTAGCAGTGAAAGCGTTGCCGCTAGCAAATTCTTGAATAGTCTTCTTATTGGTGTTGAATTTCAAAGCACCATTTTCATCTTGAACAAGTCCAGCGTTGCCCAATTTTTCAACATCCTTCGATAACACCTTTGATTCAAGGCCATCGACCCATAAACCGTTTAATTTACGGTATTCGATATGGGCCAACAAATCAGAATAAAATGGCGAGTTTGCGACGTAGGATTGGAGTGAATCCGGGTATTTTGCGTCCAAAGTTCTCAATGAGTAATTCATGATAATGTAAGCAACAGTGTCTCTGATTTTTGCTGATTCTTCATATTCGTTTTGGTGTAAAGATAATTGCCAGTGATAGAAGAAGGGAACAAAATTACTGAGGAAATTGATACCCAAAATATTGGACAAGTCTTTGATAGTTTCCAAAAGTAATGTCACCACATTAAAGTTGGGTGTGTTGTTGGATAAAAATTTGGTAACATAGACAAAGAAATGAGAGATGAAGTTATCATTATTCGAGATATATTCGTGAAAGTCGGGTCTAAGGAAATTTGTAGCGTCAATGGTCAAATTTTCAGTACTGATAGCATCACGAGAATTTGTTTTATCATCTCCACTAATCAATTCATTATTTAAAAAGTCCCTGAATACAGTCAAGTATTTCAATTGAATAGTGGCTATTTGTTCATGGGTTAATGGGAGTTTATGTTCATGACCACCAAATTCAAATTTTGGTGACAATAGCGTCAAGCTTATTTCCCAATGTTCTAATTTGGCATGGTTTCTAGCTATGGTACTAGGCTTTTTCCTTAAGAGGCCCAAAATATTAGAAATGTCTTCAATCAAAGTATTGATCAAGTTGCTTAATTTGTAGCTATCAGATTTTTCTGAGTGGACGTTAGATTCAAGAACAGAATCAATTTTTATCAAAACTTCTACTATAGAATCAGGAACCTGATCGAAGTAGTAGATATGACTCGATAAGTTACAGATGGAGTTGGAATAAATCAAAGATAATTCATTGACTTCATCAGCACTCAAGAAGTCCGCTTGAGATAAATGTAAGTCTGCCTGTAACGACAAGAGGCGTTGGATGACATCGGAGATAGATAATCCAATCATATTAACGTTGGAAGACACCAATCCCAAGACGTAATTAGCGTATTTCTTTTGGTTGACGAAATCTGGCAGTTTAGGAGAAGCCTTTTGGGATAACGAATTCAAACTAGAGAGCAAAGTTGAAAGGGTTACGAATCGAAGTTGAACTGGAATCCAGGTAGTACACAACTCCAAGAAAGTGGAGCTCCAGCCGCTTTCGTCATTGAAATCTGTTTTCACGATTGCTCTAGTAGCTTCTGAGATTTGACTGATCAAGGTTGTGTTGAACAAAGTTTTCAACCCCCTTAATGATTCCTCGCTCAAGTCAGCCTCGGTGACAGTATCATTTTCGAAATCCTCGTCAATGAGTAAATATTTTTGGGCCACACTTTTTGACAGAATGACTTTTGACAAAGCATGGGACTCGTTTTCTACGTTCATGTACGATTTCAATTTCTGTTCGATTTGATGTTGCGAGTAGTTTTGCGAGATTGTTTTAGTGAGGAGAGGAACACAGATGGTGGTGAACCTTTCACTGAGCTTTGAGTTGTATCTTAAACAGCCAAATAAGTGTCTGGAGGACGTTAACGACACCATTTTCCATTCGAGATGGTTTGGGCTTTGTTTGGTGGCATTGGTGGTGCCTGTTTGAATCAAGTCCTCGGATAGTTTGCAGAACGAGTCGACGAATTCCTTGTCACCGGTGAACAAGCCACTGTCGAGTTTGGAGCAGAAGATGCCGTAAGTGCCCACCAGAGCTCTGCACAAGGCCAAATCTTGGGTTTTCAACACTGCCAACAAGATGTTACATACACGGGATGCAAACACGTTTAAGTTATCGGAGCATTTTTCGATAAGGGCCAGAATAATGCTCAAGGTGACTTGCAAGTTGCCGGCTCTGCTTCTGTAGCTGTCTGATTGTGTTTTGGCGTCCAAGAAGGTGATGACTTTTTCCAACTTAATCCGACGGGTGGAAGCGTAGTAGAGAAGATAGCTGAGCTCCGAAGGATTGGGCTTCTTGTCGACACCTTTGCCGGGCGGATAGCACTGAAGAATGAGCTTCTGGTGCTTGGAGTTGAATATTCTCATGTGAAGAGATGTTGACTATGTAGTGCTGAGTATGTGCTCAGATGATTGTTGTGGTGGTTTCTATTACAGTGACTGTAGTGGTTGTTTGTCAATGATTGTAGCGGTGCTGGCAGTTGCTGATGTAGTTATTTGCTCGGCTGGCTACGCGTTGTTTGTCTTTGGTTTCCCCTATTTTGTCTTGATCGAATCAGACTCGAGAAGACTTCGAAAACTTTAATCTTTTCTTTTATAAAATTGGATTAACTAGCCAGAATTCCCTCCACAACCCCCGGATGCTGTGATTTGGGAAGTAGTGGAGAAAACCCGCGCAAGAAACTCGGTCTCATCGCTGGAAGCCTGTGATATATGTGCGACTTCTTTTTTGGGAAATACGTCAATTTTTCACTCATCACCAGTTAAACCATTATCCGTGATGCCTCCGTTGTACGTGAAGGGAGGTGTGTGGACAAATGTGGAGGACGAGATCCTCAAGGCGGCTGTTTCGAAGTACGGTCTCAATCAATGGGCGCGAGTGGCGTCATTGTTGACCAAGAAGTCCGCCAAACAAGCCAAGGCCAGATGGAACGAATGGCTCAACCCGTCGATTGATAAGAGCGAATGGACAAGGTCCCAGGACGAACAGTTGCTTCTGTTGGCACGACTCTTGCCCAATCAATGGAGGAGTATTGCTGATATTGTCGGCAGGACCGCGACCCACTGTGTGGAGCGGTACCAAAAGCTCTTAGAGGATGCTACCGATACTGCCACTATCTCTGATGTTGGGGTCACAGGCCCAGGAATCGAGTCATTGCCGGCATCAGGCCAGGCCGGAGACCTTAATATCAACCCAGAAAGCAAGCCGTCTCGCCCCGATTTGGACCAGTTAGACGATGAAGAGAAGGAGATGCTCTCTGAGGCCAAAGCCAGATTGGCCAATACCCAGGGTAAAAAGGCCAAGAGAAAGGCTCGGGAACGAATGCTAGAAGAAAGCAAACGGGTATCGCTACTCCAGAAACGAAGAGAGTTGAAAGATGCTGGCATTAAAGTGAGTCTAGAGTCGAGAAACAAGAAAAAGCGGAAAGAATACGATTACAACGCCGATATCCCGCATGAGCAGCAGCCAGCTGCCGGATTGTACGATACAATGGACGAAATACGAGAAAATGAGTCGGAGAAACGGCGGTTTGACAAAACGGTGTCGAAGCAGGGTCTTGGGCAGGGTTTTGAGCAGCCCCGGAAGAAAAAAGTGAAGAAGGACGACCAACTGCAGGCCCAGAAGCTTGATATTCGAGCTGCTGCCGAGATATACGACCAGAATGAACAGCGACTTTTGAAAAAAAGGAAACTAGAGCTTCCGGACCTCGATAGCGATACGACACCGGAGGATATCGACCGTAGGATATTGGCCAAAACCAGGGAATTGATACTGCTCCAGGCAGAAAAATCAGCCCTACAAGCTGGAACAACAACTAGTGGACCACAGGCGGTACTGGAAGCAGTACTGGAGCAGGAAATGGCAGTCTCAAGGAAAGGAGGGAAGAAGTTGTTGCAACTAGTGAAGCTTTCGCTCCAGAAGCTTCCTGCTCCGCGTAACAAAGCCCAAGTGATTCTTCCTAGTTTTGACGCCAACGAAGAAGCCGTGTTAGACGAAGGCAATGTTGATGAGGTCGTCGACGAAGGAGAACGGCTCCGAAACCTCGAAATCCTCCGTCAAGTCGACGAGGAAAAGACCAAATTGAGACGTTCTCAGGTAGTCCAGCGAGGATTGCCGATTCCCGAACCTTCTCTTTTGGAGAAGCTAGATATTTCTGCTGGACTGGCGCTTGACAAAAAGATAGTCACAGAGATGATTGCGTTGATCAAGTCTGACTATATGCGGTACCAGGACCCTACCTTCTCTGCCCCAGTAGTCGCTGAGCTCGACGAAGAATCGTTCGATGCCGTGAACAAAGAAATAGCCCAAATGCTTCCGCAAGTAGACCGTCCGTTGGTGGAATGGAACGATGAAGTGGCCCAATCATTCGAAGTCGCCGAAGAGGCCATAGCTGCTCTCCACTCGTACCATGACGATATCAGCGCCAGAAACAGCGCTCTCGCCCGTCAGTTGGACACGACCCATTACGAGGCCCAGCTCCAGAAGCTTTTCACCGGGCTCCAGTCGACATTCGAAGAGCTCCAACAGGCAGACATTGACCTCCACACCTATACCAAAGCGGCCGAGGACGAGGCCCATGCCTTGGACCTGAGGTCCCAGCGCTTGCACCAGCTCGTGGATGAGTTGGTCCATGTAGAGCAGGCGGCGCAGGAGCGGGTGCGGGACTTGAACCGGCGTCTAGCCGGCAGTGTATAAATAGCTACTGTTCCCTTCCAATTTCTTCCACGTATTTGCAGTCGATTTCTCTTTTGAAGTTCGCAGCTTTTTTTTGAGATTTATTCGCAGTCTTTTAATATTCACGATTTTATGATAACGCGCATTTCGCATTCACCCTTCTTCTTCTTCTCCTCCTCTATAATGGCATCCAATTGGCTCTACGTGCCGTTAAGGATCACGTATACGCTTGATCTAGGAGCGACATTGACCGAACTAATCAAACAAGACTACTTCCAAACTCCGTCCATATTCCACCAAGATTTGGCGTCCGCAACCAACATCCGCGCGGCAATCACATCCTTGAAAGATGAAGCCGTGGGCCCCAATGCCATCGCCGACTTGAAGAAATACCATCAGCTACTTACTACCATCATTCGCAAGTTTCCTGACGACGAAATCGAGTTCTCCTGGTCCGGAACCCTAGGCTACAGCCCCACCAGGCCGTCGGCCAGCCGTTCGCTCAAAGTAGAACAGCTAAACGTGCTCTACCAGCTTGGAAGCTCGTACTCGCAGTTGGCAATGGCCCAGTCGCGCCATTCAGATGACGGATTGAAGCTTTCGTGCTCGTATCTCCAGCAAGCTGCGGGCTACTTCGATGCCATCATCCAACGAATCACTCCCGGCCTCCAGCTCCCATCAGACTTTTCTACCTCAACACTCCAGTTCCTTAACCTCCTCATGCTTGCCCAGGCCCAGGAATCCATCTGGCAGAAAGCCATTGCCAATCCCGACATGAAAGATTCGGTCATCTCCAAGCTCTCGGCCCAGACCGCAGACTACTACGCTCAAGCCACTGTCAAGGCGAACGAGTCGGAGTATATTAGGCAGGGGTGGATAAATCACACCACAGCAAAGAGCTACCACTTTAAGGCTGCTGCCCACTTCCGATTGTCCAACGTGTGTCTTGATGCTTTCAAGTATGGTGATCAGGTTGCTCATCTCAAGCTTGCAAGCAAATACTGCGACGTCGCAGGCAAATATAAACGATACGTGAATGAATTTGTCATTGATGATCTCAACGGGTTGACAGAAACCATCAAGACTTCGTTGCGGGTAGCTGAAAAGGATAACGATCTTATATACTTGAAAATGGTTCCCGCAGAAAGCGACATGGCCCCATTAGCGGGAGTTTCGATGGTGAAATCAACTCCTCCTTCCAGCGACTTGGACGAAGGTTTGGCGGCATTTGAAGAGTTGATCCCGTTTGCAATTGTACAAATTGCACAGGCCTTCCGAGAAAGATTGGACACATATATCAACGACACCATAATTAAGCCGATTCAAGCATTGGATAAACTAATGAATACATTTTTGACAGAAAGAAACCTCCCAGCATCGATCGATTCCATCCAAAAGCCAGAAGTGCTTCCAGAGTCGACCATCCAGCATTCGAAAGAACTTATTTCTATTGGCGGAAACAGAACCATCAACGCTTCGATTCAGCGGCTCAGAAAATTGGCTGGGGTATGTGTAAAGATATTGGTGGAGTGCGAGGAAAGACTCAGGAAAGACAGCGCGGAAGACAAGTATTTACGGAGCCAACTAGGAGATAGGGCATGGAATCGGCCAACCAGCGAATCTGCCGAACAGCATTTGCTCACCAGAGTCGACAAGTTGCGATACTACATCAGTGAGGCAGAGAAGGGAGACGTGACAATCTTCCGGGAGTTTGATCAAATTCGAGACTTGGTGAACATTTATTGTGGGGGTTACGATGAATTGAACAAGTACATTCCCACAGCCTCATTTACAGACATTGAACCGTCGTTGAATAAGACCATTGTCGATTTGAGAGAATTGGTTAGTTCTGCCGATGAGCTCACGGTGAAGAGACGTGAATTCTTCTCGCGATTGGAATTGAAGGTTAGAGACAATAATATTTTGCCTGTTATCTTAGACAAGTACAAACAGAACAAGGCAAATTATCATAATGAAGAAGGCAAAATTGAGGCAAGGTTTTTCGAGCCTGTGTACGACCAGCATTTGAAGGTGTTTCAAGACGACATCAAGTATGTGGAACTTGAAAAGCAGAAGCAGATTGACTTGGAAAACAAAATCGGACTCCTCAACAATGAGTTTGTATTGAAGCACTCCCAAGTCCATAACGAGTCGCAAGCATGCAGACAGCAAGCGCTTCAATCGCTTGAACAGGCCTACAACATCTACTTACAGTTGAACTCGCACATCAACGATGGGACCAATTTCTACTCGCATCTCATCACCAACGGGAACGATGTGTTGAGAGAGTGTGAGGAGTTCGTTCAGCAGCGGCGGATCGAGGGCCGTGAACTCGAATTGCTGCTTACCAGGCCATCCGATACTCAATTGCAACCTGAGGTTCAATTGGCTGGTATACAACCAAACTCCCCGGCCCAAGCACCTTCTTCTGTAATCACGCCCAAGCCGATGAAACCAGGATTGTGGGACCCTAGCCAGGGTATAAAATTCGGATAAATAGTGTACATAAATGTAATGAATCGACCGTACGAAGGACATTTAATGAACAGTAAAGTGACTGCGAAATAATTCCTGGAGATTTTGCGATATCTGATTGATTTTGCGATGACTTCGCGATGATACTTTTAACCCACTCTCTATGCTACGGCACTTGCGGTACTGGAGAAACTATATCATGACCCAGCCCAAGAAGAACATCATTACCATCGTGGGCACCACTGGTGTTGGGAAGTCACAGGTATGTTTGAGCTTGCAGAGCCAGAGAACGAGCTTGTACTAACAAAGAACCTCTAGTTCAGTATAGAGTTGGCCAAAGCCGTTAACGGAGAAATCATCAATGCTGATTCCATGCAAGTGTACAAGGGAGTCCCCATTATGTCCAATAAACACCCCATAGAAGAGCGTGAAGGCGTGGCTCACCATGTTATGGACTATGTGAGGTGGAACGAAGAATACTTCATTCACCGGTTCAAAGCCGATGCCGAGAAGGCTATAGACGATATCCATGCCCGGGGGAAAACCCCCATTGTCATTGGAGGAACCCACTACTACCTTCAGAACCTTTTATTCAACAATAAAACCGTTGGTGAAGGTAATGACAACCGCACAGAAAAGGCTCTCACCGAAGAGCAGCTCCTGGTGCTTGATGGCCCCGTAGAGGCTATATTCGAGAAGTTGGCGGAGGTGGACCCCGTAATAAGTCGAAAGTTCCATCCGCAAGACAAACGTAAGCTACGAAGAGCATTGGAAATCTACTACACACTAGGAACGAAGGCCAGTGACGTTTATCACGAGCAGAAACTCGACGAACTAGAAGACACCTCGTTGAAGTACAACACCTTACTCTTCTGGGTGTACTGTGATGCCGAGGTGTTGAAGACTCGATTGGACACGCGAGTAGATAAGATGATGAAGACCGGGGCCCTCAAGGAGATTGAGCAAATGTACGAATTCTACGAAAACCTGGGGGAGCCAAAGCCGGAGGTGACCAGCGGCATTTGGCAGGTGATTGGGTTCAAGGAGTTTCTTCCGTGGCTCCAGGACGGAGCAAGATCGGCGCAGTTATTTGCGGACGGCGTCGAACGAATGAAGATCCGAACCCGGCAGTACGCTAAGTACCAGGTGAAATGGATCAAAAAGCTTCTTTCAATAGAACTAGAGAAGGAGTCGAGATTCAACTTCAAGTACGGGGGAAAACTATATTTGCTTGACGCAACAGACTTATCCAAGTGGCAAGACAATGTCAACAAAATCGGATTAGGCATCGCTGATCAGTTCCTTAACCAAGGTCCAACAAAGGTTACATACGCACAAGCACCTAGTCATCTTGTGGATGTGTTTCCCAATAAAGAATTTTTGTCTGAGTTTCAGAGTAACAAGAAGCTTGAATCGGCCAAGAATTGGCAGCACTTTGAATGCACAATTTGCAAAGATAAACAGGGCAACAATCTAGTGGCAGTGGGGCTGGAAAACTGGAAAATTCACATTCACAGCAGGAGACACAAGAAACAGCTACAGTACGGCGATAGAAAGAGGAAACACGAGCAATATGAACTAAAGTACAAGAAACAGAATACTGCCGTAGAGTCAAGACCAGAAGGTGACTCCAATAGTAAGTCGGAGTCAGGAAGTGAGTGCACATAGGAAGCCTCTGTGCTACCACCATGAAACAGACAACAAGCAATCTATCAATACGACAGGTACCAGGAACAGGGCTAGGAACAAAACCAAAAGAGGAAAGCATCTGCCAACCATACATAGTTTTTCATTTGGAGCCCTAACTAAATTCCGGTCACGTGCGCAGATGATCATCGTCCTTTCCATCAAAAAAAATGTCTGAAATTTTTCAACATCTACTTTGATGTTTTCTTCTTTAATTTGATACATACGCCTTCTATTCACTGCACCGTTCTAATTAATGAACGAATGGAGGGGAAAAGAACGCTAGAAGAAAACATCGAAAAGGACCTCATACTGAGTTTGCTCTTATAATTTAGCATTGTCTTGGATTCTGCTTTTTCGAAACACCCCAACCCCCGTAACGTATATAGATGAAACAATTGCCGAAACAATTGCCGAATTGGCCCAGACAGCTTGTTGTGACCCTTGTAATTCTATCTTCATATTGGCAACCTCGTTCACCCGGCAAGACTTAGTACGGACTCGACTCAACTAAGGTGAGATTATCCGAGTTGATATGAGCTCGGAGATCAGTAGACAGCACCTGAGAAAGACAAAGTATAGTGATGTCACTAGTGAGCCACTGTAATCACCTTAACATGAACTTTAATTGACCCACGCTCTACACACGCTGCCTTCTAGAATAGAGAGTTTTGGGAAAGCGATAACCCCAAACAGAGCAATGCATGAGAGTTTCACAACTACTTGATCATACTACTGAAATTCTGTAGCTAGTTCTTCGTTGCTTCAAACCGCCCTCCTATCAATGCTGGGACAGCTTAGTGCAGCGACGCCCTGACCACATGCGGCTAAAAGCCTTGGAACTACAATTGATTGCGCCTACCGAAAAATTATGGGGTTTGGCTGATTTTACCCCATAAATCCACAATAGACGGTTAACTAAAGTTGTAGCAGACCTAAGTAATAGCTGTAGGCGTGCTTTGTTCGCCCAAAATGGGCCGAAGGCAAATTCTATCGGTCTCAATACACTCTAGTCTGTTTAGCATTTCTGGTGACAGCGACAAGAAAAAGTGCTTGGAAATGATGTGCTATGCTATTTATCTGCTCATGATTGCATTACAATGAAACGTCTCCATGTCTGACAGCTACATATGTAGGTAAAATCGTATTTCGGAGGATTTTATTTTTTTTTGATTGTGAAATTTCATACTTTTTTGATCTAGTGCATAATTTATTATCACTTCAGCCTCCAGCAGCAGTAATGTTTACCAACTTTTTCGTAATTTATATGTCTACGGCTACAAGATAGGGAAATGAATAATTATTAGTTTATTTTTTAATACAACCGAGAGAGGTTGCAAAGTGCATCTCTTTACATGAAGTCGGATAATTTCATGATGGAGCTGTATTTCATGATGTAGCAGATAGGCTGTCTTTCATGAAGAAGAAGTTGAATATCTCATGAAGTAGCAATAGCTTAGCAATAAAAAAATTCTATAAATGCAAATATACCTGGTTAAGCGATAGAAAGGACATTAATTCGTTAAATTTTCAGTGAGTGAATGCAGTTGGTCGTAAAAAGTGGATCAGTTACCCAATTAAAATAGAAAACTTATGATTTATGCAAACGATAGTCTGCTCTCTAAAGTTTTCAAACTAGGACTTATAGGTAAATCCTTGTTACTTTGATTGGAACTTTCCAGTAAAATTCTAGATATTGGATTGGCGGTAGTTGTAGATTTAACTCTTTTGATGTTGGAAGGAACTGATTTGTTCCATAAAGACAAATTGAATGAACTATTCAATTTTTCTTCAATTTGTAAGATTTTCGTATCAATTTGACAGAGTGAACTGTCTTGTTGTAATTGTAGATTATTAAGATCATGGTCAGAACACCAACCACTCTTAATTAGACGATCTCTGGTGATTTCAAAAGCATCGACAGTTGACTTTTTTTGCTCGTTGAGATAGTTGCAATAATCGATCAACTCTTCGGGTTTATTTAATTCACTAATCGATTCAATGCGTTGTCTACTGTAAGGAGCAATACTAGTAGAACTTCCTTCCATAGGAGTGCTTCTAGCCGAACCATCATCAACTCCAACATTACCATTCCCAGAACTTATTGATTCATTTTCATAGAGTGAGCTATTACCAGAATCCGCAGAGCTTCTTGCATTCAATAACGAGTCGAAGAAGTTTTGTTCGATCTGATTGAGGTTTTTCTTACAATATGCCAAATCTTCCGAGAGGGTGATAACTGGAGATGCCATGGTGGGGGTAGGAGGAGATGATTGGGAATTTGACAATGTTCTTGAACGAGAAGGTTTGGTTCTGCTTAAGGTGCTAGTCAAGTTGTTGGATGAATTTGATATCGGAATACCACCCAGCAATGGAGCACTACTCTTCATACTGTCAACTGTAGAAGCAGACAGATTCAGATAAACCTGGCTGTTGTTGGTTTGTAGCGGACTCAAAATTGGTCTTGTCAGCAGATGTTGGAGGCTTGCTTGCGATTGGGAGTTCGAAGATGAGTGTTTACTCAATGACAATTTTCTAATTCCATTTTTCAAGCTCTTCAAACCCTTCAATGGTGAAGGATTGGAGGATGACGATGTAGCAAGAGTTGAAGACGTAGTCACAGTCGATACTAGAGGAGTAGTTTGAGGATTCGTTGATGTTTCAGTCATCGATGGGAAGTATAACAAGTTCGAGGAGTCGAGTTTTAATGAAGGCGAATCCAATTCGTAGGCGAAATAGCGTAGGTGCTTTTCTGAATCCACATCAGTAGTGCTTCCAGTTGTGATGCTGTGTAGCACTGAATTACTGATAGAAGTGGATCTTACCATTTCGTTGATATCATTCTGGTCATGGCCAAAAGAAGAGGAAACAGGAGTTGATAAAGATTTCACCTCCGCTACGGACTCCACTGGATGAGTATTTACAAAGTAATCATCTGATTCATCGGGTAACGGTGGCAATAAAACCTCTGAGTTGGATTCTGAGGTGTTTAAGTTTGGTGGCACCTCATCAACGAGACTATTCGAGATGACTGCGGATATAGTTGGAATAGGTGTTGCTTGAAAGCCAGGAGGAGGCGACGATGAGCCCGTTAGTATAACATTTACTGGAATCTTATCTTCTCCAGACTCTGAATTTGACGTTAAATGAGAACTCATAGTAAGAGAATTATGATTTGACACCGATGATGAGGATGAATGGGATAAACATTTTGGAGGAGATGAGTAATCTTGGGTTTCGTCTACTTGGGGTTCTTTTTCCTCTATTAGTATGCCTAAGCCACCACTATAGTCGTTCATTTGGAACTTTTTCTATGATTTTGTATGATAATTTTGGTAAGATGAGATAGCCGCCACTTAAATATTTGAAAAATAAAATATATTGGGGAAAGGAATGTAAAAAAATGAAGGATAAAAACAGAATTTGGAGTTTAAGAAAGTAGGTGTTGAAAAAAAAGAATTGTGGAATAGAAGAAGAATTTATGAAAATCCAATGAAGTTTGGATAATTCTAATAATTTAGTCCATATACTAAAATTTAAATTACTACTTGTATTACAGATTTGAGAAGTAATTATTTTTCAGCTCTAAAAAAAAACAAAAAAAAGAATTTGTACGACCATAAAAAATAAGGAGCAGACAACCCAGACTTTTTTTTTTTGCACAGTTCTGGTGTAGGATGCTGAAAAAATATCTGATTTTTTATAGACAAACTGACAAGAATAAGGGAGTAGATTATTTTTGGTGCATTCAATTTAAGGCAAATTAGGTAATTAGCCTCATATTATTGAAGGTTAGAAAATATTCTTTTATGAATAAAGCAAGATTTTCAACATCGATAATTGCTTTTTCGGTGTACCGCTTCTTAATTGGGTAGTATCTATGTCTGTGGAACAATATTATTAATTATTTGTGCTCGTTTATGGATGTTTTTTGCATAAGCGCCATGTACAAACTTAAAGTCGATGGTAGTCGTGTTGGAACAAGTTTTTTTGTTAAGCAAATCAACGGAGTGCCGATTCAGATCGGCTTACCGAGGAACCACTAAAGTAGATTTAGCAACGAGTGGAAACTGAACGATGATGACAATTGAACACCGATCGCAACGATCCAATCAACTAGAAGTACAAAAGAAGGGGGATGCAAATCATTGAATTGTAGATTATGGAAAGAGCTACATCGATTGTAAATAGGGGTCGGTTCCAAGCCTGCAAAGTACGTCTAATAATATTTGGTGATTTCTGCAATCTCCCAATGACATAATTGGGAGGAATTTGAGGAACTTGCCGAATGGGGTTTAGCAAAGAGCTGCTTGACCTTTTCGGTTTTACAGAAGATCGCACCTGCAAAGCTCATCACCAGTTCCTTGGCCTCACACCAACAACATAATAACACTATAGCAGATAAACCTTTCTGACGGAGATGGTATGGTGCGGTATAGGGAAATCGACCCATTACAATAGGCACTAATGTCATCAAGATGTCCCTTTACTGTTAAGGTATTTTTACGCCGCGGGCTGCAATGCGATAGTCAATCATGTTAGATGTTAGACGCAGTATGCACCTTTCCAACTGAATTTCTTTTTATCATGGTGGGTTTGTGGTTTGAAGTAAACTCAAATAAAAGAGTGCGACAGCAAAAGTTTTTGGCTAGACCTTTGGTTTGTGATTATTGGACGTTGGTGAGATCTAGATTTTTTGCGGTAGGCGCACGCCGCCGATGATTTTATCGCAATTGTAAGTGAAAAATTGCACAATTTAGTCATAATTGGTGGTCTTTGAGAAATATAACTGACAAAATCCACGGATAATCTTACACAAGTATTGGTTGGAAATCTTAAAGTTAGAACCTCCAACCACAAATGCCGTGCTGTCAACGGGAGTTGTTGCACGAACAAGCAGACGCACATAAAAGTTTTACGTCGTGTGACAGTTAAAGTGGAGGTTATTTGGCAACCAGAATTGGCTAGTTCGCCACCACCGGTGTAGATTCTTGCGGTGGAGGTGATTTTGGGATATGTAATAGGCCCGAATTAGCGGAGTTTATTGCATGTTGCGAGCCCTTACAATGTCAAACCAAGTTGTCGATTATAGATACTTTCGTTTGTAGAAGCGAGAACGGGTGTGGAGCGATCCAATTCCCCCATTGTCTCCTATCTGCCCTATTTGGCTTCCTCTCCGATCTCTCTTGCCCCTCTATGCCCCTCTCTCGCTTGTTCCCCTCCTCGGTGGGTTAAGCCATTAACTTCTCCTTTTCGTAGTTCCAGTAATTCGCTCTTATTGGATCATACTTGGTGGAGAGGAGATCGAATATTTTTGATGCCGTTTGAATGTCGTTTTGCTGGTGATGAATCTTCGCTAGTAACTCTAATGCGTAGGAACTTTTAACCGAAGAATAATCTGCGCTCACCAAATTCTCGCATATGAATGGCTTAAGTTCGGCAATTGATTTGTTGTGGCATTTGTGGTATATGCCGATCAAATAGTTCCACGAGCTGGGGTTTTGGGGAGACATCAAGATCGCCCGCTTCACATATTCAATCTCGGCGCTAACGTATTCTGAGCTAGCGTCTTTCCCGATGGTATTGATAAAGATGAAGAACCGATGAGTCCACACACTATTGTTTCGGACGTCTTTATCTATGCAAGCGTTAATGAACTCGATCTCTTTCGGATCTTCAAATAAATTGAATCTCTCCACCAACCACTTTCTGTACGACCAGACATGGTGGTTTTTCAAATCTTGTTGCAACATCATATTTAAAATAGGATAATCTCTGTGGGGGTCGAACTTGGCGGCAAGTTCTGGCACCTTCATAATCTCTTCAATTATCAATTGTCGATAGTTCCAAATTTGATAGTTTTTTTCATTATCTAATGCTATCAACTCACACCAGTCCAATTCCTTGAACAAATCAGCACCTATCTTTTGGATGATTCGAAGTCGATAATTCCATATCGTGTAATGCGATGCAAGTAATTCGAGCCCTTTTTCTGTCAAATATAATGCCCGTTCACTGTATTCTTCCTTCTGTTGCAATGCGAGTAACTTCCCCATCACCAGCTTATACTCATCGTCATACAAGATCTGGCATAGCTGTGGCTGCTCCTCGTTCAATGTGACGGGAACGACGTCGTCAAAGTTGTATTCAACCATAGATTTTGCTAGCAGAAAGCACTATGAAAGTGACTTGAGCTGGCTCTTTATATGTTTTCGCTCGGTTTCATAATGGCACATTTCCTAATCGGGATGTGACAACGTGAGACCTGTACACCTGAGTATCGGCCGAAAGAAATGGGCCCAGTCGTGCCCCGGTCTAACTCGGGCCAATGATGAGTCTGGGCAAAATCTCGGTCCAGCCCTGCCCAGTTGGAGGGTGCTCGGTCAGAGGTTGGACCCAGTCCTTCCCTCGTATTGGTCCCACTTGGGCCCAGCTCAGTCCACTCGCGTCCAGCCCGCGCCGTTTCTCTCCATGGCTTATGTTCTCCGATCCAGTCCCGTCCTCACTTCTCCTTTCATCCTTCAACAGTTGCACCAATTGCCCCTGACTTTTCCCCCTTTATGCTTCCGGTCACCAGAACGACAAGAGCAAACTTGTCAGATAAAGAATTGGTACTCATCACCGTTATAGCCTGTGGAGGAATTTACTACTTACTCACTCTCTTATACTCCGGCAAATCTCAGGTGCCATTACTAGTAGCAGTCTTCCTCGGGTCCAATATGCTCTCCAGGTCCAATTTGTTCACGGATTTGGTTAAGAAGGCCCAACCTGCGGTGTCAAAGATGATGAACGACGTAGCTGTCACCAGCGCCATCTCTGCCCCGGCCGAATCCTCGCATAAAGCCAACTACAGCAAGTTCCTAGCATTGTCGGACTCGTCTCGAATTGAGCTCTTGACCGCCATCCGGTCCTTACAGTCGTACAAGGTGAACTCCAAGAAGTCCAATGATCGTCGCCGGAAGTTGTTCAAGTTAATGTCGTGGAGACAGCAGAAGTTGTGTGACGACGTCGGCTACAGTAAGAAGCTCAATAAAATCGACCAGTGTATCAGCCAAAATCAGGTGGTTTTGAACAAAATCGCCCAAACCGCCATCGAGAACTACGGCCTAACCTATAGCGATCTTGAGTCCGTCAAAAACCAGACTAACAGCGGGAACGTTTCTTCGTCCAACTACCGAGTAATTGAAGCTATGGGCCATTTTGTTAGAGACTGGAGCATATCCGGCGAGTCTGAGTCCGAGCCGATGTTGGCCTACATCAATCGACAGCTCAATACGTTGATTCCCCCGCAAGCACGGGCCAAAACATGCATTTTAGTCCCCGGCTCTGGCTTGGGCAAAATCTCCCACGAAATCGCCAAACTGGACCAATGGGGAGCCGTGCATGCCATAGAATTCAGCGGCTTGATGCATATTTGCAACCAGTTCATTTACCAGTCGAAAGAGAAACATGAAATTCTCCCATACATTCATTCATGCTCCAATTTCGTCACTACCAAATCACAGTTCCGATCCGTAGATATTCTTTCTGCTACCGCCAAACCTCCATCATTAACGTTGAACCACCTGGATTTCCGTTACTTCAAGATCCCCAACAAGGAACAGTATGAAAATGTGGTTGTTGTCTCTGCTTTCTTCATTGACACCGCTGAGAACTTGATCGAGTACTTCGATACTATTCAAGAGTTGTCGCAGCCATCGCCAAAGAAGAACTCAATTAAAAACGGCTACTGGATCAATATTGGGCCTTTGAAGTATGGCAGTGCGGCCCAGGTGGAGCTCAACTCTGACGAAATTGGAAAAATCAGAAGCAAACTAGGATGGAAGGATGTAGATGCTTCGGTGACTCTCAATGATAGGGAAGACCAGTTGGCGGGCTATATTACTGATAAGGAGAGTCTATGGCAGGGGTACTATGGGTTGACCAAATGGACCTCCAACAGAGTCGAAAACGAGAGGAACTAGCTTGCTAGCTGAAGTTGAGCGAAACTTACTGAAACTGACCGTAGAGAAGCAAGCTGAAAAGAAACCAAATTTCCTCTATATCTGCAATCTATGCTACAGCTTTACTTGGCTGAATCAACCTCTCCAAACTACAGTCGAAAACTACTACTTAACCTTCTTCTGGCACTGCCTATGTTAATAGTTTATTATATGCTAAGTCTACGAACTACTAAGCGGTGATATCCGTTCCTCTATTGATTTGCACCTTCTTATCTTGACCTCCACTAACAATACCTATAGCAGCATCCCAAGCAACATCAAACACCTTATCTTTCCCGTTCTCTGGCGACTCTCTGGTGATAGTATACAATGATTTTTCGCCTCTGATATCCCACACCTTCACCGTACCATCGTGAGATGCAGAAGCAAACATATTGCCATTATTGGGACAAGCTGATAACCCAACCACGAAGTTGGTATGGCCCACTAGCTTTTTGGTGGTTTGTTCAACAGATGATGTACTTACTCTTGGATCATGTAAATTTATATGACGAGCAGACGATCCAGTTACTAGCAAGTTTACTTGGGGGAGTTGTAAGATGGACAACAACGAATAGCCTGTAGTTCTAGTATCAATACAACGAGAAGTGACCAAGTCCCAGGTTCTGATGGTATGATCTTGAGAAACAGAGTAACCAATGGTAGAGTCGGATGAATCGAAAATAGCATCTTCTACTGGTTGCGTATGTGCTTCTAATAACGCCAAAGGTGATCTTCTTCTGATGGTAGAATCTTGAACGGCCATCTTCTTTCTCTTTTTCGATGATGATGATATGACGTTAGAATCGTATTCAAATGGAGCCACCGACGTCATTTCTTTATAGTTGGTGGACCAGACCCCTACCGAGGAGTCGTAAGCACTTGACAATATACGTTTTGACTTCTGGTCAACCGCAACTGACACCACGGGAGCCTTATGACCTTCTAAGATGGCTAAAGTAGTACCATCTTCAGGTTCGTCGTCTTCTGATTCTTCTTGTACAGCGTTTGCTTCGTTGGATGTTTTCCATAATCTTATTTGTCTATCATTACCAGCAGACACGATTCTTGTTGGTGAGATCCATTCTACGGCTTTGATAGGACCAGAATGTCCTACGTACTGCTTCTCCACTTGTCCCGACAAATTATAAGTTCTGACAATACCGTCGTAAGACCCAGACAAAATTTTGGCGGCAGAAAGGGAAAGATTGGACAATTTCACTGCTGGGGAATTGGGATTTATGGTGGCTACAGATGAAATCCAATCATCGTTGTTGAAGGATGCAAGAAATGATGGAGGTAAAATGGCACGAGTATATTCCAAAGATAAGAAAGCTTCGCTCGACAACCCATTCTTCACAAGGTACTCTTCAATGGAGGTTCTCAACAACACTCCGTCTATAAGGAAATCAAATGGAATAGCCTTGGTTTCTTCATCTTCACCGTTCTTGCCTAAGAGATGGTTAACAATCTCCGATAACCCAAATCTTTTCAAGGAAACAGGAACAAACAAAGGAGTGTCGGAAACATGTAGCGAGTCATCCTGTTCCTTGGTGAAGAACTTGATCTTTATGGAATTATCTTCTGACATGGCTCTATAGGGTCTATGTAATGGATTGAAATTTTTCACATACTCATCTGATAAAATTCATGCTCATCTGAAGTCACGTGACGGCTGCAAAAACCAGACAGAAACAGCCAAACAGCCAAACATATAATCGGACAGGCATACAAAGAGCAATACAAGGTAGGAGGCCGACTAGATGCAAGTGGAGCATATGGAGGCAAATGGTGGCTGGTAGATCCTGAGAGCAGTGAGCGTTGCGGGAGTTTCAGATAGATGTCAGTTATTAAGACCGTAGTTGGAGTCTTACAATGAGCTAGTTCATATGGAAGTATTAAGGTCATTGACGTATGGCAATGATGACTCGACTATTCTTTACGCTAAGCAGTTGGTGAGCCGTAGGCAGGGATCTTTGCCACTAACATAGAGGTCAGTTCTGTGGCTGCAATTGCTAGAATTCAGCTGCTGGAGTTCATCGTTCTAAAGTTCACTTCTTCTTTACAACAGTGCCTTTCAGCATATGATACCTCGAATATCCACTACATCTCTCGTGTGAAGTTGTTTGTATTGAGCTCTATATAGCAAAGAATGTTTATTTGAGATAGCTTCCTGGTCTGGTCAGGCTTGGTCAGATCTTCACATTTATCTTCAACTGACTCCGACTCATGGGCCGAGCCATGCGCCCACACCAGGCAGCGGTTCTTAATCCAACAGAAGTAGTTTCTCGTAACCCTCTGTCCCGCTTCACTCTTTTGCTCATTCTCGACCTCTTGATTTTGGACACTCTTCGTGGCTGACACACGAATGCTCCCGGGTCAGAAACACGCCCTCTGGTAAACAAAGACTTGATAGCTCTTTTGATCCGTCTCCACCGGCGCTTCCGGGTGATACGAGGTGGTGGTAGCAGTCTCATAACGTCAACTCTCGTATAAGCCCATCAACAAATCGGTTTCTGTGGCCGCGGAGATCAACCTCCCCGCGGAACACCCTCCAGCCATTTGCTCATCCCATGTAGATGCTGTGCTCTTAGAATCCCCTGACTTAACATCTCCCCCTTCCCCTCTCCAAAACTACTCCTCTTCGACTCAACTTCATTATCGACTCCAATATCCTTTTGTCTAGCATCTGTCAGTCCTGTTCTGTCTGCATTTCCTTTTTGTCTGTCTCAGCCGGTTGTCTGCGTCTCTTGTTTGTCCGTTTTGTTTTGTGTCACGATGACATGAAAAAAAGTATAAAATGACTAATTTTTCACTTCAAAAATCGATGCTCTCAGTGGTTGGGAAGGCTGTAGTTTATCTTCCCCCGATTACGCCCCACACTCTACACTTGTAAAAAAGTTAACTAGCAACATGTCTGACTCCGACGTTCCTATTGAAGTTTCCAAAGTCTTCGACACCATCTTGGTGTTGGACTTTGGTTCTCAATACTCCCATTTGATCACCCGTCGTCTTAGAGAATTCAATGTCTACGCTGAAATGCTTCCATGTACGCAAAAGATCTCTGAATTATCTTGGAAACCAAAGGGTATCATCTTATCCGGTGGTCCATACTCGGTCTACGCTGACGATGCTCCTCATGTTGACCACGATATCTTCAAGTTGAACGTACCAATCTTGGGTATTTGTTACGGGATGCAAGAATTGGCCTGGATCAACGGTAAAGGAGTTGCCAGAGGGGACAAGAGAGAATACGGTCCAGCCACTTTGAACGTTGAAGACGCTTCTTGCGCTTTATTCAAGGGAGTTGACCACTCTCAAGTTTGGATGTCTCATGGTGATAAATTGCATGCTTTACCTACTGGATTTAAGATCGTGGCTACTTCTGATAACTCACCTTACTGTGCTATTGCTCATGAAACTGACAACATCTTCGGTATCCAATTCCATCCTGAAGTCACCCACAGTGTTAACGGTAAGACTTTGTTGAAGAACTTCGCTGTGGACATCTGTGAAGCCAAAACCAACTGGACTATGGAAAACTTCATCGACACCGAGATCGCCAGAATCAGAAAATTGGTCGGTCCAACTGCAGAAGTCATTGGTGCTGTTTCCGGTGGTGTTGACTCCACTGTTGGGGCCAAAATTATGAAAGAAGCCATTGGTGACCGTTTCCATGCCATCTACGTCGATAACGGGGTCATGAGATTAAACGAAACCGAAACCGTCTACAAAACATTAACTGCAGGATTAGGTATCAACTTAACTGTTGTGGATGCTAGTGAATTATTCTTGGGAAGATTAAAGGGAATCACTGATCCAGAAAAGAAGAGAAAAATCATTGGTAATACTTTTATTCATGTTTTCGAAGATGAAGCTGCCAAAATCAAGCCTGCTTCTGGTCAAGAAATCGAATACTTGTTGCAAGGTACTTTATACCCTGATGTTATTGAATCCATTTCTTTCAAAGGTCCATCTCAAACCATCAAAACTCACCACAATGTCGGTGGTTTATTAGATAACATGAAATTGAAATTAATCGAACCATTGAGAGAATTATTCAAAGATGAAGTTCGTCATTTGGGTGAACTTTTAGGAGTTCCGCATGATTTGGTCTGGAGACATCCATTCCCTGGTCCAGGTTTGGCTATCAGAGTGTTGGGAGAAGTCACCAAAGAACAAGTCAAAATTGCTCGTGAAGCCGATGCTATTTTCATTGAAGAAATCAAAAAGGCCGGTTTATACAAGGAAATCTCCCAAGCATTTGCTGCTTTATTGCCAGTCAAATCCGTTGGGGTTATGGGAGACCAAAGAACTTATGAACAAGTTATTGCTTTGAGAGCCATTGAAACGGTTGATTTCATGACTGCTGATTGGTATGTTTTCGAGGCTTCTTTCTTAAAGAGGGTTGCTTCGAGAATCGTCAACGAAGTCGATGGGGTTGCTCGTGTGACCTACGATATCACCTCCAAACCTCCTGCTACCGTTGAGTGGGAATAAGCAGTAGATTTGTATTGTACTAGATAATAAAGTGATAACTGAAGCGTACTTGTAGGAAAGAAGAGCTTTCGCCTACTCTTTTGACAATACAATTCGTCGATGACCTTTTTAGGACAGTTCTTCTACTTCAGGATGCTCATATCTCTTATTTGCCGTAAAGCAGTGGCTACCATCATATCTCGAATATCTTCTGCCGTATCACACTCGCTACCATAATTCCGTCATCATGTGATACACTGAGTAGAAACTCCTCATCTGGCCTGTAAACATCACAGCCTAAGAAAGGCTTCCCTCGGTCATTGTAATGCCTGTACCAGTTCTTAAACTGAAACTCCTTCTGGATCTCCGGGTCCAATGTCTTATAAACCGCCTCTTTTGCAGACCAGCTGCCTGCTATTAACTTCACACACTGGTTGACGTCGTTCTTGTTCCAATGCTGTTCGAATGCTGGCAACTCGTAAACTGGGTGCAACACTCGGGCCGAAAGTCGCCGCACGTACTTCAAATTATCACCATTTCCCTTCTCTAGGAGACGATGGAACCGGTCTATTTTGAGAATATCAATTCCAATTCCTAGCACTATCCCTGCTTTCTTCATACTGTCAGATGAGTATTACTTACAGAATAGTGAACCGAAAAAAAGTGCGATAACGGCAGAAGAACGGCTGAAAAAAAAATGAAAAAAAAGTGAAAAAGTCAAAATTCACCTAAACTCCTCTTCATTACATCCATGGCTTCTGCTATTCCGGGCCCTGTCCCGCTTCCGAGCTCCAGATATGACCTCGCCTCCTACTGGGGAAGAGTGAAACACTGTGCTGAAATCTCCGATCCAACGATGTTGCTTAACACTTCTTCCGACATTGAAGCTGCCAAAAGAATGATTTGGGACTACAAAAATGGAGTCACCGCCAAAATGAGTCCCGAATTATGGCGTGCAAAGAAGGTTTTGGACTCTACTTTGCATCCTGACACCGGAGAAACCGTCTTCTTGCCTTTCAGAATGAGTTCTTGCGTATTATCGAATCTTGTGGTTACTGCTGGGATGTTGACTCCAAATTTGGGAACAGCAGGTACCATTTTCTGGCAAGTGGCTAACCAGTCGTTGAATGTGGCCATCAACATCTCCAACGCTAACAAGTCTCATCCGCTTACAACCCAGCAAATCATCACTAACTATACCATGGCTGTGGGGGCTTCATGTTCGGTGGCATTAGGATTGAACTCCATTGTACCTCGGTTAAAATCGCTTCAGCCAAGCACCAAGCTCATTTTGGGAAGATTGGTGCCCTTTGCTGCAGTTGTCTCTGCTGGTATTGCCAACGTCTTCTTGATGAGAAGTGAAGAACTTAAACGAGGTATTACTGTCTTTGATAAGAACGGAGACAATGTTGGAACCTCCAAAACCGCTGCCTTGTATGCTGTGGGAGAAACAGCTGCCAGTCGTGTTATTAACGCAACACCAATCATGGTGATTCCTCCATTGATTTTGGTGAAATTACAAAAATCAAGATTTTTGAAGGGTAAGCCAAAGTCGGTAGAAACTTTGGCTAACATTGGATTGATTTTCGCTACTTCTTTGGTGGCATTACCTTTTGCTTTAGCTGTGTTCCCACAAAGAAGAATCGTTCCTGTATCTTCATTGGAGGAGAAGTTCAGAGACTTGAAGGATAAGAATGGGGATAGAATTGAAACCTTAGAGTTTAACAGAGGTATCTGAGGTATGTACATAGACTATAAATAATAAACTATTCTACTAGCAAGCAAGTAACTATTTAATCAGCCATTGATAAGTCTGGTGACTTCTACAAGCAACTAATCGGTGAATTAGCAGAGCTGTAGCAACTCTTTAGCAATGAACAACTCTTAGCAAGAAGCACTTCTAGCGGCAGCTACCAGAACTTCCAACCTTTTACCGAGTTTACGCCGAGAGCTTCGATGATTTCATCTCTATTTCCAAACTCCAAGAATCTCCCCTGTGAAAACACCAGGCTCCTCAACTTCTCCTCTACATTACACGAGGACAATACTCCTACACCTTTACCACCCAACGAGGTTTTGAAGGTTTCAAATCCATTCTTTTGGAACTGGGCAATGGCTTTAATAAGAGCTTCTGGTTCTACCTCGTCATTCAACAACGTAATTGCACAGCCTCCACCTCCAGCACCAGTTAACTTGGTTGCTCCTATCTTAGTGCTATCACCAATGATTTTGATTTGCTCCAATGAAGGATGAGATACTCCCAATGCTACTAACAATCCATGATTAATGTTAATCAAATCTCGCAATTGGTCTTTTTCTTCTTTGCCGAAAAAAGGCTTCAACATGATCTGATAGGCATCATTGGAAATGTTTTCCATGGCCTCTAAAATCGATGCTGATATCTTGGGGTAGTTGGTATTAACTCTTGATACTCCGGCCACCAATGCAGCAGTACTACGGGGGATTTTGGTATTGGTAAGAAGTAAATTGAGGGGAGGGAAGTTTTTCATACTGGTTCGAACCGACGGTTGACTAGGATCTTTTATTCTTTGAAACATCACCGCACCTCCATGAGTTGCAACTGCATTATCAATACCTGAAGGATTACCGTGGAAACACATTTCTCCCATTAAAGTCCATTTGTCGATGAAGGCAGCATCAGCGCTTTCCTTAGCAGGTGCCTTATCGTGTATTCCTAACGATGCCTCGGCCACATGGCCCCCGAGAAGCGACATGGAGGTAGCTAAACATACAGCAGTGGCCGCAGAAGACCCGAGACCTGCACCAATAGGTAGCGTAGATCTTATGCAAAAATACATTGCTGGTGTCTCTTTCGAGCACAACTGGCAGTATAAGTAGAGAAAACAGTGGCAGGCGACGTAGTGTAGGCTGGAAGACAAGTCTTCGAGGTTGGAGCGTAATTCTTCTATGATTTCGGGCACTAATTCCTCTGTTATCTGAGGTTTTCCGTCAACGTATTTTATGTGCTTGGTGATGGCATCCCAAGGGATATCGGCGACATTCCACGAGTGTTTCAATTCGATATCGGGGAACTCCAATGTAATTTGGTCAGCGGTTACGTTCTCTTTTACGAGCATGAACGCCCGCATATCAAGAGCAGCAGCGATTGCTGGTTTTCCGTAAACCGCAGAATGTTCACCATAGATGATCACTTTCCCGGGCGAACTTACAAAGAACGGAGCCACGGCCATGGTTATTAGCGGGTGAATGGTTGGTGATGGTTTGGTCAATAGTGAAAAATGAAGTCGCGTACGTATACGAGAAAAAATGAAAAAGACGTGAAAAGATGCGAAAACAGAAAAGATGCGAAAAAGTAGCGTTATTTATATAAAATGATAAAAACTGCAAAAAGAGGAACTAGAGGAAGATGATATCGGCACAGATTAAAACTCTAGTTGTGTACGAGTGCAAATTAACTTATACAATTCTATTATACAATTTAATTAATCATAGAATCCAAATCTCTTTTCCTAGATTGCAGTTTGGTAGTCTTTAAGTTCTCGAATCTCATCGAGAATGCTATTCAAAAACTTCTCCGAAGAAGCATCTCCCTTCTCCAAGATTCTTTCTTCCTCGATGGAGCTGGGAACGATTCTTGACGATAAAAACTTAGGGTGCTTTAGCAAATTGTTGATACAATCGAAAAAATCATCTCTCTTTTCCTCCGAATCGAGTCCTGGAAGAATATACATGTCATTGCCAGACGCTGTCTGCGAACGCTTCACCATTAGATGATCAAGACGCTCACCAACATTGTAGGCTCTTAACATTTGATACAAAAGTAACACCTGGCTGGTTTCAGAGATCAAGGCTGAACTGATTTGAATTGAAGACGAATCCTTGGCCCAGCTTTCCACACAGTACTCAATCTGCTTACCAAAGCCGTGCAATGCGAGACCAAACTCAGTAATGACACTAGTGCCTAGTTTGGAGAGTAATATGACGAAAATAGGGAGTAATCCGTTGGTCCAAATTCTATGGTACTGAGGCGATGTTGAGATATTGATTCGGCCGTTTTTGATTGGAAGTGAAATGGAACTTTGTACCAAAACCACCAATAACCCGGAGGAATAGAAGTCTCTTGTAATTATATCTATACTCAACAACTGCTGAATGAACATCAAACTTAACTGCGCAAAAATGTTCTCTCCGTTGACCTCGATCAAATGAGAGAACGAGTAAAGGTTCAACAATGCTTTCAAAGTGCCATCATCAGACACAAGTGATGCCATTTCATAGTGCAAATTCGAAGAAAGCTTCAAGTTAACAAACACCTTCAAAATGGACAAAATCAACTGTAAATCATCCAAATGATTCGTAGGAGCAGTCGAAATATGCTTTTTGTTCGTACGCGAGAGATAGACATCATTCTGGAGGTCGACCAAAATATTTCTAGTTCTTTTAGTTATGATCAAACTGAACAATTGGCGAAAGACGCTAAAGTACTCAACAATCAAAGTAATATCATCTTTGATCAAGTTGAGTGCAATATAGATAATCCTCAATAACGAACGGTTACATCCTTGTTCTTGAGTCAGGGCACTAAGGAAATCTAAACTTGGGGAAGTTAATAACTCGGATGATACTTTTATGATTTCAAACACTTGTTTGGGGTCCTTTTTCACTCCAGAGTTATAAATGGAGTATAAAAGGTAGAAAGCTAATTCAATCCTTTCCTGAAAAGTTTGACGAAACATTTCCGCAGGAATACCGTCATCAACGTTGATTTTCAACAATTTAGCAACAAATGTTAGATGGTCAGCTGTCAAAGTTGACGGAGACTTTCTGCAGAAAGCCGTCAACAATGCACCGAACGATTTGGCAGAAGCGATTTGCGAGCTGGTATATTGAATATTGATACTGGAAGCGATTAAATGCTCTCTGATTTGGTACCATTGCTGCTTATCCTTGAACAAGCGGTCCATCAAAGCAAAGTTATAGATTCCTCCTAATCCAAATCTGTTTCTTTTCTGTAATGCCGTAGTAAACTGGCTCAAATTCGAGTTTGGGAAGGCATCCTTGAAAGATTCGTGGACCTGTAAATGTAATGATGGTTTGTAACCAGAAATAATGAATTTTTCCACCAAGTCGTCAGTGAATTTTGGAGAAGTAACAAATTCAGCAATTTTTTTCTTACAATCATCATTTTTAGTGGTAAAGAAGAACAAAGCAAGTATTTCTACGATTTTCGATACCAACTTGAGCTCATAACATGTTTTAACGTAATCATCAACTTTTTCAGGGGTTTTGGTAGAGGTGTCGATTCTAGAAATCAACTCAGCGACAAATTTAATATCATTTTCGCTTTCCCTCGCCGTGGTCCACGAATCAAAAGCAAGTGCTATGGCGTCCACCAAATGAAGACTTACATCATTAGGATAATATTTCATGCCACTAACATTCTTCTTCAACTTATTTAGCAACGAAATCGGTTTCTTCTTTTGCTCTGCTTTACCAGTGAATTCTCCAAAAACATCTTTCCCACTAATAAACAACACCGAAAGCCCTTCTTGGTTTCCGTCCATAACCGCGCAAATGAAATCGTATAAGGAGATTTTCATTTTGTAGTCATCAAAAGGGTTATCCAAATCAGAGGCTAATGAATGCAATAAAATCTGAGCATGATCTCGGCCAAGATGTGATAACAACGAGGGACAAGACTCCTTCGACCATTTACCGTTAGTTAACGAGGTGATTAAATCCAAAACGTTCTTTCTTAAACCATCAATATGAGCATAAGTATCGACTAATTGTGGAAGCTTACCGAATAACTCTTTCTCGAAAGTTGACGGTTCCAAATCCAAACTCGATCTTATAGAGATGAGTAGCTCAGAAAAACCCAAACCGCACCTAATCCAATTTTGGTGCCAGAAACCAGATATATCGCTCAATTCGTAAGTATTGATATTGGAAGAAAGCGAGTCAATCATGGATATGATTGGATACGAGGATCTAGAAAAGTCTTCGTTAGTAGCCAAGAAACAATTAAGAATCTTAATAGAAGATTCAGCGAATACTTTGGTGGCTTTTTCTGATGGAGGGCAACCATCATCTATACCGTAAATGTTAACTAGTATTCCTGAAAAGACATCGAGAATCAAAACCCCAACCTCCAATTTCTGGTAAACATTATTGAAGGTACAATGAATGAAGTTTTCAAACACTGATATAAGATGATCTATGAACCCCGCCAACACAGTACTTTTAGATTTTTGAGGATAGTCATCTTCCAACACCAAACAGTTTTGAACAAGAGAATCCACCAATTTGATTAGTGAAAGAGTGAACTTATAGTCGCCTTTAACGGTTTCAATAGCTCCAAAAATAATAGATGCAAACCCTTCTTTACCATTGTTCGCGAGAATGGATGATTTTGACAAGTTTGGCCAGATCCGGTACGATAAGAAAGACATGAGGTTACTTAACAAGTCAATTAATGGTTCTAAGATATCCAGGTTGCGACAGTGCAACCCTTGTTCGAATAATCGCAAAATCACTTCGATAATGTCTGAGTCATCGGTGTAAGCTGACATTGCTTCTAACACCAACTTGGCATCATCAGAAGAATTATCTTCGACAGTTTTATTCAAAAGAGATAAGATATCAATAGCAGCATCTACCTTATCTTCATCACTATTATCGAAGAAGATTGAAATGTTTTGTAAGATTCTTCCGAGAAAGGCCCATCCATTGTAATTGTACAAGAATGCCACCAAAATTTCTTCATTATCAGTAGCAGGCAATAATTGTCCCTTTGTTGAGGATCCAAGAAGTAATGATAGTTTTTTATTTGCTTCGAAGGGAGGATATAAGTCAAGGCTTTCCTTTAATTCGATCAAGTCAGTGTTTTCGTCATCTATTTCATATAGTTTGCTAAATTCTCTCTTGTTGAATGCTGACATATACGATTTTAACTCCTGGAATTCGTGAAGTGCGAAATTACCGTTGATAGAGGCCAATCTTAGGAAAGGAGAAAGGGAAATGGGGAATTTGGCTCGGGACAAAATAATGGCATTGGCACAAGATTCATTATCGAAGAATTTCTGGATTACGCTATTAGGGGCGATCCTCAACACACTGGCAACGGTGGCAGATATGCTTGGAGTTAATTCGACTAGAGGCATAACTGCTATGATCAATGATGAGAGCACCGAAGCATAGATGTTGTCGAATTGTAGGACATTATTGATAATTGACAAGCTTTCAAACACCTGATATGGCGAAACTGTGCGATTCAAGAGGGCCAAACTTTCTTGGATTTCTTCTCGAGAGAAAATGGAGAGAAAGCTGCTTATGAGAGGAGGATTTCCTAAAGATTCTTCTTCAATGATGATATCTTTCTTTAATAGAATGAATGCCCAACTATAGGAGATGATGCAGTTGGTGTTATTGGAGTCGGTGATAGTCTTATTCAAAGACTTCAATATTTCGGCATCATTCAAATACGTCAACTCATCGTAGATATCAAAGTTGTGTTCCAAGTTCAAGAATATAAGAGAAATTATTGTGGTAAGCTTTTGGATTAATGCGTAAGATTCAGTATAGGAGATGCAAGGGCCCAAGTCTAATATAAAACTAGTTGAGTGCATGAAATCAAACCATTTGAGAACCGTTTCCTTTTTGATCGTTTTGTTGGTGAATATCAATTCTACCAATACTTTTAACGATTCAATCAAGAAAAGAATACTCTCAGTATAAATTGATGTGTTCAACTCATCAGAGGTGGAGATACTGAAGGATTGGTTAATGAGGGAAGACGCAGTAGCACTTATACTATCAATCAACTTGTCGGTATAGGTTTCTGAAAGGAAGATATTTTTACCCAAGTTTTGAATCGTAGATGATACCGTGATGTTCAATTTGCTGTTGAGCAACTCCACCACAGTTTGAAGTATAGTTCTACGTTCCTTCAAGATCTTACTAGTATACAACGAAATTCTCTCGTCTTCTAATGCCTTTTCACGGTCATCCGGTAACTTGGATTTTAATTTCTCGTAGTTGGTGATGTGTTTCTCTGGAACTCTGGTACACGTTTGAACAATCACTCGAAGACATTCTTTGGTATCGAAATTCAATAATTTACTAATCTTTTCGGCGTCTTTGATATTATTACTGGACACGTTAGGATAAAGGATATTTCTCAAAGATAAGTCTTTCCCGGTATACGGTGTAATGCTTGTGGAACTAAATGGGGAAGGATTGAGGAACACGGAGCTATTAAGGAGGAGGAATTCGTCCAAAGCATCAAGTATGTATGGATCTTCACAGGATTTTAGTAGTGAGAGACTATTGCTGAATGTCCATAATTGGGTTGGTTGAATGGGCTTTAAAGACGTCACCACCGCAGTCTCTTTGTTCTTAGGGTCCGCTGGAAGGGACGTTATAGGCATATTGGCCAACGAATGGGATGGGTTGGAGGGTTGATCTGAAGGGAAAGTTGAGTTTTTCATCGTGTTATGGTTTTTCGCTGACATAAGCGGAGGTAAGTTTTAGCTTTGAGTGCCGAATTAGGCATTGTGTGCGATGAGCCCCAACATAGGTAGACCGACAGGCAAGGTGGTTTTGCTAAAAAAGGCAGACGATGTGTAGGACTAAGGGTTAAGAGCAAATACATATGATATGACCATAAACGATTATGAATTCAATGAGCTTTTTTTGGGAGGCACCAAGAAGAGCTAATAAGACATTAAGTGGTTAACTGTTAGAAGGTCATAGTTGAAATGTTTATATATTTACAATCCTGAATACTTTTACATAGTTTGAATTACAATGAGACTACTAGGAGCTGGTCTATATTGAACTACATGGCGGAAAGTAGGTGGGATATGATAGTCTCATACTTGAAGGAAGATAATCGATAAGGCTCATTTTTGACTTTCCTTCGTATTCTAAATTAGCTGCGAAATTGGCAGGCCATATTTAGCTGTCTAATAGGCTGGTTGAACTCTTTCAGTTGTCAGGATTACCACATCATTAGTTCCAACGTTAGTATCATAGGCTATGGTCTACTATTAGGGTGAAATCATGTCTCAAACTACCATGTAGTACCTTGCAGACAAAATCCCTGTAAACAGGATGCAACCAATAGTTGGCAGTCAATTATGTGTAAAAAATGAGTCTAAGGTATAAATAGGATCTAGCATAAATAGAAACCTAAGGTATAAATATCTAGTATAAATAGGATCTAGTGATAACAGAATCTCATATGGCAGGATCCAGTACAATCTCTAGTATAAGTAGGATCTAGTGTGAATAGGAATATGATCTGAAGGATCGATGCAAGGTTAGTCGGAGGAGCAGAAGTACAGCTTGTCAATGTCTTCGGGTATTGGAGCATCAGACTTTGCTGGGTTGGACAAGAGTGATGGGGTGTTGAACTGTTCAATGTGGCCCGGCAGTGAGTGCTGAGATACATTAGCTGTGAGTGGAAGTTTCCCATTGTCACTAACTTCATGGTTGATAAGTTTCTTCCATGCCTGTGCACATTCTTGGATGATTTCGATGGTTTCTTGTTGGTTCTTGTACACGCCGTTGAACGCGAACTTGTTGGCAGGCTTGCCATCTGGTTTCTTGTAGTCACGGAACCATTGTCTGGTTGTCTCCAATAATCCGGGACATTTTACGAAGACGTCATGGATGTCGAAAAGTTCATTATTGAGCGGATCCTGAACATCAACCACAATCACTTTCCAGTCCAATTCTCCGTCGTCAATCAATGCTATGGACCCGAGAATCTTCACCCGCTTGACGTCACCCGTCTTCAACACCGCCGACCCGATTTCACACACATCCAACGGATCGTTGTCTCCACAGAGGTCGAGTTCTTCGTTTTTGGTGGTTGGGTCCTCCCAAGTCTGCGGGAATGCCCCGTAGTTGTGAATGTAGCCGTGGTGGGGGAAAAGATTACGCACAAACCTCACCTGGCCCTTCTTGGTGTCTTGAACGATGGGGTTACCGGGTAAACTGGCGCTGATTTCGAATTTGGCGTTAGACCATCGAGGGATCTCGACAATCATATTGGCAGTCTTGGTCTCCACGTCCAACGCAAGCGGAACATCGTGAAAGTAGGAGATCACTTTATTGTTGCTGACAGCGTAGTTTTTGAAGTCGCTGGTATATTTTGTTCCTTGATTGACGTTACCAATGGTGCTGGTGTCTGACGAAGTGCCGAAGCAACGGTTGGGGTACGGATGGAGGTGCTTGTAGGTTATTCCAAGTCGGCTGACTGCCTGGTTACGAGTAGTGTTCATGATACCGCGTACCAAGCTCTTCATTATCAAAAAAAAGCGAGAAAAAGAAGGATGGTCGATGGTTTAATACCCGGAGCTGTCAATAGTGGAGACCTAACAGAAGTGACATTTTTCGGCATGCATGTGTGAGAAAGATCCCGAGGAAGCGCACCGGAACGTCAAATGCAGACAAATCTGCGACAGTGCAACAGGGGAGTCTGGGGGCCAGGAAAGCAGCCGGGTACTGGGTCGCCTGAGATAATAGAGGTACGGAGAGGAGGAGTTTTGGCTGACTGTGTCTCGGAGTATCTACAAAGACGATGAGAAGCAAATGTAAGAAAATAAAAATGTGTATTATGGATGTCTGGTATTCACCAAGTAAGTGTCTAAAATGTGACACCAAATGAGTGTCTGAAATGTGTGTCTGGTTTTTCTCCAAGTGAGTGTCTGGTTTTTCTCCAAGTGAGTGTCTGGAAACTTAACACCAAGTGTCTGATTTATATATGTTTGACAGCTTGTGTGCACGCCTAATATGGCGGCTTACCAATGAAGATAATCTTCCCCTTTTCGTTGAAACTACCGTTTTCGTCGCTGATGTCAATGAACTTCTTGTTCTCTTCAATCTCGGTCTTGGATAAGCCCATAGGATCCCTTGGAATCCACAACGTTGGGAGTTTGGCCGAAACCACCGGCTGGTCGTAGGCATGCTTGTCGTCCACCAATTCAGTCTCAACATTGTAAACCGCAGGCAATAATGCTTTGGTGTGTCTGTAGTTCAAAAACACATCTGGTCTGATGAATCTGACAAGTGGGTTGGTGGATTCGGTGGTCTTGAAGTCTCGATCTGCTAGCAACGGCACCAATGCACCGCTGCCATTAACATTGGCATCCAAGTCTTCTTTGATCTTCTCTTTTTCAACCTTTTCCGACTCCAAGTCATGGTGCAACTTATCTAAGTCCTTCTTGTGTTCAGCTCCTTTTCTGTATTGATGTTTCAAGTCCAACACTTTTTGTTTGTACTCGGTGTTACCGTCATAGGAAACAGTCTTAGAAACACCATCCAAAGGCATCATACAATCAAGAGGAACCACCGTCAATAAATGGTCAAATGCTTGGTTCAAATGGAGATGACAGAAAATCGTCACCACTAATCCAATCACTTGCAATACGATAGGTCCCCAGCCTTTACCCACGGCGAAAAGTCCCAACAAACAAAGTTGTCCCAAGTAAATCCCGGTGAAAGTTTGGAACAAAGCTCTAGGATAATGGGCCCCTCTGGCATCAGTACCTTCGACAAAAACGTAGGTCAAGTTATGACAGTAAGCAATGTAAACCAAGAAGAAAGCTACGGCAGCGAACCCAATGATCAAAGGGGAAATTATCGCATAAGCCAAGGTAATACAGGCCAAGTTAGTGAACACAGGGAATGTAGTTCCCCAAGCCATGGTACCCAAACCAGAGAATCTGGCGTATTTCTTTCTTAAGGTGCCGTCCAAGATACCACCCAAAATATAGTAAAGGAACAAACCAACGACTTGGAAAAGAGAACCACCCGCAACTGATAACCCTTGTAAGATAAGGTAGGAAATATAGAAATTGGACGATTTAGGTAAGTTTTCAGCCAACAACGACATTGCCAGCTGAGGTTTTTCGACGATTTTCGTCACTGTAGAAGTTGCAGACGAAGAAAGAGTAGTGACCAAGAAACCGTTGATGATAAGGAAGCCGAAGTAAGCATTTTGGGTGAATAATTCCACAGATTGGGCTGAAACACATCCGGCAACTTTAGCCATGGCTCTGATGAACATTGGTAAAAGGGCAAACAAGAGAGCCAACATGATCGATGGCAATAAACCTGTGATTAAACCAAGTAAGAAATGAGGTAATCTATAGATCCATCTTAACCAATGTAATTTGTTGGTCAACGAGTTGAGATTAGAAATGACCCCCACGAAAGCCACAGGAACTGCCCAGAAGATGATCAACACGCAAATTGTGGCAATGGCAATGAATCTTCTGGTGATTCTTTCCCACCAGAACAAACGCAAGTTCGCCCAATCAATGTCCCCTGGCTCAACACCAGTGTAAACTGGACCCATTCTCATAGGGTTGTGGTGAGTAGTGGATTGGTATGCTAATTGGGCCATGTACTGGTTTTCGAATTCTACGAAAATGGAGTTCTTAGGTTTGGCAAGACGGAATTTTTTCTGTAATGATCTGACTTCTTTATCGATTTTAGGAATTTCTTCACGTAAGTAAGTGATGGTATCGGTTTTTTTAGAGAAAAAGCCACCAACTTTATGTCTAGGACGTTTATTTTCTGGGACGTACGAATTGATATCATTGGGGTTTTCAATGGTGATATTCTTCTTATCGGCCTTTAATTTGGCCTTAACTGCTTTTTTCAACAACTTGTTTTCGGCAGCTTCCAATTGAATTGCCATTCTTTCTCTTTTTCTCACTTTGGCATCCAACTTACGAAAGGTTCTTGCGACGTAGATACGTTTGACCCCATTGAAGATTTTGAAGAATTGTTTTTCGTCTAAAAATGAATCAGGAACAGATTGGAAAAGAACAGTACGGGAAGACAATTTGTTGGCATATTTTGGTGACGATAACACTGCGGCTCTGAAGGAGTTGAAGAAGAACAATTCACGATAGATGACGAAAATCAAAGTTCCGTAGAAAAACCATCCAACGAACACATGAGCGTAGTATCTCTGCTTGTGTTTGACATTGGAAATGGACAATTGATCGAAACCTTGACCCCCGTTCCCGTTAGCCGCGTTGACAGGCAATAACACCGCCCAGCTGATCAAACCACACGTGAAGAAGGTAGCAATGACGAGGATATATCTTAAAAAGAAGTACCCGTCCAATCCAGCTTGTTGGATGATAAAGGAATGAGGTTTGGTCAAAAGAATGTAAATCCAGCGGAAAGGATCTTTGGGTAATGGTTCTGGTTTCTTTTCGTCTTCTACCAAGTCAAAGGACGACTTGGGGGAATAGATTCGTTTGAATTTGAGTCTGAGGATCAAAAAACAACTGACGAAGATCCCACAGAGTATCAAATTGGCCACTAAAGTAGTGATCACCGTGGAGGTGGAGACATTAGCCGAAGTAGCCATTTTACAATGCTGATAGCAAGAAAAAGAAGAGGTAGAAGAAGCAGAAAGGAAGGAGGTTTTTGTTTGTTTGTTGAATTAGCACGAAAAAGAAAAAATTGATGATCCATGACATATGTCACAAAAAGCTGAAACGAAAACACTGTGAAATTAGAGTTATGAGACTAAAAAAAAAGCAAAAAAACCATGGTCGGGGATCTCCCCTGCTTCTGGAATTGGCAAACACGTCGGCATGTGGTCTGCCGAGAATATGCATCCCTTTGGGGATGAACCGACAGGGCAGACAATAGCAGACGAGGACCCACGGTAGAAACGTCATCAATGCTTCAGCCGTGAATGTTTCGGTAATAAGGTTTGTGTTCGAGGAATTTTCACTTCAGACATGCAGAGGTCGTGCAGAGGCGACATGCAAGGGGAAGTGGTGCACGGGTGTAATAGGTGTACGGGTCCAAGGTACGGGTGTAAATTAGAGGAATGAGAGTCTGTACGCAGCTGAGGAAGAGAACCTCAGAGTGGTTGGAGCAAATATCCACATGAGACCGGCAGTAAGGGCATATTTTCCTATGCAAGCAAGGTCAATGGCTCCGTTGTTTGCTCCGAAACTCATTGTCACCGACTGGGACGAGACAGCCACAGAGCACGACACCATTGCATTGGTGGCCGAGGCCGGGTACCTAGCGAAGCCCAACTTCACCCCAAAGTTCACCCACTTCTCGCAGGTGTACATGGATGCCTACGAAAGGTACAGCCGGGAGTTTGGCCGGTCCCGGAACGACCTAGTGACGGAGATCGAGTTCCAAACAGGGTTGCGTGCGGTGGAACTGGCGTCCATCAATGAGATGCAACGGCTCCAACTATTTAAAGATGTGCCGGTAGAAGTGTTCCAGCAGCAAGCGCAGAAAGTGACTCTACGGCCCGGCTTCCTCGATTTTTTGAAGCGCAGCATCAAGAATGAGGTGCCGGTGGTGATTCTCAGCATCAACTGGTCCCAGGTGTTCATTGAAGCGGCGTTGGCCCATCATGGAGTCGACCCCAGCAAGGTGACGGTATTGGTGAACAACCTCGAGGTGGACCTGGGCCGAACCACGGGCCGATTTGCGGCCGGCTCCGCACCAGAAATTGGCCAATTTGGGTCGTTGGCCGCAAAAGATCTCAGTCGATTTGGGCCGCGCACTGGGCCCGATAAGCTAGCGGTGGTGCGACGGTTGGCAGAGGAATATGGCGAGGACATAATGTACGTAGGCGACAGTTCCACCGACTTGTTGTCGCTCTTGGAGGTGCCGCTCGGGGTGGTTATGGATGGTGGGTCTGTTTTGAGTACTTTGGAACGGCTTCTGTTGCCGTTCACCGACCTTTCTGGCGCTACAGCGGTGGACACTGGGACGTTGTATGTAGGTAATTGGGCCGACTTAAACCGCAAAATATGGGGTTGATAGAGTAAGAAGTGTCTGGATAATCTCTATCGGCTGAGGTAGTCCTGGTTGTCACGAAGTCCAGGTATGGCCTGAGCCAGTCTGCCGAGGTATATGAGGGAAGCCCTTACAGAAGGAAAGGCCCTAAAGGAACAATAAAGAAGATGTTATCACTTTTGATAAGCTTTCGTCGTTTTTATCGAGAGATAAATTGGTGTAAATTGGTGTTTACGCTGGAATTATGAAGCAAATTGTATACTCTTTAGTAGAAACATCATATAAATACTAAAAAATCAAAGTCAGTCTAAGAGGTTAATGAATAAAAGTTGAAACGCACTTATACCGTATAACAAACGCTAAATATCGCTCCCTTTTTTTAAATAAACTATGTTTTGGTACTCTGGTCGGCTGCAAAATATCAGGTCCTCACTTCACAATCTAGATCGACTCCGATGTCAACTAATTGGGCCTGCTCAACAAGCTGCAGGCTAGATTCATTCACTCCATACAATTTCGAATAACCAGGATATTTAGTCAACTCAAATGGTCTGAAGCTGAACACATACATCAATGCTTTCTCATGCCTACTTTCTTTCTTGGTGTCTTCCTTCACGCCTCTTCATCAGTTCCATTTAAGCAACTCTACTAAATCTCTAGAAGGTCGTTAAAGGTTAATATCTCTAAAACAATTTATGCTCTACTTTTTAATTACTTTGCAAGTTCGTGGTCCAGATGTATTGATAATGTAACGTAACGACATAGGAATGCATAAAGCAGCAATGAACCAAAAGCATACAAATAAATGAACTCCAGCCATATCATCTTCTCCAGTTGTTAACAGGAGCAGCAGCATACGGTAGATGGGCCACCAGACCTCCTTGCACCGGGAAATACTGTCCGTAGGCATAACCTGGTGGTGGAGGTCTAGGAGGTCCAAGAGGGTATTGGCTTCCATTCTGTATCATTTGTGGGTGATTCAAAGGTGATCTTTGCGGGTGAATTGGGGGCTGTTGCTGCTGATGGCCCGGAGGTGGTGGTAACATAGGGCCTGGTGGTGGTGGTGGCTGTTGTTGGTACGGAGAATGTTGCTGAGGTGGTGGTCCTTGCTGATAGAGATATTGTGGTTGCTGATGGATTGGAATAGGATGTTGATGGTTGGGGGACCATGCTTGGTGGTTAGATGGCGGTGGTAAGTGGGCCAATTGTCTTGGAGATTTGGCTTCTTGCTTATAAGGTTGTGGTAATGGATAGAGGTGTTGCTGAGGAGTTGTCCGTTGGCCATTAGGAAACTGTTGCTGTATCGATTGTGGGGTATGTATCGAAGGATTAGGACTTTGATGAGATGGTACTGGAGTTGCCTGTTGACTTGAATATTGCTGTTGTTGCTGTGGCTGTTGTTGCGATGATGAAGCAGAGGCTGCACCTCCAGAGGAGGTTGTAGTTGCACCAGAAGAGGTTGCTTCTGGAGCTGCTTGTGGTGGCTGTTGTTGGGGTCCCTGAACAAATGTAATACGCTCAGATGGTAGTAAAGCTACTAAGTCTCTTAATAAGAAACTAGGAACATCAGGAGGATCTCTGAGACTTGGAACTGGTGCTTCTTTTTTAGAACTAGCACTCAATTGTTGTGATCTTTCTTCGAAGAATTGAGCATTCTTGACATCTCCAATGGCCCGGAAACAAGCTGCTGATCTAGCACAGGCATCGGAAGCATCCATAAGTTGATCATCACATCTTTCGTATACACAACTTAATCCATCCCAAGCTGTGGCTGTTCCTGGTGAGTTCTCATCGATTTGTAACCTTAATGCTTGCGAGTAAGCTGCCAATGCATCGGGCAATTGTTTTAATTCCAAATATAATTTGCCTACAGCCAACCAAGTGATTGGAGAGTTGGAAGCTCTTCTTAATGCAACTTGATAAGAATCATAAGCTGCTCGAGGAGATTTCAATAATGAATAAGCTTTTCCTAAAAGATACCATGGTAAGAAATCCCCTTCATTACTTGGTTCAGATGCTTTACCTTCTTCTGGTTGTTGTTCTTGTTCAATGATCTTGTTTAGTATTGTGATGGCATACTCAGCGTTCTTCTCATCATTATCAATTAATAATAAATAAGCATGTGTCATGAGGATACGTGGCGAACTTCCTACTGCCTTTTCTGCCCCTTCACAGGCCTGTAATGCTCCGGCTATATCATTAGCACGCTCTTTTGCGGTAGCCAAAGCACACCATAAAGCAATATGTTCATCTATTCTCGATAATCTTGGAGGAGGTAATGATAATGTAGCGGTTAATTCAGCAATAGATAATTCA
Organism: Isabelozyma rhagii; assembly: GCA_003708185.3. Taxonomy (NCBI): domain Eukaryota; kingdom Fungi; phylum Ascomycota; class Pichiomycetes; order Serinales; family Metschnikowiaceae; genus Isabelozyma; species Isabelozyma rhagii. Next base: position 543,320 of record PPNO03000005.1, on the reverse strand, counting down.
ATGTTACCATCAGCGGCCGCAATGGCGGCCAACTCGGCATGTGCAGCTCGGGCAGTTTCAATATCATCTTTAGTGAATGAGTTGAGTGATTCTGGTAAAATGGATAAACACCTTGTTAAAGCACCGGCGGCGTGATTTCTAGCTCCAGCCCTAATTAACGCTTGTGCACTTAATAACCATAAGGAAGAGTCGGAAGGGCATAATTGGATAGCAGTTTGAATCGACTGATGTGCTTGATCATTGAGACCGATTAACAAGTAACATTCTGCCAATTCCTTGAAGATTCTTGGACTTTTAGATAAATTAGGATGAACATCTAATGCTTTATTCAAACGCTCGATGGAGTTTTGTGATCCAACAGTTTCGTTCAAATTGATATCATTATATCTTGAGGAGTAACTTAAACCACATAAAGCATCCAAATTTGAAGGATCATGGTTGAATGCGTTTTCAAATGACTTGATAGCAGGTACAATTAGTCCTAAGGTATTTGCACAAGTACCAAGAGTGATCCAGGTATCAGTTACGGTTGATTCATAGTCATTGGCGGAAGAATCTTGAACATGTTGGCGCTTTTTCACTTTTGGTGAATGTGACGAAGTTCTCTTAACCATAATGGAAACTCAAAGAAGAAGTGTGGGTGGGGCGGTTGAGTGGGGGGCTTGAGTTCAAACGTAGATGAATTGTTGACCACAGAATGAGAACTTTTGTGGGTGGTGGGAATAAGTAGGCGGGTATTAGATGCCGCAGGAGTTGATTTTGGTGGTCTAGTGCTACGTTGCAGAGACTTTTGGTAAGAAAAGAGGAAAGTAGTAAGAGAAAAAAAAGTGATAGATAGTTGAAGGAGAAGAAAAAAAAAACGGCAAATATTGCAAGTATGAATTTCTGGTGAAGCAGGAGATTTGTTACAGCCAAACGTAATAAAATAAAAGGTATTTAAACCAAAATGTTAGAAAAGAAAAAAAGAATCATTAAAAAATAATTTTATCAACAATTTTAAAGTTTGAATTATAACAATAAGGGCAAAAAAATAAATTTGTTGAAAAATAAACAAGATAGCTGCATAATATATGCATAAATGTAAAAAATATGTTTTGAACAAACAAACACCCAGGATAGATCAAAGACATGATGCGACAAAAAATATGGAAAGAAGAAGCACTGGCAGTAAATTGAGATGCATTAGAGGTGCGTATTTTGCGACAGTGCATGCATGGACGTCTGCCACTAACTAATTGTTGTCGTTTTCAGTTGACCAATCTTGCTGACCTGGCGATAGGAGTTCGTAATATAACCGAGTGAATTCCATCAATTTCAACTTGAATCGATTTCAAGGTGTGCCTATGACTTGTATTACAGTATGTAGCATGCATTCTATGGTATTCCAAGTGGTAACAATAAGCTGCAACATCCAAAGAATAGCCCTTCCCCCGTCCTTGTAATTCCTTAACTACTTTAAGCTTTGCCAGAACTCACTTTTATTTTTTTTCGGCGGGATTTTTTTATCAAAAATTTTTACTTGCTGATTAGGAACAAGGGACAGGTAAAATCAAACATAATATTATGTAAATAAATGAACTTGGAACAAAGCCCAAAAAGAAGTCAAAACAAAATTATTGTAGATTCATTGATCTGCAAATGGGATATACTTTGAGTGCAAACTACGGTCTAAACAAGATGTATGCTTCAATCCTGGGATGGGCATAAACGGTAGTTTAGGTCTCAGTTGCTACATGTGTGTTACATAGGAACATGAGGTTTATCAACGGGAAGAGAGGGTGTCTCGGTAAATATAATAGTACCCTGCTGGAAAAGCAATTTCCAGTGCGTCGCATGATCAGAAAAAGTTCTTTCAGATGTGACTGACGTGGAACAACCAAAGCTATGATAGAGGCACTAGAAACTGATCTTAGTTATAATAAGAAAAAAGGAAGGTCGAATCTTTTGTTCTGTACCAACATAGCAACGTTACTCAAGTTCATGCACTTATGGGAGTACTGGTAGCAGCGAGTACTTGGAATTCGTTGAACTAAATTCACAGAAGATGCTGAGAGAACACAACCCGCGCATAGGTCTGCGTCCTATTGTCTTCTATTTTGGTGCATAGACGGTGGTGTTCCCTACAAATTAGATTTGTGTAGTAAATGCGTACATATGCGTATGCAGGCCCAACTGCTGCACAATACGCTTGGCTTGCGACCTCTTGGGGTAGGAATCTGTCTGCAACCTAGACATTAACCCCAGTGCATGACAGCCTGCATGAACAAACCGTACCCTTTGTGCGGCATAGAAAAAAATACTCGACACCGATTCTTCCATCACGGTTGATCTGGTAGATGTTCCGCTTTCTTCTCTGTATATCAAATGGAAAAAGTCAGTATGCTGTGAATAAACAATCAGTGACCAGGCTAGGATTAACTAGTCGTCGTTGACATAAAGTAACTAGTAGCGGAAGAGTTCCACAAGATAGATGAAACCTGCTTATGCACCAACATTTATTTTTTCTCATAAGTTCCCGAACAAATAACACATCATGCTCAATGCGAGATTCTGCATTTTTTCTCCTAACTTTTTAGGTATAGACATGTGAGAAAGAAGAAAAAGATGTAAGAACGACCTAGAAAGGGAAAGCTTTTTTTAACTTCAGCAAGATATAAACCATCGTAACTGAGCTTAGGCTAAAAACAATTTCCGGAAAAAGTTTGTTATCTGTGTCTTGAAAAGACAAGCTTTTGATTTGGATTTAGAATTTATCCAAGTGCATTTGATTCAAATATGTTGCGTTCTCTTCAACTTGCTACTCAAATCTAATGCTTTTGGGTCGTCTTTTCAACTAAAAGTTTGTAGCCGTTGTAAATTTACATTTGTGAGCTATAGCAAACTTGTCTTTCCTTTGTCAATTATTTTTGTTTGTCTTCTTATTGTTCGCCAACATTAATCACTAGCGCGATAAAAGTTTGATCAGCACCTCAGCTATTCACTAGTCTGTCGTTGAGGGCAGGCTTTTGTGATGCACCTTCTTTTTCGTCTATCAGATGTTATTGGCAACGCAATAATAGGGCATTTGGAATTTTACCGAGTGTTCATTTTTCTCATAATAAATCTGCTTCATCATACTCATTCTCATTTCGTGGAAAAACAGGGGTTGATGAAAATAATATTCGAGCTTGTATTATTCCTTCACTAGTATTTTCTTGCATTCAGCAGTACAGGCTTATAAAATAAACTTTTATTACTTCCATCAATCTAAGTAAATAGAACAAGTGGCAATATTTCCGGATACTTTTATGCATGATATGAAATTACGTCTAACTCGAACTCTGACTTGCTTCTGCCAATCTGCCTTAAAATTTCCTAAGTTTTCTCTTTCTCTTATTTTTTTCGGAACTGTGTACAGCTTTCTTCTCATTTTTGTTATTTTCTTGTTATTTTTTTTTTTGGGTGCACGAACTCAAAGATTATTGTTAGACCAATTAAACTTCTAAGCCCAACACTATGATAATCTTACAAGTATGTTACAACACAAACCTAATACTTTAGTTTTTCAATACAAATGTTGTAATTGGTGATGCTTTTCAGCTACTTTGGATCAATCTAATAAGTGCTTGGAACCCTCGGATAATGCTCAACACTTACCTTGCAGTAACAATTAAATTTAGAAAAGCGCTTCTTGTTTTAAGAATTTTAGACCAGATTCACAAATAACTTGACTACAGTTCACCTGGCATTTTGTCTAAATCCCGTTATGTCACCCGTGCGTTTCTTTCTCTATATTTTTTAACGTCGTAATAAACTTCAAGAGTTTATCGGTATTGTGTGAATAGTATCTCGCTGTTGAACAAGTTCAAACCCTTCCAGTCAGGCTGAGAATGACCACGGGCAGATTCTAGAGAGCACTGGAGCACAAAGTTTTGGTAAGGCAGGTATTCAACCCCGCAGTAAAAAATAAGACACTGTTGAAAATATAAATAATCCCCGATACATTGCATTGCATGTGCCTGCATTAGGAGTCTAATAACTGTGATCACATATGTACCACTAAGTGGTAGAATCAACAATCCTCCCCTGTTTGGTTCATTTTTTCTGTGGGTATCCAGAAGTTAACTCATCCCATGAAGATTTATGTTCCGTTCCTTTGACTGAACCGGAGAATAGATTAATGAGCGAGATCCACTTATAAGTATACAGTCAATTTGTATTAATTCATGGTACATAGAGGAGCAAAGAAGCACTCCAGGCGCAAGAAACTCAACGCATAAAGGGATTGACGATCCCAAATATTCGGAAATGTTAATTCAATACACTAAATGTTCGCTAATGTTTTGGCCATGTCTTTAAGAAAGCACCGACAAGCACCATAATAGACTGGGGAGGGCAACAGGAATCTTGGCAAGTTCCTTGAGTACAAATAAGTATCCCCCTGTATAGAGTCGATCTGGTCAAATCAATTTAGAAATTCATGTCTTGTTATAAAATTGGGAAACTGGAGAATGCCGTTTACCGAAACCCAATTGTATGGCTTGATTCTCTTTTTTTCTTTTTCAACTGCTTTGTTTCCCGTCTTTCTATGCGGAATAAGAAACTGTTTGCATCTGCATTATGTTAACTTATATGTGTTGTTTTGCCAATATCTACGCATCCTTGCATAAAGGTTTGCAATTATTCTTAGCCGATACAACTTATTTTTTAAATTTTGAATTATTTTTAAATATAGACTTTTCCCTCCCTTCGTTTATTTAATTCCTCTACATTAATACATCAATTTTTTTTACCTATATTTTGTCTGGAGATGCTTTTACTTTTAAGTAACCAGAAAGTCAAATTTCATATTGGAATATCATTCCTGTTTCATTCCTATGTATCAGAGCTCGGGTTCTTTCTACATGAATTCTATCAGTTTTGGAAAATTCGACTATTTTTGACAGTCAAAATATTCTTACTGTCGGAAAGGCCGAATAACAAGTAGTGTTAAGAAAAAAAAGCTTTAATAAGCTCAGGGGGCTGGTCCTGTAGAGTGTGCTATTAAGATGAGTTATGGGAATTTCAGTGGTAGTGAGTCGGAAATCTTTTTGGAGAATCATAAAAAATTTTTCCGAATGCGGTCCTTTGCATAATAACAAAGGCCACATTTCCTAATATAGTAAATTATTTACTCAAATCCCAGATTCAATGCTTGAACAAGCCCATCTTTTCTGAGCCAAACGGTCTATTTTATTGTATAGCCCCAGATGTCTTACGTATAGAGTAGTGGCAGTATATGCAGTTTCCTATTTAACCACCCATACCTATGAGATTCCCTTGTTAAATAATAATGCTTGATTATACTTCGCTGACAAGATAATTTTGATTTGTCTCGTATTCGCGCATTAAAATTTCTCACTCCTAGTGTAAGAGAAAAGAAAAATACAAAACGATCCTATTTCCGGTTTCAAGCCTTCTTTTGCACTACTGTTAGATGGCCAAGTGTGTTGATACTGCAAAAAAGTGTCGCCTGAAGGTGGGTTTATGTTCTGAATGTATCAGAATATACCCGCGCTTCAGAAAAGAATCTACAGTTAAACCGTAAAGGAGCAATTGAAAATAATAGTCAAAAAGAGAAAAAGGTAGATTCGTAGCGCCTATTGTTGGCTTCAGTTGCTCAAACTGTTGTTTTCTATTTTATGCATTGTTATACTCCTATGTTTTCTCTACGATTGTCTTGCGGAAGAGTCACCTTCCTGCAAATACTTAAGCTCTGTGTGAAGCTAATTTTGAAGAGTCTGTTACTGAGCACTGTCGTTAAATAGGGATTTTCTCAAAGCTTCAATTCTTCTTGACGTGGGAATGTGTAAGATTAGGTTGGCTGTTGTTTAGTAGGCTCAAAACCGTTTCCAGAACTAAATAGACGGTTTACACCGATTTTGACGTCATGGCAGTTTTCTGAGCTCGCACGACCTCAAATATAATGAGATGTGATGGCTAAAACGTAAGTTCAATATGATCACACCAAAGATGTTCTCAGTAAGGACGGGTGTTATCTCCAGAAGGTTGATACCACGGTGTTTGACACATGTCCATAAGTACGGTGATTTCTTCATACCAACGCCGGTACAAATAAGGCCGCAACATGGCTCTAGTGATGGAAGCAAATCACTATCACCGCTACTAATTCACAGCTTATTTCCTACCTGCTACTCGTGTGGGATCAAATTACAAGAGGAAGATGCTTCTAAGGAAGGATACTACATTGCACCAAAGGCACAAACGTCGAATGAGACCCCAACGAGGAAGAAGAAGGAGGATGAGGTATATGCTAAATATTTATCTGAGTTGAGTGATGAGGATAAGCAGTTGCTAAATTTGGAAGAGGGCGGTCCCACTAGTTATAAGGATCGGCCGAAAAGAACAAGCACACCAACCAAATTTGAATGCTTACGTTGTAGGAATGTAAAGTATCAATCCAAGTATAATGAAAAGGATCTCAAGGAAACATTTCCTGTGGAATCCGTTGAGTCTATTATCAACGGAATTCCTCTAGATGGACAGTTAATTTATGTTTTAAATGCTCAAGATTTTCCCATGTCGTTGGATAATCAGGTGTTCAAGTATAGATCAGCCCAGGAAATGAAGTTTTTGATCAACAAGACTGACTTGCTATTCCCCAACGTTAACATTGCAGGAAAGTACGGACTTACGTTTTTCCGGGACTATCTATGGAGAAAGTATCGAGTGGCACCCGAGAGGGTTGAAATCACCAGTGGGCTAAAAGACTGGAATGTAAGCAAGTTGACCAATTTTTTTGGTAAAGAGAGTTACTTGATAGGATATGTGAACACAGGGAAATCGACCATTATCCAGTCGATGTTATACGATCTGAATGTGAAAAAGTTGGAGATGAGAAAGGGAAACAAGCATAAAAGAGACATGGAGAAACTAGAGGATATACGTATAAATAATGGCGAATTATTCGCTCCCAGACCGAAGCATCAAAAGCGACGCCAATTAGAAGAATATAAGGCCAGGAATGGGCCCGGTTCTTCCCATATGCCAGGTTTTACCAGAGGTTTAATTCCCTACGAAATCAGTGATAAAATCACCGTGTATGATGTTCCTGGGTTCACCAAATATCAAGGAGATGGTCATGGTATTTTCCATTTGGTGGACCCCGCCCAAATCAAAAACTTAACCAAGGGGCGGAACACACATCAACGAGGAGCTTATGACTCGGAGTACTTTACTATTCGTAGTGGCCAGGCGATGACGCTTGGAGGATTATTTGTGCTCCAGGCACCAAGCATAGAGTCGAATACGATGATACAGGTGAGAAATTGCATCAACTTCGATACTCATGTATTTTCTAGTATGGACAAATTCCATTCAGTTGTAGCCACCATCGACAATAATGCGTCCATGGCGAAGAAATTCGTCATTAGGCGGGATCTAGTCGGCAAGATCAAGTACCAGAAATATCTTATTCCCCCATTCCACGGAAGCATTGACTTAGTTATTCGCAACCTTGGGTATTTGAATTTGAAGGCTACCGGGTCGAAACGAAGCGATGAGCCTCCGCTTGCGATATACATTCCTGCCGAACTCGACGTAATTATTCGACAACCCATCACCAAATACATTCAAAAGACCTTTTCTGGGAGAGACAGTAAAGGAAATCCACTCAGGAAAGAGAATTACGTCAGTAAAAGTACGTTGGAGCTTCAGAGATATACGGGGGCCCAACCGTTCCACAGTCGATTGATTCCTTGCAGAACAGATGAAACACAAGACTATTTACAAACCGCTGTTTCATACATTGAGAGAGCCAAGGGGAAGGTTTCAGAAGACGATGTGAAGAATTGGATAGAATTGTAGAACGAAAATTCTTGTACATAATACACACATGTAAATAGAAAATTATGCATGAAAATGGATTATGCGTGTAGTGAATGCATCAAATCAACGTATTTTCGTCAGAGTTTTGTGATAATGCCACTCCTTCATTTGACTCCTTCTACATTGATCACGATACACAAGGGGCAAAAAAAAATCGCGTTTTTGGTGTAAACTTCGGTTGGGAATCGATCGTTTGTATGATCGAGATCTAGTCTCACTAATTATAAGGGTTCGTAGCTCTTAAACAGGTCTGCCACGGCTTATTTCTGCTCTCTTGCATTTGCGACCAATGACCAAAGTTGCTCTCCATCAATCGAACCTGAAATCACCTGAAATCACCATTTGGGTGAAAAGCAACTGTAGGTGAATTTCGCGATGCGGTCGCCTAATTGGGCAGAACATAAACAAGATGGAAAAACTTCATGATGCAAGATTCTTATTTTTTCTGTTGATATTTTTATGCAGAGGTGTGTCTGGTGGAAAGCTTCATATAAGAAGTTTCTATAGGGACCAACACCGTATATTTATCACTCGAGTCCTGCTGTTTTTGTTTTTTTTTTTGTTCTTTTTAGCTAAGTGATCATCCATAGATAATGTTAAGAAGTCAGAGTATATCTAATTTGACTGATAGGAAGCCCAAGACTGGAGGGTTTCTACATTCATTAAAGTCAAGAAAGTCCTTCTCTAAAGATTTGAAATCCCAGCTCCGTCTGTCACTGTCCGACTCCAAACCTCTTCGGCCATTAACTTCAAGTGTCAGTTCTATGAACTTGCTTCACAAGAGAAAAGATGATACCCCCAATTATAGTCAATCAGTGGCTCGAGAACGTAACGGAAGCCACGATAATAAAGAAAACTATTTACTTCCTTTAATGACGTTGAAATCAAAACCCACTGCCACTTCGTCAGCACCTTCTTTTGACGAGTCCAGGTCTTTGAAATCCCGCTCAAGTGCTCCAAACTTGAAAGCTTCTCCAACCACTACTTCTAACAAAGTGAACCACCGAAACTCCACTTGTTACACTTATGGACATGCAACCAAAGCCAGTATTTCGTCGTCAATTGTGACTTCGACTTCGTCTTTGTTTAATATCATGTCCGATGAAGAAAATACCACCATCTCGTCTCCATTGACTCCTGTAGACGATTTCATGGACGCAAAACAAGATACGGTCTTAGACGATACTATAACGTTTGACTATGATGGACTTTCGGATGAAGATTTCAATTTTGACGATGATGCTGCAAGTATGTTACAAACAGACCACGCGACCAAAAAAATGCACCGTACTACGAACATTCTTAATATCAGTGAGTTTATCAAATCTATTGATCATAGCCAAGAAATCATTCCCATGAATAACAGAAAATCGTTGGAATTTGAACAAGATGAACGCAATCAAATTAAACAGACATTGCAACAAAACTGTAAGCATTCATCGGTGGATTTACACTTGATCGAAAACGTCATGTTCATAGCTGTTGATCTTGTTCAAGAAAAAGTCGTAGATAGTAGTAAGTCGAAAATCAATTCCATCAGTGATTGGCTCGATCAAGATTATAGTCAAGTTTTGAAGGACGACCCATACTACGATGATGACTATTATTTAACTCTTTAAGGGGTTATTTCTGTTAACGACGCTATGATTCATTTCTTCTTTGTATAATTATGCTATAAGAACCGGTTTATGATACTGTAGAATAAAAACGTATTTGAAAGGATTTTGTCAGATTTTCCTATTTTCTCATTTTTTTGCAATAATTGATGAATATACGAAAAAACAAAGCAGACTTATATTCTCAGCTGCAAATATCAAAGAAATACGAAAAATGGTAATTGAGCAATGAATTGTTATGGAGTTTCATTATAATAACAAGATAGCATTAACCTGACAATGATGCACAACACTTCTATCTTCAATAGTGCATGTCCCATCGTCTCGAAGGGGTCAAACTAGTCATTAAGATATCACACCTCTGCATCTACATTCTCATACCTCTAAACATACTATTCATTCAGCAAGCAACTCTTCTATTCTCAGACTCACTGAACAAGAAGGAGAGACCGCAGCTGGGCATCTCGTGTCCCACTTTCGACCAATTGTCCCTATGGATGTACAGGTTTTTTTGTTACATATACTGAACATAACTACAAACTCCAGCAACACCCATTGCACCGGTAACAACGTGACAGCGTTTCTGTTGGTTCGACTTGGGACATCACTGACCCATTTGACTTGTTTAGTGTACTGAAATATCAGATTTGAGAATCGAAAAAATCTCATTCTCGACTACTCTCTTTTCATACCATCTCATTAGCATTCCATGGCATTCGGCACGTCTTCGTTTGGCGGAAGTGGGTTTGGTGCTCAGAAGTCCAACCCTTTCGGCGGTGCATCAGCTTTCGGTAGTTCAACTTCCTCTAGCACCTCTGGCAACTCTGCCTTTGGCAATAGTGGTTTTGGCAACCTAGGGTTTAATAGTGGAGCAGGAAATGCCAACAAGGCTTCGTCTGGATTTGGTAGCAGTGGATTTGGTAGCAGTGGATTTGGATCTGCTGGCTTTGGGTCTCAAGGCTTTGGAAACGCTGCCTCGGGGAATCAGGAGAATAAGTCTGCTTTCGGCTCCAGTTCTCTCGGCTCATCAAACACTTCTTCCAATAACACCTCCTCCGGGTTTGGAGCAAAATCAAACCTGTTCGCTCCCTCGAATAATAATACGTCAGCATTTGGTGCATTTGGTGCCCAGCAACCAACCAGTGCCTTTGGAGCACAACCAACCAGTGCCTTTGGAGCACAACCATCAAGTGCCTTTGTAGCACAACCATCAAGTGCCTTTGGAGCACAACCATCAAGTGCCTTTGGAGCACAACCAACCAGTGCCTTTGGAGCACAACCATCAAGTGCCTTTGGAGCACAACCATCAAGTGCCTTTGGCTCCCAAGCAACTGCAAACAGCCCATTTGGCTCCCAGTCAACTTCAAACAATGCCCTTGGCTCACAAGCAACTTCAAACAGCGCGTTTGGCTCGCAAACATCAGCAACAGATAACAATAAACCACTGCCTTTTGGTACCTCAGCATTTGGTTCTACTGCCAATAACCTGTCCCCATTCGGTGCTACGGCATCTGCGTCTCCCTTTGGTTTGGGAACTTCCAACAACACCTTGACCTTCGGGGCTGCCTCCAAGCCTAATCCATTCGCTGCTACGTCCAACTCATCCCCATTCGGCTCTACAAATAACACAGTCGGCGCACCATCTACAAACACAACCAGCCCATTTGGCGCTTCCGGTGCCCCTAAAAGCAATAACCAGGACAAAGTGAGTAACGACTTGGCAGACTATGATCCCGCTGTAGCACAAGCGTTCGAAGCTTCGGCGTTTCAACTTGGTAAAATCCCTGACATACCCCCTCCAGCTATATACTGCTAGCCTTATATATAGTGTATACTTACGAACTCACGGAACATTCCCTTAAAACATGTAGAACCAAGGGATACTGCAATATCATCAGACAGGTAGGAGCCCATATACACGGCTAACGTGCACTGCTAATGTTAAGCTCTGGCTCTTCACTTATAGTGTGCGAAGCTCAAAATATCCGACTACTTGTAACTCTCCTCCACACAGGGCCATGATTTGTATAGAATGTGGGTTTACTGAGATCGACTGCTTGTTCTCGAAGTTCAAAAGCAACTACATAAAGCTCACTATATGCCCCAGATGCGGAAAAGTCGTGGACAAGTATATTGAATATGATAATGTCATTCTTTTCATAGATATATTATTGTTGAAACCACAGGCATACAGACATTTGGCATACAACGTTGCCGAAACAGATCTTTTGGCAGATCCTACGGTGCATGTTACCAACTCAGACTGCACCGAGTCCACTTTTGCTATGAAGTTTAACCGTCACAAGAAGCTTACCAGGCTCATTACTATGACTGTCCTATTTGAAGTTTATCTTGTTTGGGCATATGAGGAAATCAAACCAGTACACTCCCCTATCATAACCTTAGTACTCCAGCAGAAAGTTCCTTTCCAGTACCTCTACTTCATAGGCCAGGTATTGCTTGAGCGGTTTATTTTCTGTACCTTCATCATATGCCTCTATGACTTAACTAACAATTGGTTCAAAAATACTAATAAGAATCTAAATCGTGAGTACCAACGCACGTACTTCATCATAGTCCTCTTGATAACAATATTCATCTCCAGTTGCATCAAAACCTTTCCTATTATCATGCTAATATGGCCCTACGACAAAACATCAATTTCGTCATCACTTATCAATATTGTGGGTATACTAAACACTTCTGAGGCATTGAAGATTACGACAAACGTAAGTTTTTTCAGGGCTCTTGTGATCGTGGTATTCTCTACCTTCATTCAAGCATATCTCTCCAAGTATCTTATTGGATCTACCCTTGGGTATTATTACCCTTCATTAAACACCAAAGCTATAGTTCAATACGAACTCTCACGAATTTACGAGTGGAAAACTGTATATGAAATCATTAAAAATTATTAGAATTACGTACATACTAATGAAAATCGAAATCAAAGTCTAAATATAATACAAACTAATACCATTCATCGAAGGTAGGTGCCTTTTTTCGGACGGTTTGTCCGTCTGGATTGATAATCAATATTTCATTTCGATCTATACCAATCAACGGGCCATCTAAATTATCAATCAAATGAGGATACTCATATGTTTGGTTAACTTCCCGTCTTTCATCTAAAGTCTTCACTCTCCCTGGTGAAACAGGAGTTGAAAACACATCACCAACATGTTCTTCTTCATCGTCATGGAATGGGAGTTGATTGTTTTCTATTGATCTTAAAGCAATGAATATCGATAACGGAATATAATTCTTCTGGAAAGTCCACAATAAACCTAACGTTAATAAGGGCAATGGTGCCAAACATGATGCACACAAGTAAGCTCTTTCCAATGCCAAAACCCCCACCATAGTAAGTTGGAAGATCAACACCCCAAGAATCACTCTTCTGAACACCAAGGGCCATACCTTACCGGTTGAATGAGGAGGATGAACGCATGCATAAAGGAGTTGATACTTTGATACAAAGTAGCCAACAATGAAGTAGATCAAACCAGCAGTTAATATTTTGGTCGACATGACTGAATAAGTGACAGTGATGATGAGGATTAATATTGGCTGAGGCAAGTGTAAACCAAAATTGAAGTCTGGAGGCTTATATAACTTCAAGTAATCTCGGGGGGTTTTGCACCAGAATAAATTGCCGAAGGGGAATCGAATTAGATTTCCCAACAACAACAACTTGTATGGATATATACCCAATCCTTGTAAAATGATCAAATCCACATAGAACAAACTCAATCCTTTCAAAGACGCTGCTAGTTTATAAGCAATTTTGGTGGTGTCACTAAGAGAAGCAGTCCCGAATAAAGTGAACACCAAGAATAAGTTGACGAAAATGTAAAAGAAGTTCTTTGACACCGACGACAACTCTTCATCCGAATGAGATGTGAACCCTTGTTTCTTTGAGATCCATATGTAGAAATAAGGCATAACGATGTTGAAAAACGTGAAAATATATGGAGGAAGTAAACCAGTGACAAAATTCTCTGCAATAGGGTTTGCTTTAAGGAATTCACCGAATTTGGGAGATATTTTCGAAATCGTCTTCACATTTAAGAAATTGGACAAGTATCGAACAGGGTAAATCAATAATACACTCAAGAGCCCGATTGCAATGGTGACTATGACAATTCTTGTATTTCTTTCTTTCCGGGTTAAGCACAAGTTCTCCCATATAATGTCATGGGGAGATGGAGCAAGAGTAGTGATTAAATGGTTAACTTTAGGATCCAACACCGCCTGGGCGATCATTTGTGCTTGAGCTACTGACTTCATGGTGACAAAGGCGGTAGAACTTGGAGGGTATTCCCTTTGTCTTGCTTTAATGATTTCAGCATCTATAAGTTCGAGCTTCTCCGTACAGTAAGTTATGGCATCAATTTTTGCCCCGAATAACCCTCGTAAGCCTTTCTTCATTTTGGGTCTTTTGTATAGTTCATCATTCAATAGGGGCAACTGGCCAGCAGAGTCAGAAATATCGTGTTCCATGTGTTCGGTGATATGATCTAACAACAGGGAGCTGTTAGTGGCAGTTCTCTGAAGGGTACTGGTAGATGATTCAGGACTGCCGGGGTGGCGGGTGGGATTATCATGATAACTTGAAGACTGAGAATGACTTCTGGGGGCCGAATTTCCATTCATGTTAATCAGATCACGAACATTAGGGTGTAAGGTTGAATTAAGCATATCATTTTTACTGACAATGCCATTGAAGTTGAAATATTCCACCCAATAAACCTCGACTCTTCTCAAGATCTTCTTTCGTAGTTTGAATAGCAGATTGAGATTATTCCACTCTTTCACGATAACCACCGAATCTACCTCCCCGATCCCCAAGCTGTTGATATGCCTTTTCAAATCTTCTTCATCTCGAAGCATGGGTGGAATGCCCAGGATTTTGATTGTGCGATCAGTGATGGAATTCTGCTTGCCTAAGTAGCTTTGTCTCATGTCAATAATCTTCATCGACTGTTTGAACAAACAGTAGGTTATGACAAAGGTGAAAACGTATGTGAACACCGTATACATCCAAAGAAACTTCTCATAGCTCTTCTTATGATTTTTATTAATAGTGACCGGCTGGAGTAATAATGAGCTGTCTGCTATAGAAGAGCCATTGACATGATCATAGTCAGGTAAGTCCACTTGGCCGGTGAATTTGTATCGGATGGGGGATATCACGGTGATGGCAAATATCACGCATATGGTGAGGGCCTTGATACACATTTTGAAGAAACCCAAGAATACCACGGCATCAAGTCCAGCATGTTCCAATACTTGCTGTTCGTTCACATTGAAGAGCACTGGAATCCAACCAAATAAGGATTTTGAGGGTAGTTTTGGGAGATTCTGTCTCGACTGACTGTGCACGTAGTTGTGATTCAAATGGTTGAAGTTTGCCACGTATATCTTAGGGTACTTGATACGTAGAATCGAGAAGATGAGGAATGCCGATAGCCCCAATAGTAAGGAGATTATTATTTGCACCCGAGCAATCCTCGAAGAAGACCTATACGGCTGGTTGAAAGGATCGGCATCACCACCTTCTTCGTAGCTTCCGAGCACGGCTACCACTATCTCGCCAGCTGAGACCATACTTTGTTATGAAGAAAGGTTTATATAGTTTGCTGCAGATATTTTTAGGCGATAGCGCAACCTGCGCGTGACACCAAAATCTAATGCGACGTTTCCGAATTAGGCTGCGAGTTGCACCCACAACTAATAAGTCTTTCAACAAACGACTAATAGAAGTATTCATGGAAATACGATCAACCCATAAAGTACATGGAAGGCAAGGATAATTCATGGAGCTCAGGGCTATACCCATGGATCTACAGTTGTTTCTACAATTCTGTAGCTTATTGCTTGTATTTAAGATAAATGGACAATCAGATACTATTTGATGCATCGGCGTCCTTTTGGGTGGTATCAAACGCCTGCTCTTGGGAATTTAGTCCCAGTAATGCCTTTTGACATTTCATGAGGTTAGACTCGAACTCTTCTTTGTTGAGGAAAAGCTCGAGAAGACTAGATAACTTTAAGTTGACGTCATTTTCTCCCAGTTCTATGATTTTCACGATTTTATCAAATCGGGAATTTTGCTCTTTCTTGAAGACTTCAAAATCATGTCGAAGCTTGTTTAAAAGTTCTGACTGTCGATTTTGTAGTAAAATCAACTGATTTATAGCCGAGGGATTGTAGTTGAAAGTGGGTTGACCACCAAGCAGCTGGGTTCTTTCTGGGATATCTGGTTTGACCTGCACCGCATACTGCTGGCTGTTGAATGAAGAAGTAGTCAGTTGAGCATGCGGTGCAACCATTAGCTGGTCTAGACGAGAGGAAGTCCTTGAGCTTCCTGGAGAGGTCGACTGATAGTTATTTGTTGGCATAAACTGAGATATGGGGAACTTCTCTTGATTTGTTAAGACATTTTCATTAAAATTAGGTTGTTGTGTGAAATGAAACGTATTTTGGTCCTCCGTTGGTAATGACAACTCGGACGAGATTTGAGAATTTTGAAAGTTTGTGTTACTTTCACTTTGGGTATTATATTGTACTTGCGTCTCATTTAGGTCACGACTACTGTTAGCACTATTATTATTGAATTGATCTTCGTTGACTTCGCTAGTAGTACTATTCTCATTGAAGTTGTGATCATTTAGTTCAGTGATAAGTGACAAATCATTGGTTTCAACATCATTACCTGTGTCTAGAGGTTTAACTTTCCGTCTTTTCATGCCATCTTTCAATTTTTTCCATTCAATAAAAGTGTGAAGCCTATGAAGCAATTTTTCGTTTTCATTGAGAACTAAACTCAAGTCTTCATTGCTTACGAATGTTTGATTTTGCATTCGATTTTTGAAATCCTTCATCAATGATTTGAACCGATTGTTAATTGTTCTAGTTTGAAGGATGTTGGATTTATATTCTTCGTTAAATTCACGAAGAATTACTTCCCATGTTTACAAGTGTTTCCTCTCGTGAAAATCTCCGCTTGGTTATTGGTTATCAACGATAGGAGATAATTATCCGAATCATAAGTCCATTGAAAATTACTACGTTTGGCCTTCAACGTCTCTGAACTACCCGATCCCGTCCTAATCAATTTTCGTGAGGGTATTGAAACTGAAGAAGAAGACGAAGAAGAGTGAAGGAGACTGGGTGGAGGAAACATGGAATTATTGGCTTCAATGGAGTCATTCATAGAATCAGTATCAGATTTGGACAATGAAAGACTTGATTTGTTGGAGATTAGAGAACCAGCTCTGGACTCTGATTTTGGGGCATTTTCATTATGTTCATTAGCAGGTAGTTGTGGATCTTCTTCGGTATAAAAATTATCTTTGGACTCAGAATGAACTGAGTTTATTATTTTCTTGGAGGGTGTGAATTGATTGGGTATGGTTTTGGCACTAGGGGGGGGGGTTTGAGTTTAAAAGTTTTCCTTAAAAATTGCTTTTCCAAAAATGAAAATAAAAAAAAAAAAAAAAAAAAAAAAAAAAAAAAAAGAGGTCAGATCAATAAAGAATTGAAGCTGATAGTTATAGAGAAGATTAATATGTCATAAAGAATGTAAGGAATTGATTTTGGCAAGTTGGCAATCAATGAATGACTAGGTTAGGGTATGTGAATTGAGTTGATATAACTTCTCCAAAATAATGCTAGCACCAAAAAGAAGTTCACTATTGAAGATGAATTTAACACAAAATGCAAAGATGGGGAGAGGGGGCAGAAAAAGGAGCAATGTGAGATTGAACAGTAATGATAGGAACAGAAGAAAGTAAAATATGCTTCTTATTTGGTGATCCAATGATAAGCCAAGACAGTTTTTTTTGATAAGTGTAGTGGAAAAAAAAATACTGAAAAAATCGACGGATATCAAATTTTAAAATTGTAAAAAAAAAAAAATAAAAAAAAAATAAAAAGAGATACAATAAAATTGAAAATTTCGTATCAAAGATAATAGGAGCTGAAAAAGAAAAAGAAAAAGAAAAATTTGGAAAAGTGAACTAATATTCACTAATCGTCAACGATTCTCAAATAATTGATTACGTACGGTTAATTAATTACTACAGCTTTTTGTGGCTTGTGATTTCTCTCCAGTTTCAAGTATCAAAAATAATTGAAAAAGAATCTACAAATTAACCTTGTGTCTCTTTTAGGATTATTTTCGGAGTGATTTTTTTCCGAATCCAGTTGATTAGTTTGACGAGCTGAGGTATGGATTTATGCACGATGATGCACTGTGTCCGGTGCACGGGTCTGCTTTGATCAGAGACACGGCTTTGCAGCGTGTTTTTTTTTTTCTTTCTTCTGCTGCAATATAAACAACTTTATGTACCCATCATGAGCAGATCCTATTTGTATACGCGGCAGTTCATAGATCGTGAAGTGAAGGTTCTCAATGGACCGTTATCGTTTGATGACGCTATTCATGCGATCATTGCCAGGTATAACATGACAAAGCCCGAGGAGAAGGAAGAAATTGATGAATCAAAGGTGAAGAACGTGATTTTTAGATGCAATATCCTTCTTAAACGTCATAATCGTAATATTTTCCCATCTCAGATTATTAACCAAATTGTACAGCAGATTTTAAAGAATGAACAGATCAAGTTGGTCAAAGTTAACGAGAATTTTGCCAATATCAATTCGATTCTACAGCCTATATTACTCCCCACAGACTTATCAGGAGACTACGCCAACCAACTAACCCTATTCAACCAACTCATAAATGAACTCCCCAAGCTGAAATACTTATCCATGGACAAAAGTGAATCCTCATCAGAAAACTTGCTAGAGAAATATGATGCAATACGACTAAAGTTAATCAAGTTGAATGAAGAACTAATATATAAATACAACAAACTACTTTACCTCAAGAAGTTAAAACTGAAATTGGTAAGTACATTCAATATATCAGTGGACTCGCGACCTCGACAACCGGATGATATTTATGATAGCGATGAGGAAGAACAACACAATCAAATAGAAGGCATACAAGCCAATCTAATAAGCTCACAGAATGAAACCAATATACTTAAGGAAATAAACCGATTTAAGGTGCTAGTGGAAAAGTTATCCTATAAGTTGCAGACTGGCACCAACAAACAAGAGCTTCATGAAGTGGTGAGACAGCTAAATAAAGCATCATAAGAGATAGAGACAATACATAGCTAAATAAATCAGTTAGAGGTAAAGAGACATGTCTGTTGAACACAGCTGATGAAAGCACTATGCAGCCATGTGTACTACAGGTTCAATAAAGTTATGAAAAATTGCTTAGCGGCCATTTGGACAATGATCGCATCAACTACATTCTTTAGAATCAATGCTATATGTTAAGAAATAAATATTTTACATAGTCAGACACATATATACACCAACATTATTTCTTAGAATTAGTTTAATCGAATAAACCGAAACCCATGTCATCATCAGATTCTTCTTTAGCTTCTTCTTCTTTTTCTTCAGCAGCTTCTTCGGCAGCGGCACCAGAGGAGGCAGCAGCGGCACCGGAGGAAGCAGCAGCACCACCAGATGGAACGGAGGCTAATTTGGTGTTACCTTCGGCAATCAATTCAGAAACAGATTTACCTTCTAATTCTTTCAATAAAGAGGAAATTCTAGATTCTTCAGCTTCAACACCAACGGTTTCCAATAAAGAGGAAACGTCAGAAGCAGATGGAGAGGTGTTACCACCTTGAACCAATAATAAGTAAGCAGCTAAGTATTTCATTGTTTACTGTATAGAATAATCAATTTAAGCTATAAAAATGGCAGACTATCCTTTGATATTAAAGAGTAAGAAAGAAGAAACTGTATAGAAAATTTTGATGAAAAATTCCCATTACGACATCAAAAGAAAACATCCAAACATCCGAGCATTATTGTGCAGAAAAAAAAGCAGTCACTGAAGCACATGACCAAGAGCGCATCACGTGCAGAGACCACAAAGTCTGTTTGGTGTATGTGCAGTATGTTAAACCTGAAAAATTCTATAACAAATTCGCATTTTTTTTTGTTAGGTAAGACAGGTTTGGTAGGTCGAAAATTTTGGCGAAAAAGATTTATTCATTTTTTTGATACTTACCTTCTGATTCCTTATAGTAATAACGATCAACATGGCTGAAACTAGTATGTACCAACGATCCAAGGGGATAATGAATAGATAGATATAAGCAATCAATATAATGAATATATGTGGACATGAAGATACGCTAAGTACAAGCGTGAAAGATGATGATTGAAACCCAAGAAGAAACAAACGAAAGATGTTGTGGACAACTGTAATTAAACGTGCTGTGCTAGACTATATGAGCATCCCCTCCAACTGATACCCAAACCATGTACTAACCAATTTTTTAGCTGACAGAAAGAAGAGAACCTTCAAAACCTTCTCCTTCAAAGGTGTTGACTTAAAAGATTTATTAGAATTAGAAACCGAAGATTTCGCCAAATTATGTGGCGCTAGAGTCAGAAGAAGATTCTCCAGAGGTTTAGGATCCAAAGAAATGGGTTTCATTCAAAAATTAAGAGCTGCCAAATTAGCTACTGAACCAAATGAGAAGCCAGCTATTGTCAAAACTCACTTAAGAAACATGATTGTCGTTCCAGAAATGATTGGATCTGTTGTCGGTGTTTACAACGGTAAAGTTTTCAACACTGTTGAAATCAGACCTGAAATGGTTGGTCACTACTTAGGTGAATTCTCCATCTCTTATACTCCAGTTAGACACGGTAGAGCTGGTAACGCTTCTTCCAGATTCATCCCATTAAAATAAGTCTATCCCCTCATCATGGTATTATTATATAATTTATCATTTAATTGAAATTTCGTATATAAATGCTGTTGTAATTGTATTGTGTATTGCAAATAAATTAGTAGTCCTGAGGTGTTAATCACAGCCTCTGACTAGTCTCTCAATGAGGTATTTTTCACCTAATCCATTATAGACCATGTATCGCATCGATGACATAATTCCCTGTAATCTGGGTATAATCCCTCACTGCAGGTTATATAAACTCGGGTGATGAGCCTTTTTCAGGTATTTTTTAGCAATTTTTCAAAATTTTTAACCTGATACCAAAATCTGTCATTAATGTTGAGTCAGGATGCTGTTAAAGATATAGCATATGGAGGAATCGCCGGCAGCTTGGCGAAAATCATCGAGTTCCCCTTTGATACTGTGAAAGTGAGGCTACAATCAAATCCAAGTTATAGTAAGAAGAGTACCTGGGAAGTTATCCAGCTCACAAGACAAAATGAAGGGTTTATTGACGGCTTTTACCGAGGATTGAAGGCTCCAATGATAGGTGCATGCTTAGAGAGTGCAGTGCTATTCGTTTCCTACAATACTTCAGTGTCATTGATCTCATCCATTGTTCAACCGCATGAAAAATTGGTGAAGAAGAAAGGGAAAGTTGAAAATCCTCCACTATGGGTTCAAAGTGTTAGTGGAGGTGTTGCTGGGATCATGGCAGCTTTTGTCTTGTCTCCGGTGGAACTCATAAAGTGCAAGCTACAGGTTGCCAATTTATCATCTAATCTGTCCTTCACGTACACCTCCATTATCCAGAGAATTGTGAAAACTGATGGGTTAATTGGGCTATGGAGAGGTTTATCCAGTACCATAATGAGAGAATGTGGAGGTACGGCCGTATGGTTCACTACGTATGAAGTATCGTCGGACTATTTATCGAGGGTGAACCCTGAATTCGCTAAATTGAATTTGTTGTTTAGTGGTGCTTTATCAGGGTTCTTTTTCAATCTCTTGATGTTCCCCATTGACACAATAAAGTCTAATATTCAAACCTATGACATGCTACATAAGTCAAAACCAAACGTAAGCCCTCCATCTTTCCTACAAACATTCAACCAACTCATGAGAATGGGGGGCATTCGCAGTTTATATCATGGGTTGGGAATTACGTTGATCCGGGCCATTCCTGCCAATGCCCTCATTTTCTACACCTATGAGGGCCTAAAAGAAAACTTTTAGATAATAGAAGCAATATTAGAATAGAATAAACTGAAAAAGCGTTTCATTACTAGACTGAATAAGCGTTTTATAAAATTGACTGAAGGTGTAGCTTTAAAATATGTCACTGGCGTAGTGAAGATCATCAACATTCACCAAATCACAACCATACTGCCACATGCTTTTGATATGACCGTTTCTCACGTAATTTGGCCAGTTGATGCCTCCCCATACTCTTGTCTTTAGCCCGTATTCGTGGGCATGATCAAAGATCTTGGTGACTCGTTGACTGATGTCGTCCACTTCACTTATATTACCGACCCTTTTAAGTCTATTTACGTTCTCATTACCACCTACCAAGTCTGAAAACGATCCACTGGCAATTACTCCTAATTCAGCATAATTTGCCAATTTGGACTTGTCAATTTCGTCATTGGCGAAATCAGCCAATGGGACGTCAACAAACACATACCTCTTCGTCTCCGATTCAATCTCTTGCCATGGAATATTACCCGTAATGGTAATAATAAGGGGCCCGGGAACAAACGTCTTTGTGGTTGTATCAAAATAGGCGAGATAATCATTATCAATAAACCGTTTTAAGTACTTCTTCAACTCGATGTAAGTTTCCTTGGGGGAGGTTTTGAAGTCGAGCCAGAAGTAAAGAGGAGTCTCAGGAGAGTTGTAGAATACTCCGAACTTTGAATTAAACTGCTCGATTAATGGGCCTTCTCTTTCCACTCCATCTTCATAGGTGAGTTTTATATTGGACGACTGGAGAAAACCAAATAATGGATCAAAATATAGATTATCAAGTGTTGAATGGGGTTCCAAGTATATTTGATTATGACCGACATATATTTCATTATTCTTGAAATGATTGATTACCTTGTTTGCTTTGCATTCTTTGAGTTCTTCACATGTGGACTTTGTCACCGTTCTTTCCGCAGTATAACCATGGGGGAAATACCAAATATCACCCTCGACACTCTGAGCTCCGACACTCAATGCATCAAACAATGGTCGGGCACGCCAATAGTCATTATGGGAATGGATGGGCTTGATTTCCACGTCTCTAGTTAATCTCTCCACGGTATCGCTTGGGTGTAAAGTAGAGGCGTGGTACGAAAACGGAGATGGAGCTTGTATTCTCTGGTTATGCTCCGAAAAGGGCCTGAAAACGTTAATCATTTAAGTACAAAGAAGTAATCGGTTGTGTTTTCTTCCTATGAGAGAAAATATTTGCTGTCAATCGGCCTCGTGGGGAAAATTCGCACAATAACGTATTTGGTTGCTGCACATTTCGCCGAACTCTCGCCGAGCTGATGCATGGAGAAAACTATACTGTCAAATACAGAGCTGACGAATAGTTGCACAGATGAATCATTTGGCCATTGGTATCAGTTATTAGACCAGGTGCGGTGATGTGGGGAACATAGTATAGTGAGCGCGCTCAGATTACAAAAAGATCCAGTTATCTCCATCTCTTGAAAAGCGTCATGGAACGGCGTACAAAACGACGTGTGCTGCCGTTTGCAGGCTCTCTGTCAACATTCTCTGTAGATTTTACTTTGGAAAAAATGGGAAAAGAGTCCTTATACTACTATCCTGCTTGACGGGATTAAAAGTGCCTCTTATGCTTTCTCTCTTGGAGTGCAAAACTGGACAAATGAATGCCTCACTTATTCCCGACGAACTTGGCAGGCTACAATCTTTGAAGTCACTTATAAATCAATCAAAATCGAAAACTGGTTTATATAAATACAAGCATTCTGTTCTATGAATGCAACTTTTGGTTATATCTAAACTTTCTTTTCCTTCTGGAAAAATAAATTTTGGACATTTTTTTGTTTCGTCAACTTTCTTTCATATTTTGGGTTGTTTGCTTGTCTATTCACTTGATGTTATTCAAGATCTCCTCAAGGTAGTGACTTCTCTTATTCATTCTGCTGACGGTTTCTGTCAACAACTCATTATTGTTACCCATTTGTAGTTTGAACTGTATAAAATTCACAACTTTACTGAACCGGTTCAATAAATCTTCCAGTTCAAACAACTTTATAAGATCTTGATCAAGATACGAATAATTTGGTATAATGACCGTCTTATTTATGGCAGAGTCAGGGTTATCCCCAGGCTTACAAACAATTGTGATCTCTAAATCTTCGTCCTTCTTAGCCAACTTCACAAATTTAGTCAACACAATCAAACTTGGAAGTACTGATATCAAACAACATGCCACTTCCAATGAAAATTTAGGAAACTTGATCCAGGTCTCTTTGCCTTTGGTCGTAAGACTTTTATCTTTCCACCATTGTTGTTTATTATTAGGATAGTGGCTAGTGATACTGGTCTCTGTGACTCCTATGGCAATAGAATAGCTGTCGGTTCCGTTAGGTAATTTCCCTTCGCCAATTTCAATCAATCTGACAATGTCTAGGGCATTCTTGTATAATTCTAATAAGCTTTTCCACTCATTTTGTTGAAGGTTAAGAGATTTGGGTAACTCCTCTAGGTTTATAATATCATTCATACTGATATCATTAAACAATTCGATCCTAGAATTCGTGGCTTGTTGTTTGGAGTTGGTGAAGTTGTAAAGATATGGTTTGAATATCAAAATGTTCTTGAAGATGCAGCTGTTCTGAATAATGATAGCTAATTTGGCCACGAAATTAGATAATAAAGTGCCTGAATTGATGATCATTGTTCCACTCTCATACTCTTCATTCTTATTTATGAATAAATTACTTTCGATGTAGTGAAAGAATTCCTTGGTTATGTCCAGGTCAACCTTTGAAATATCGGCAGTCAAGTCATTTTTGGAGATATTGTTCATGACATTTTCAAGCAATTTAACGGCATAAACTACGGAGCCAGCATCATCAAACTTAACTTGGGAAATATCACTTAAGTTTTTCCAGGTTATTCTATTCTCCAAGTTTTCAAGTTGCAAGTGATCCTCATTGTTTAAAGGTAACATCAACTTATCATAATAATTGTCTATCTCGAAATTCAACTTGAAATCTTGTTCATTATTCGTCATGGATAGTTTAAAGTAAGGGTATCCTTGGTTAAACCTGAATATCACCAAATGATGGGCCCAGTAGTTCCAAATCATGCGCACCACTAGCTCCCGCTCATAGGTTTGACGGCTATTCAACTTCAAGTTGTTATGGAAAATCTCTAAGTATCGGTTGTAGGAGATGATCTCGTATATCTTTATACTTGCTTCAATGAACTTCTTTTGATTATACTTTAGATGGAAAGTCTTGGCAAATAGAGAATAGCATAACAACATACCAAAATCGTTCAAATCATCCCAATATTTGTAAGCTCTATCCATCCAATACTCTTCGTCAGGTCGAACATATTGCTGATTATCCAAGCATACGGTAGCAATGATAGCATGTAAGACGGGAGAATCATTTTTCAAAGAGATTCTGGACAAGAAGATCTCTCGTTTTGTCAAGATTTGATGATTTATATGGTTGTGAGTATAGTAGTAATCAAGGAGCTTATCCAAGATTTCCCACAGAGGTAAATCATATTTCTCGAGTTCAGAATTTTCAAAAAAGGGTTTCTTTACTAATGCTTCTAGGCCAGCTTCATCCCTATTACCAGAATATGGATGGTCAGCTTTGGGTCCTTCTTGACTAGGATAACTTCGATAAGGTCTTCCTGAGGATGCGGCCGAAGATGCTGAAGATTCGCTGGAAGCATACCTTGGAGACAAATTTTGGAATTTTTTAACTTCGGGTCCGTTGTTTATGGTGGAGTTGATATGTGGAAGGGGAGCGAGATGACTACCTGAATCTACAGAAGGTGGCACTGGAGGGCGGCGGCTTAAGGACCCACTTAGTTTCGAGGAATCTGTCTGTGAGGAGCTGGTCTTTGTTGCCGGTGAGCTTTTCAAGCTCAATGGAGGTAGGATTGGTTTAATTGAAGATTTGCTGTAACCAATACTTGAACGGGCTTCATTAGATGGAATTGACATGTCAGCTGTTGAGCGAGAAGCTGAATGGATAGAACTAGCATCATTAGAATGGTGACCAGAGGAAGAAGGATCGTGTGGGCCAGGAGGAAGAGCCCGGAAGGGAGGAGGTGGTGGAGGACCGTCATGATGAAATGGCGGAGGTGGGTACCCTAGCATATGAGGCGGAGGTGGGGGTAGGTGATCTGGAGGGGGATGAGGATGTGAGTGTCCATCTGGGTGAGGAGGAGGATGTGGGTGTCCGTCTAGGTGAGGAGGAGGATGTGGGTGTCCATCTGGATGAGGATGAGGAGGCCCACCTGGAGGTGGAGGGCCATAGCCATTCATCATCCATCTCATATGTGGAGGCATCCAATGTCTGCGGTGTTTACGGCGATGGTGATGGGGAGGACCATAGCCTGGCATATGATGTAGTGGAGGTGGAGGATACGGATAATGAGGAGGATAGGAGCCTAATGGGGGTGGAGGTGGAGGTCCTGGGAAGTGTCTATAGTCGTAGTGTAACTGATGATTGTACATTGAAGGATCATTGGAAGGGGTTTCATCATCGTGATTGTATGACCTTCTTACGTTGTCGTTGAAAGACACCGACGAGTAGGAAAGTGTAGGCGAGACGGGTTTCATGCGGTTACTTGCGGAAGTGTCTCCCTCCAGGTCAAGGATGAAGTTGTTGATTCTATTAACTTTGGCGTTGATGGAGCCTTCTTCGGTGGTTTTTTGGTCGCTGTTGGTGGAAGAAACATTTGACTTTAGATATTTGAAGGTTGTAGGAGTCAGGGAAGTGTCCAGTCCTATGATTGATCTTTTCTTTCTTCTTCCACCTCTCATACTGGCTACAAACACGCATTCTATTCCCAAAAACTTACAATTGGAGCAAACACGCGGTTGGTCGGGACCGACTTTATTCTCATGGTTATTTAATCCGATGGACTGAGTAGGTTCTCCATCACATTTGATTTTCTTCTCTCGGCAGGATAAACAGGCTCTTCTGGCCACCGGTCGCCTCGGCCCGGATGGTGGTGGTGATGATGATGTGGTTTTACCACCACTGCCACCACCGTTAGGCGATGCGAGGCCGGCGGGGATCAAGGAGGACGGGGACACACTATTGGGGGATACCATCGTTCAGGTGGGCCCGAACTATACCGGAGTTGTACGCGTAGGTTGTTAGCGTGTTAAAAGAAAGGGAAGTACTAAGGTCACTTAGAGAGTGATGATAATTTTTCTTTTTCTTTTCCTAGGAGCCGATTTACCAGCAGCGAATACTATTTTTTTTTTTTTTTTTTGACGATATTCTGCCAGATAAGTTCAATAAAGTGGGAATTTCAAGCAAATCGAGTTAAAGTTGTCGTCGATGATTGGTAAAATCATGAATGAAAAAATCAGCGCTTATTTGGTGATAGTGGGATACTTTTTTCTTCAAGTAGTAAACAAGTCGCAAGTGTGTATATTCCTCTGTAAAGACGAAACGGGAGTCAGAACCTACTACAAATGGCGAATATGACAAGTATAATTGTGGTAGCGGAAAGGAAAGCAAGGGCTCTCGTAAAGGGTTTTGTTTCGTCGAAAAGCCCTTCAATAAGGAAATCGGATAGGCTTTTTTATTATATCTCAATACTGCTAAATTTAGACTGAGTTTTTTATTTTTTTGAGATTGAATTGTGCCATAGATTTGCGACCTTTTGCGACATTAGGTCGCAAAAAGTCTAACATATCCATAGGTGCGGCGTTGAAGACAGAGTACTGATTGTGGTTTGTACCGGTGCATGTCTGTGCTGTAAAGGTTTTTTGCTTATAATTGAAGCCTCTGCTTTTCATAAAAGTGTGGGTCCTTTACAAACAGGATATGGGGTGGAGTGAATAATGCCGAGTTCAAAGTTCTGGTTTGTCGTACGAAGGCTGTTTTTTGGGGAGAAAGGTCAACTATGACATCGTTTATTGAATGTGTATTGTATATGAATGGGTTTGTGCATTCTTGGGAAGGCCGAAACATAATTATGCTGGTAGGAATATAAAATGTCGCACTTGCTTACAACAAGGACTTATCGCCCATGAGAATTATACTTTGTAAGGGTGAAGCAGAAAGTTGCTAAGCCCGAAGAAAGAAATCCGTAGCCTGCAACCTAGATACTTTAGTAGTGGCAAACGAAGGAGGAGTATATTGGGCCTTCTCTAACGAGTTGGTAGAAAGAATTGGCTTTACGATGGCTTCAGTTGCAAGAGGTTTGCATACCCAAATTAAATCAGCTCAAGGGTTAGTTGAGAGTGTAGGAGTTAAGATTACGAAATCATACCTCTTTCACAAGAAAGGGAAAAAGTATCAAGGGGAGACTAACAAAAGCAAAATCCCTTATTTGGTCATGGAAGAATGCACCAGCTCATAACTATTGACAGAATCGTGGCATGCAAATGATACGGGCAGTTGCATTCACCACATTAATCTCAAGGGCTTAATACCCATGAGCAGTTTGGTCATTTAATTAATTATTCAATCAAGAGGGAGGAAGCGGTGACATCATGAATCACCTTGGCTGCAAAATCTACTCTTTGGCCAACATAGTCTAAGCATATAAGGTCAACATCTCTACATGTTGGCAAGTTCCCCGCCTGTGTTGATAGGAGCTCTACCGCAGGAAGACTTTCCCCCTTTTCAGAAGCGACTATATATGTAGCTTTTGTAGACATCTTTTCCATCAATGCTGCGAAAGCGTTATGTTCCGATGTGCCACCAAAATAATCTGCGACAATTATTCCATAAGCGAACTCGGTTAATATTTCCAAGACATTTCCTTTCTCCAAGATGACATAAATCTTTTCAAGTACGATCTATATTGAATATACGTTGTGATGGTTGACTATTCCCTCAAAATCGGTGTTTCCTAGATACATTAAGAACATAGAACATAACCTTATTTACTCCTGCTTCCTGTTTAGGAAGGTGCACGATAACTTTGGCCGAATGCACCGAGCAAATAGTCACTCTATTCCAGATTGTCGGTATCCCATGCCAAGTGGGCCGGTCGTTGGCATTACGGAATGTGGCTGCCCAGCCTGACCAGCTAAATGTGATGAGGCTGAACTTATCTGGGGAAGCAAATGTGGAGATTCTCGTCGGATAATGGCAGCATTCATGTCACGAGGACAAGCCAGGAACCTCTGGCAAAGATCAGGCTACGGCAGTTTCTGGAAAATTCACAGCTCGTTATCCAATGCCCACATGAGCTTATTTGGAGAACACAACGAAAAAGGTAGTCCAAAGCATAGAGAATATGAAAATGGCTACTTAGAGCTCATCAACCTGCAGACGACATTCGTGCATTACAATGAATAAACCTCGCATATCTGGAGGCGCCATGTAAAGAATCTCACTGGAATGGATGCCGTTGATCTTCAACTCGTGACCGAGGAAGGCCCGCGGACGTTGCCTTGGCGGAAATTGGGCTTCTTCGTTTTAGGCAGTTTTATGAGCACTTATTGTCGTATTCCTGCTTCTTTTCTTCAAAATGGTCCAAGTCCAAGAATGGAATCTTCTCACGGGGAAGATGGTGCTATAGTGACGTCACGTGTGCACAGGTATAGAAGGTTTCGAGACGGCTTCGTAATATTCTTGTTTTCAGGTTTGATGCCTCTCAAAATCTTATGAAGAAATGTTAGCTCTCTTAGTGAGCTTCGGTGAGTATCCGTATGTGGGTGCAAATTATCAACACTAAATAAAAGGAAAGTTCACCTCAACACCTTTTCTCCTGTTTATGTACTGTTGCGTTTGAATTGGAGAATATGACTTCGGAAATGCAGTAGACGCACTGCTGGAATAATGATCTTCTAATGTTAGGCTTTGAAAAGACAATTAACTACTACATTTTCAGCAAGTATATAACAAACGCGACAGCTTCAGTCTCTTAGCCCGTTTCGAAACTCCCATCAATCTACAAAGCTCATTGCAATACTGAAACTTCTCATCTACACTATAGTATGGGGTACTCTTTTTTCTTTTTCACTAAAATATTGAATAATTCATAAACGTACACTGTAAATATTAATGTGCAATTTGACCATTCTTCTTAATACTCAACAATTTGAAAATCTCAATCAATTTGACACTTCCCGTCAACAACTCTTCCTTGAAATAGAACAAGAAAGCCGCAGTACTGATGGACTGAACCAATTTAACTGACAATCCCCGGTACAAACCCTCTAAGCCTTCTTCACGAATGATCTTTTTGATTTCTTGATACATGGATAATTGAACATCGTCGGCGCTTTTGATCGAGTTATCCTTGCTGGACACGATTTTCTTCTTCTTGACATGCATTCTTGATTTTAAAGTAATGTATGGATAAGTCAAACTGGTAGATATCAATTTACCAAAAGCCCCGATGAAGAAAGCTTTGATGGCAGTGAATGAATGCTTTCCATTACTAGCAATAATGATGTTTTTGATTTGTTCAAATATAGTATACTGGATTATCGGATTAATCACCAACACTAAAGCTGGCAATACCCCTGCAAATAAAGTAGCCACACCATCGGTTTCAATAATATGGAAAATGGCTTTGAACGTGGAATTGGTAAATTGTTCATCTGTCTTTTTAGCGGTCATCATTCTAGTGTTAGCCACCCAGAAAGGATTGGATCCTACACACGTTATGGCCCCGGCAATGGCCCCGGTGATGATCGATTGGAAAGTCGATAATCCTTTGCCTTTTCTCAAGGTTGATTGGTTGGCTTTGAGGAAAATATTAGAGGTAAATTCATAGAAGTAGTAGTAAATGAAGTTAGTTAACGTAATACCATACAATGCACTTTCTAACCCGGAATATAACCCTAATGGACCCTTTTGTCTAATGATTTCCTG
Source organism: Isabelozyma rhagii (assembly GCA_003708185.3). NCBI lineage: Eukaryota > Fungi > Ascomycota > Pichiomycetes > Serinales > Metschnikowiaceae > Isabelozyma > Isabelozyma rhagii. Next base: position 512,993 of record PPNO03000005.1, on the reverse strand, counting down.
GGCTGCTTGGTAAGACGACGAATTGACAATGGAATTGGCGATTTTAAGGTGTAATTGCGTGAACTTGAATTCTTTCTTTTCCTTTTCAACCGCTTCCGGCTTCTCGGCTGCGTACTTCTTCTTCTTCTCGGTGGTTTGGGCCAATGTTGACAATGTCACCAATGGATAGGTCACAATCATGGACAAGGCTCCACCTCCGGCACCGGCTAAAGCATGGGCAACTTCAGGGATCTCACTACTCATATTAAATATAGTATCTAACAGTGTGTAAAGAAAAAAAAAACAATCTCAACGAAAGAAAATACTTACTTTAAACACCAACAACTTCACGCGGTAGTGTTTGAATAACGGTGATTAACCTTTTGCAAATTGAACGATATCTTTCAACCGTGGATATTTCACCTGCAAGTCACATGGGCTGATGGGCTAGACTTATGTGGGGTACCCGAGGGACGTGTTTTAACCGAAGGAAACGATAGTGTGCGATATTGCCAGATATTTCCCAATTGAGAAGTCGGCCGGATGCAGTTATTATAGCATGATAGTTTTTCTGATGGGGGTTTGGATTCGGAAGTCAATTTACAGCAGCAGCTCTTCGCTATGGAAACCAGAACTGGACTTTTGAAGAAATTGGGGTTGTTTGGGGCAACTGCAATCTCATTTTACCTTGTCGGTAAGAAACACATCCAAAGTCATAACGAAGAAAGACATAAAAAAGAAACCGATGCCACCATTGATAGTGAAGGAGATGAGTTCATGACCAAGGTTGCAAGACCTGGGTTTCCAGAAAACAATCCAAACTTTGACTATGAAGAACGTCAACAGCAGCTGAAATACATGGGAACAGGGTCTTCATATTCCAGTAGGAAACCAGGTGATAGGTTCACCATGTTTGCTGTATTTGACAAAGGCTACGGAAAGGATAAATGATAAAATCTGTATATAGTAAATTAATTGTACAAAGTTCTTAATGTCCTAATGGTGCCTGGTGCATAAATCATCAAACGCCATTTCGTAGAGAAGATTCGACTTCATAAATTTGTCCAAACACCATCCACATATCAAATTATCTTGAAGCTCTTGAAGAATCATCATGATGTTGGACTTGATCTTATCGTCATTATTAAATAAGTTTATGAGCAACAACTCAACTCCTTTATTCTTATCGAACATCGTGATACTCCCTCCGTGGATAGAACTGCTCTGTAAACTGGTTGCAGAGCTTGGTGGAATAAGGTAGGTGATTAGCAAAAAAACTTCCAATGACTTCCCACTTATCAAATATTTCAAAATATTATACCAAATTTCTCTCTCATCCACGTCAGAGTTGGCGATGTTGAGCTTTTGTAAATGATACTGTAAGTCAATCATGAGATTCAACTCATTGGCTAGATTGGGCAATAGTAGATTATAAATCATCTTCTCATTGTATAATAAGTCCTGAAACTTCTTGGATAGTAATTGATAGCAGGACATTTCAAGTAATTTATTACTATCACTACTCCAATAATAGCCTATACCATCCAACAACAATTGGAGTTTGGGTTTATTTTTGGGTAGTAGGTCACTATTAAAGTTCTTTGAACTCAAGAGAATCCGGAGAATTTCGTTAATATGACGTCTGAAGATTAATTGAATGGTGGTGAGATCGTCATTGTAGTTGAATAATGATAATTGTAAGTTCGACAAAAATTTAGCATCTTCACTTATAATGGAGTTTCTGAATACCAAATTTTGGTCAGGTTCATTAATTTGACTTGATAAATAGAATTCGTTAGTATCTAAATCGTAGAGTAAATCCCATAATTTATCGTTATTCTTAAAAAATGGGTTGATTGTTCCTGCTAAATAAGAAGAGCACTGTTCTAGCAAGTCTATTTTGGAAACGTCGATCATTGGGAAAATGTTGTAATTGGTCAACAAACCACTTAAGATTCCTCCTCCGGTAATAATCTTCAACGCTAACAATACATGGTCAATTATGTATCCCGAACTATTTTCATAACTCATGAAAATAATCTTTTTCCCTGTTAATAACGCATTGATGAGGATGATAATGGGAGGGGTTTGGAGTCCGTATATGGTGAGTTCATTGTTGTAGTAATTGCTGGCTAATTTTGCATTCATGATATTGATAAGGTTAGGCTTAAAGTTTAAGTCCGTTGGATTCAAATAGTCTCCAATATTGTCGGGTAGATTAAGAAGAGGAATTTTGATTGGGATATTCATATCATTGAAGTTGATAATAGAATTGAAACTCAAATCTTTACGAATAAACAAATCTTCATTAGCTTCAGTGATTCCCAAAATGTTCTTTCGAAACACTTCATCATGATATATTTTGTCGTTGATAGGTAAGTCCAAAATTGATGTTATCAACAATTGCTTGATTATGGATGTTTTGTTTTGGTAGTTATTAGAAATGTTGAAGTTCTTTACGTTTACGGCATCGTACAATTCCTTCAATATTTCAATGTCATTTTTACCAAAGTATTTGTCCAAACAGATCAATAGTAACGGTTTAAAGTTCTTGAAAAACGGTAGTCTGGTAAGAATACTCAAGGATTTTATCTCTGACCCTCTCTTAAATGAGCTGTCCTTCACACTGGAGACAATTGTGTACAAGTAGTATGGTTCTACTTCGCAAGTCTTTTTGTCATATAAGTACCGGAATGTCCCCGAAGTCTGGTCTCGGTAAAGAAGGAACAACGTGTAATCTTCATCTCGTTTATGGATTTGGTCAGGTATCATTAGTTCAGGAAGGAACGGAAGCTTGTCAAGTCCGAGAATATCATGAGGATGTTGATGGACTAAACATGGACCTTTGTCGACGTGGAATTCGGCGGTTATTATGTACTCAACGGCTCTCACATGGCTCATTGATGTCTTTGACGCGAGCGTGAAGTTATAGTCGAACTCACTATCATCGTCGTTCTGTTTATTGGCTGGTTCAGCTTTCAGCATGGCGTTGATGGAGGAAAAGAAAACGGAAAGAAAACGCGGCTGATATTTTAAATGTTTTTTTTTTTTTTTTTTTTTTTTTTTTTCATAGACGGTTTTGGTAAATTACATTTTGACGTTATTTTGTAGATACTTCATATCATCGACTTGTTCCTGGCATATTGGCAACGGCTTGCTCCTGGCATTTTGACAACGGCTTGTTCCTGACTTTTGACGTTATCGGTACAAATCCGGCACGTCATCTATTTTCTACACTTTTTGACTATTCTATAACAGTTATCAAATATAAATTACAGATTGACGATAATACATTAGTTATACAATACTTCTCAATTATCAAAGTAGTCAGCCATTTCCTGGTCTAATTGTTCCACGGTTTTTTTGGTTCTCTTAACTGGTTTCTTAGCCTTTGGCTTTTGAGCAGCTCCTACTTTCAACTGTTTCTTTTGTAAGTTTTGTTTCAATTTTAATTGATTAATCTTAGCCTTTACGTCACTCTTGGTGTTAACTTTATTGGCTTCAATTCTTGAGGCTAATGGTTTCTTAGTAGGATCAATAATTAATTCTAATTTCAACTTGGATGATCCTCCGTCGATTGGAGCACCATTGTATTTTTCCACAGCTAAGCTGGCATTTTTGTTAGATTTGAAAATGATGGTGGCAATACCTTTAAATTGTCCCTTTTCATTGTAACTTAACGAGAGTTTTTGAACTCCACCTACTTGTGATTGAAAAAAATCCTATATAAATGGTTAGTTTACTGCTGCTGCTGTTGGTAACAAATATCTGAATTTTAACATACCCTAATACCATCTTGTTTAATGTCTTTTGGTAACCCTTGAACAACGACCTTGGTAGCATAGCTCAAATCAACAGTATCGTTTTTTTGTAATGCTTTTAAAACTGGTTTAGGAACCGATTTTTTGATGGTGACTGGAGCCTTTTTCTTTATGGCTCCAACTTTCTTACCAACCTTGGCCTTTCTGGCAGGGAACTTCTTGGTTTTGCTCGATGAGATGATATCATCTAAGGATTTGTCTAAGGAAGCGGACATATTTGATTGATTAGGAGAAAGAAATTAGTTTGTTGGCGACTCGACGGCCACTTGAAAAATATATCGCTGGCGCGGGCACGGGCCTTTGGTGTACGGGTCGTTGTTTTGGAGAAATTATTATGACCACACATTTATCTCCCTTTAATACAAGCTATGCCGTTTTCTTTACAACTACATCATGATACGTATTAAACTAGAATTGAATATACACAGAATTAATATAAAACACATTAGATAAAAGAAGTGAAGTTTTTTGAAGAAAAAAAAGAAGGTGTTGTCCTTTGGTCTATGAAATTAATCAATAATCTCTTGTTTGACCTTAACAACATTAAGGTGTTCACCTTCATCCATCGATTTTGAATTTTTTTCGGAGAAAACAAAATCACTCTTACGGTGCAACACTGTACCAGTACAATAGCCATTTTCAATATGGTTCTCTAGCCATTTAAGATTGTTCTCGAAGAATTGGAAGCATCCAGCGCATCTACCCCCGATCAAGTTACGTTCGTTGGATTTGGTACCGGGGGGGTATATGAAATGAAGTGCTTTTAAGTGGGTTTTATAAGTATCTCTACGGGAGAAACCTCCTGTTGGATGACACTTAGTGCCTTGGGAGATGGTATTTCCCATGCTGTCTTCGATTGGTTCTTGATAGAAGGGGCACACGAAAGCCTTCCAAGAGTTGTGTTTCTTTAAATGACGAGTTAAATATGATTTAACTTTGAATTTGGCTTGACAATGAGGACATTGGTATCTGAGAGATGGAGAGCCATCTTCATTGATGGTGGTAGTGAGTGTTGGGTCGAGTTTGAACTTTTTGGTAGAACTACGACGTTCTTTAGGTTCAGGTTGTGATTCAGGGTGTGGGTGTGGATGTTGGCGAGGTTGTGTAAGGGGAAGAGATGGTGTCTGGTGAGGCTGTGTAAGGGGAAGAGATGGTGTTTGGTGAGGTTGTGTAAGGGGAAGAGATGGTGTTTGGTGAAAAGATGAAGTTTGGGCAAGAGATTCAAAATAAGCATCCGATTCAGGAGATTCGATTTTTCTTTTTCTTTCATTCATTTTTTTGAAGAACTCGTCATCCAAAGGACTTATGTTACTGTCGTTGGAAGAACCGATGGAAGAAGAAGAAGATTGGACGTCGAACGATTTGTGTTTGAAATCGTTGAAGTAGGTAGAAGTGTTCAAGCCGACCATATTGAGAGAAAAGTGAGACGACATGGAGGCATTCAACATTTGATTAGGAATGGGGATAGGTTGAGGTTGGGAAGGTAATTGAGGAACAAAAGTCTCCTGTTGTTTAGGGAACGAATAATCGTATAACTGTTCGAAAGTTAAGTTATCCAAGTCATTAAAGCTGGCATTTGAGTCGTACGAGTCAACGTATTGAACTTGGGGTTGGGATTGGAAGTTGATAAAATTATTGAAAAATTCAATCTGATCATTCGAATCAACGTATTCCAAGTCGTCGGCGGCGCAGTTGACGGCACCACCGCCAAGTTTGGAGTTATTGATGGCGAACACATTACTGTAGTTCAATTTGGGGAAGATTGTTTTTTCGGGGGATTTGCGGAATATCAGGTTGTGAACAAACTTGAAGATGTTTATTTTGATGGAGAGAAGATTCTTATGAACGGAAATGGGCGATGGAGATCCCAGATAATTTAATAGACCGAGCGAATACATAGTAAACAGTAGTAGTCATACAACGGAAAGAAGAATAAAAAGAAAAGACAAACAAAAAAATAGAATATATCTCAAATTTTAACAAGAGGAAAGGGAGGTTATAATATATATGATGATAGTAAAATTCCCTGACGATTTGGAATAGAATTTTGTCTTCAGAGTAAAAAAAAAAAATAAAATACCTGATGAAATAATTTCCTGTTTCTTTTTTTTTGAAGAATATTATTTTTTAAACCTTTTTGGTTTCGGGTTTTTCCTATTTTTCACAATGAACACTAATGCAAATCAACAAATAACCCCGGTTATTTGAAACGTCGAAAGATAAGATATGAAATTCACGCAATCAAACTCGCCAATTATAGCAGGATCAATTACACAATTGTTGTTGACAACTTTACAATCTGGTGCCGTATGGGGGGGGTTTTTTTTTTTTTTTGCTGCACCTCAATAAGGCGTTTTCATCGGACCTTTCACCGTATAAAGCTCCACAACTGTGGTCTGGCAGTACAAAGCAAGTTTACGACTCATCTTTTGTGGGTCTTCCCCAATCATCCGCTGGTCGTTGCAGCTGACTTTTTATGGCTCAATGCCATCATTTTACATCGTATGGCTAGACGAAACAGGGGGTGGGGGGAGGTGAAAAAAAAAAAAAAGCATTTTCGGTTAGCGCACCCCGCTGGATTTGCGTGCCGTCAAATGTAACAGTCTTATCTTTTTTTGCTGTTGTCAGACTTCTTCTGTTGCAGAAAAATACTTGACATGTGTCAGTGCGATTTGCGCTCTATGTAATGCACAGTCGGTGTACGGACCGGTGTACGGACCGGCTACTATAGGGCGAAGTGATGGAGGATGTGGCGATAGTGAGTGATGGTTTTGGAGGAGGAGAGGTCAGTGATGGTTTTGGAGGTGCTGGAGGAGAGGTCAGAGCTGACTTTAGGGGCATTGGAGGGGTGTGTGTTGGGTGTGAGTACATTTGATGTGGGAAGGGTTAGTTGGGAACAATAGAATAGGGTTTGATAACAATATTCCAATATCAAGGATGTAATTGTGCTACGAGATAATAAGAAAAAAAAAAAGACCAAAAAATAAAAAGAGACCAAAAAATAAAAAAAGCACGATAAGGGAAGAGAAAAGAGGCTGCTAGAGGAAGTGTGATAAGGCACAAGACGACCTGAAGGAGTATAAGGGAGGGCAACATGAGAGCAACATGAACGATAAGTACACAATTGATGAATTAGCATGAGGGGATGTATGGATTTATGGAGGGATTTGAGTGGGGGGGTTAAAGCGAGTATTTGACCTATATAGCGCAATCTGCTTTTAGTAAGAGAGTGGATGACTTTAGTATAGTATGGTATTTTTAGAAGGTGTTCATGTTGCATTGTGTATGTTAAATAATACATTTTGCATGTGGGATCTACGAAGCTAACAATACTGCATAACAGAATGCAGAAAGTGATCAGATTAGCCCGGGACAACATGAAACAACCCGACTTGACGTGAAGTCTTAAAGAACTTGACAGCAAGATGACCGGACCGAGTGACAGGCTGAATCATCAATTCCTCCTCTAGGCCTGAAGAATCGGCGGGGAGATACCCATCTCCGGCTCTCTCGCTGAAGGCATTATTTCCGGGGTTATCAGCACGAAATATTGTGCTCGCAACACCTATTGCTCCCATCCGGAGTTCATAACCTAATCCTCTTGTCTCAATCCTCGGCATCGGGATTGGCCCAAACACGACGAAGACTGAAGTTTGCGGCAATCAGTCGCCTACCTGTGTCACGTGTTTGCAGCTAACAAGGGTCTCAGGTCATTAGGTTTAGAGGAGTTGTAGTTATCGTAAGATATCTAGGTATATCCCTTCATCCACAGAAATTTGGAATCAATTCTCTAGAGCAGAAGTTTGTGTGGTACCTAACAAAGTTGGACTACTATATCTCGTCCGTAATACCAGCTTATTTCAAATTTCTTACATCACTCAGGTTCACACATATGACAACTTATCTATTGTGGCGTCGATGACCGTAAAATAGTTGCTGCCACAACCTTATCATACAGAAAGCTTATAATACCAATATGCATAACACGGCAAAATGTATATGTGGCCGATAATATAACTAGAGTAGAAGAGTGCATGGTTGATCAGTTATTGGGAACAAATCGAGAAATAAAGTGTATTTTTGGTTTATTTTAAGATTGACATATATAACTACACTGCTGGTTATAGAAAATCTCAGGGCAAACAGTGCTGTATGATTATGATAATGGCCTGAAGCTAGACCTACATTCATTAATAGTTTCTTTACCATAACTCCCCACAACCGTTCTCTTGTATTAGTAACAGATGTCACACATATACTCAAGATAAAAGCTGGTATCGTGTAACTGCTGAGGTGAGCAGAATGCTTTGTTGTTTTTTCACTTCCAATAAATACTCAAGGTACTAGTGAAATTACATCTTGAATTAAGTTATTCTTTTGTGCACCATTGTCTGTTTGGAGTCGGGAGATAAATGGATAGCTACTATCTATTGACAGAAAAGAAATACAAATTCGAGCCAAATGATGGATTGAAACAAGGCATTTCGTATCTAGAATTTTGACAGTTGAATGGAAGATATTATTTTATATACTTACGAACTGAAGGCGCGCAGATGATGACGTCACAGAACTATAAAAGCGTAAGTTGCAGCACTTAAAGAATCTCATCTTAGGAAAAAAGCAAATTTCATTTGTAGCAATGGGCTAAACAGACACTACTTCCAGCTCCCGGAACACCTTGCAACGGCCGAATTGTGGATAAAGAACTATCACTCTCGTAAAACTGAAGAAGGGGAAATTGTGGTGAGTGAACTCATGAAATGCTCTCTGGGAAAGATAGAAACGAAGTTATTGTAGGAGAAATAAAAAGAGATCATCAGGATGTGATAACAACTATACTCATATTTGAAAGAAGACGGCGATCTACGCCCCATCAATCCCCGAGACTGCACTCATACCATCAGCTACACAACGTATATATAGCTTCAGAAACGATCATACTACATTACTTCCTATGTTGGGAGGATGAACTTCAGTATTTAACGAATTCGCAACCTATAGTTACGAACTAAGACGGATTAATAACATTTCTTGGTACGATCTATAAATTCATCAAGGTCAACTATAAAGGAACTTCAGTACTCGATCTAGAAGCCAAACTGTCAAATCGTTCAACTTTTGCTTATGTAATCAGTTGTCGATTTCCGATTTCTGGTGTGATCGGTTGGCGCACGCTGTGGTACTTTACATTCTCGCACGCTGCGTCGTCTGGCGTTTTATGTTTTGATTTGGGCGTGTGTGCACCAATATCAACTGTTTACCAGCCGCCTAACACCACAGATGGTTACATTTTCCTCCTGTTACTCCCAGTTTTTTCTAGTATTGGCTTCCATTACTACCTGCTTTTTCTAGTATTGGCAACGAGATGTCGGAGAAGTTCCAGGCGGATTATCCCAATTCGCATTACTTGTCGAATCTAAACACGCTAAACCAGGCCAATAATGCTGTCAGTTTGAATCGATTGCCAACACTAGGAGAAATTCTCTCAAACAAGACCAAATCCCCGGTCGACTTGCATAATTTCTACTTATTTATGAAAGAAATCGAGGGTAAGGTTGATTATTTGGATTTTTGGTTTGACCTCATTAATCATTTAAACCTATGTAAACATTACGTTAAAGGGTTGAGAGAAAGTATCATCAGACACAATGAATCACCAGTGTTAAATCGTAATTCTGGTACTAGTCAAGTCAGAAATTCCATCCCAGTATCAGAAAAATCTAAGCATAAATCCCTTAGTTCTTCAATCTTGTTGGACTTGATCATTAATGATCACATTCTCGAGGAAAACGATTCCAATAGACTATCACAATTTTTGAGAGGAGATATTAATATAAGCAGTTTGGATGATAAAACTAAACAAAAAATCGAAGAATACAACCAAGATGAGCTTAAACGATTGAGTGTCCAGGAATATAGACGTATGAGCGATGCTGACTACAGAAGAGCCAGTGACCAGTCCATTGCTGAACATATTTCTTTAGTGGACAATCAGTATGAAATCGGTGAGGCAAGAACATCTAATTTCCTTTCTTCCCCAAAACACATACAATTAGATAGTCCTACTAATCTGTACGTCCCTCCTCCAAATAATCCTAATGCTCAATATTCTCCAAATCCTAATACTCACTATGGCCCTCTTCCAAATAGTCCCAATACCCAATATGTCCCTCCTCCCAATAATCCTCAATATAGAAACTCTCCTTCACAAATAAACTCCTCGGTGTTGGAGAAGTTGATTAGAGACTCACAATCGAGTGAAAATAATTCGTTTATCACTAGAAACAATTTAAAAGAATCGAGCCATAATCTTTTACTCAAGTACTTTGTTGAAGACTCGGAAAAAAACTTAAATCTACCTACCGATCTCAACCAGTTCATCATTAGGTCAATTGAAATTGATGGTCGTGACGATCCTGACGTTTTCAATAGTGTTAAAATCTACATCTTCAATAAGATCGAAAATGATCACTTACCTCGCTTCTTAAACTTTATTGCCATAAGAAACATTAATAAGTCAACCAACACCAGGTTTGTCGTCGGGAATGTCTTTTTATTAATTGCCTTTTGGATTGCATTTGTTTTAATTTTTTTAAACTACCCAAAATCTTATCGAGTACCAATAATAATACCATTCTTCATTGCAAGCTACTGTTTGGTAAGTATTGGATACTTGATTGATCCAATATTATGTTGGTTCAAGTTAAGTGAGAGCTTTGTTGCTGATAAGTACTTTATTAGAATCAAAGAACCCTTTATCTACAAGTTATTGTTGAAAAGAAGTCTATGGGTGTTGTTCTTGATAGTGTTATTCACTGCTGTTCTAACCGTTTTATTTAGTTTAGTTCCTGGCCACCGTCTATAGTTAATATTGCCTACTGATATCACTGGCAAATATTTTTGACTTCAGACACTGGTGGCTGCAATTCGTACCCGTTCATTACCATAATTTTCTATCTTTACATCCGTACACCATCTTACTTCTCACTTATATTTTCTTCGAATTCTTCGAAAGATACCTTCTTCTGGCTCATATACACCATTAATGTGGCCTAGCTTCTCTGTAATGACATTCATTCGAGTTACACCCTGTCGCCACAAGATATCGTGGTTCTTATGCTGTATAAATGTGGGTCACGTGACAAGTTGATATCTTTACCTTCAAACGGACAATTAAGTTTTCACTACACTACAAGCAGTTTAGAAAATAATATGTATTAGTAAAACAGTAGTTTAGCTTTGGACAAGATTTAGGCTTCGTTTAATAAAGCTTGTTTCTTTTCTTCAACTCTTTGTTGTCTTCTTTCACGAGCAGCTCTATTTCTCAATCTTCTAGCTTCAGCTTCTTCTTTCAAAGATTTTTCACGTAAAGCTTCAGCCTTAGCTTGGATAACGTGTTCAACTAATGCTCTTTTGTGTTTGAAAGTGTTACCTTTAGCGGATTTGTATAATGAATGGTATAAATGTTTGTCGATCTTACCGGCGTCTCTGTATTTAGCCAATAATCTTCTTAAAACTCTTAATCTTCTCATCCAAACAACTTGAGATGGCATACGAGCATCCTTGGTACCCTTTCTTTTACCGTAACCGGTGTGTCTACCAGCTCTCTTGGATTCAGCTAATCTTCTAGCTCTGGATCTGGAGTGGATGATAACTGGTTTCTTGACAATAGTACCGTTTCTGTATAATTTTCTAATAGCTTGACGGGAGTTGGCAGAAGCTAATTCGGTGGTTTCATTAGGATCTAACCAGATCTTTCTCTTACCAACACCAACAACGCTGGCAGCAAGTCTCTTTTGAGTTCTAAGATTAGCCCTATACTTGTTAGTAACTTATTTTTTTTTTTTTTTGGAGGGGTTTTTTCAATCAAAGTCATCATCATAAATCATCCCTAATTCAACTTCTTCTGGCTCAACTGCCGGCTGGCATTCTTAAATGCTTGAATGACTTCATTGACAACTCAATCATTCTATTTGTACATACATTTTTACTTGATAAAACTATGCCTTATAACAAGAAGAAGCAAACGAGTTTTTTTTAAAAAAAAGAAGAGGCTCCCTTAGTGGAAATGAGTAATAGTGTGCATGGGAAAAATTTTCCTAGTTGCCAAAACAGTTACTAAGTCACACTAAGGTATTGTCCTGCAGGTGGATGGGAACATCCGTACCCACATTACTGTGCGAGTTTCTCCTCAGTGACTTGGGGCGCAAGCCCTAGAGTTTATCAGGTGATATGCGTGTGTATTCGTCACGTGCCGGTTTGTGTTGACAGTGAGCTATGATGGTCTTTCAAGCTGATTTTGGACCCAATCGTATATGGCATAGCTCTCACTATATGAGCTTGCTTCTCATAGTGCTTTTGGTTACTTTTTGGAATCCCGTTTCTGATCGTGCCGTCCCAATACAGCGAAGTCGTGCCTTATTTGCCTTACAGCTTTGCTCAATGGTAGAGTTCAGCTTACTTGTCCATGTAGGTATCCAATACGCTTGAGCAGATGATATTAAGCTACTCATATAACTATATAGTCTCATCTTTTATTTGGGTTGAGGATCTCCTTTGCTTTAAAAATGTGCAAATTTTCTACAAAACTATAAAAACCCTTCTTAACCCAATTTCTCTGTTTTACTTCAAGTGTAAAGTGGTTGTATTATGTCATTTTAAAGTAGCCTTGACAGTTCAATTGGTCAGTAACACTATCTCCTGTGTTCTTGTCTATTGAAGTGAATTGTTGCAAAATACCGATTACATAATCATTTCACGTGACCACCATCTTAACTTCACGGTATATTTTTTCAGCTCATCTCTTTGCAAAAATTATTGATTCCCACCTTCATCACCTCCACAATGGCTAAATCATTAAGATCCAAATCCAAATTAAGAGCTAAATCGATCAAACGTAAAGGTGAATTCTCCAAATATGTCGATGGTAGAAACCAAAGACTTGCACAAAAAATGGTAGAACATGCCCAAAAACAAGAAGAAGCTAAAGCTAACAAGCCAGAAGCAGTAGCAGAAGAAGAGTCAATGGAATTAGATGCTAAAGTTCCAAAGACTGCTGATGATAAGAAAGTCAGTACTTCTGGCTGGAGAGACTCGAGAACTCAAATCTACAAAAAAGTTAAAGCTAAGAAGAGTAAGAAGAATAAGGCATTGAAATTTTAAAGGGTTTCGTTTAGTTTGTATATTATTGGTTTCATTTTAGTCATGTTTAGTTCTTTCATGGTTTCATCCTTTTAATGCATTTATTCAATACTTGGTACCGTAGTGTCCGGGTCCGAAGGTGCTTCGATCTAGTCTGTTGTAAGCTTCATCGTACCCCAGATTTTCCTCGATTCTTTTTTCCATAGTAGTTCATATCAGATATGTGTTTCTGTGTGCGAAGAGAGTTCGCTTATACTACAGATTATCTCATTATTTGCTGTACTAGGCACCTCTACTTTATCAGATTCTTTCTTTATCAGACTCTTTTGCTGTATTCTGCAGGGTAATCATTATATACAGTGCAATTTTTTTTTTTTGACTCTGGTCGCATTTATGTCAAAAGCATCATTTTTCACTTCTCAACTTCTCTCTTCTACAGCTTCTCTACAGCAATTATGGACGGTAAAACTATAGGTATTTTAGGAGGTGGACAACTTGGGCGTATGCTTGTTGAAGCTGCTCACAGACTTAATATTAAAACTATTATTCTTGATGCTCCTAATTCACCAGCAAAGCAAATTAATGCTCTTGATGATCATGTTGATGGCTCATTCACCAACTTAGATGCCATTACAAAATTGGCCAAGAAGTGCGATATTTTGACTGTTGAAATTGAACACGTAGATGTGGATGCCTTAAACATTGTCTCCAAAGACTTGCATATACCAATTTACCCACTACCAGAAACAATTAAATTAATTCAGGATAAATTCTTACAAAAAGATCACTTATTATCTCATGAGGTTCCAGTTGTTGCGTCTTTGGAATTAGTTAACAATACGGAACAAGACTTACTTGAAGTTGGAGAGAAATTCGGTTACCCTTATATGTTGAAATCAAGAACTTTGGCCTATGATGGTAGAGGTAACTTCGTGGTTAAATCTAAAGATACTGTCAAAGAAGCATTAGCATTTTTGAGTGACAGACCATTGTACGCAGAAAAATGGTGTCCTTTCGTCAAAGAATTGGCAGTTATGGTGGTAAGATCACTTGAAGGTCAAGTTTATGCTTACCCAACTGTAGAGACCATTCACCAAAATAACATCTGTCATTTGGTGTATGCTCCTGCTAGAATAACTGATACTTTAGCAGAAAAGGCTTCTTTGGTGGCCAAAAATGCCGTCAAGTCATTCCCTGGTTGTGGAATTTTTGGAGTTGAAATGTTCTTGCTACCAAATAATGAATTATTGATCAACGAAATTGCTCCAAGACCTCACAATTCAGGACATTACACCATTGACGCCTGTGTGACATCTCAGTTTGAAGCTCATATTAGAGCTGTTGCTGGTTTACCATTGCCAAAGAATTTTACTCAATTATCTACTTCCTCCACTAATGCTATTATGTTAAATGTTCTTGGAGATATCAAAAACGCTAATGATGAATTGAAGATCTGTCGTCGTGCTCTCGAAACTCCAAATGTTTCTGTGTACTTGTACGGTAAGTCCAGTAAGCCAAGCAGAAAAATGGGTCATATTAACATTGTGGGATCATCAATGGAAGTGGCTGAGTCCAAATTAGACTTTATTTTAGGACAAGCATCAAGTTACGAACAAGATGCAAATGCTACTACCCAAGAAAAACCATTGGTAGGAATAATCATGGGCTCAGACTCCGATTTGCCAGTTATGTCTGTTGGGGCAAATATTTTGAAGAAGTTTGGAGTTCCCTTTGAACTTACGATTGTCAGTGCTCATAGAACACCTCTTAGAATGTCCAAATATGCTATAGAAGCTGCAGGAAGAGGTATCAAATGTATCATTGCCGGGGCTGGTGGTGCTGCTCATTTACCAGGAATGGTAGCTGCCATGACCCCCTTACCGGTTATTGGGGTTCCAGTGAAAGGATCAACTTTGGACGGAGTTGATTCGTTACATTCGATTGTGCAAATGCCAAGAGGAATTCCAGTGGCCACTGTTGCTATCAATAATAGTACTAATGCTGCTTTATTGGCAGTGCGTATTTTGGGAGCTGTGGACTACAAATGGCTCAATGAAATGAATCAATACATGAGTAATATGGAAGAAGAAGTATTGAACAAGGCTGAAAGGTTAGAGAAAGTAGGATATGAGAATTACTGATTTTATTGCCCAAACTCTATACCCATGTGTGTGGATTCTTAGTTCATATTTTTTATTTTGTTGCGATTTAGGCTGTTCGTATTTTCTGTCATATTATCAGTGAATAAACCCGTAGCTTGTCCGCATGATGCCTGCAGCCAGTTTTCCCCGGGATTATCTCGCCACTAAGCGATTTTAAGTTCTACCATGTTTTAAATATGTATGTACACAGAAGTTAAAAATCAAAAATACAAAAAAATATCTGCACAAAGTGCAGATATTTTTATGACATATCCCTACTTATTCAAGTATCGCCAATCTTATGGTTGCATTTAATAAAAGTGAGTTTTCATTTTCAAGGCTGTAGCTTCCTAATTAGATAAGAACAAAGTATATTTCAAATATGGTAGGAGAATTGAAATTATGATTTGACAGCAAAGTTATATATAAAAAAACATAAAAAAAAATAAAAGAAAGAAAGATATCGAAAACAAACTATTAACTAATGAACGGATAGGGATACTAATTGTGAAATATGCCATTTTGCACTCTTATGTGCAATTGAGCCCCTAATTGAAAGAAACAGGGATTGTCATTGAAATGGCCGTCACTACTTGATATTTCTGTTCTCTTGCACAAAAAACATACTCCGGTGAGGCAACCACAATTGGCTTCTTTGCATTATTCTCAGGTGACAGCTAGCAGAACCGTTAGCCGGAGTGTGCGCCCTTTTGCTTAAGAAAAGTCCAGAAATGCTTTGCCCTTCGCCTGCATTTCTCGCCATCAAAATTGTTCCCCAACAAATCCGTCGTGGTCGGGGTAAATCAACCCACCGAATTGATAATCTTGAGGCTGTTCATTTGGCATCATGAGACCCGTGTTCATCGACGGATGCATGGGTGCCACATTTTGATTGTAGTATTGATACTGTTGAGATGAAGATATAGGCAATGGCTGTTGAAGTGATAATCCTGCCGTTGGAGAAGTATAATGCGCCTGTTGTTGAAAATTTATATACTTCCTCTGGATACGAACCTGTGGAGCGAACAGAGCTTGTTGCGAAAGGTCCACTTCAAAGTTATTGGAAGCGTTGGTGGCAGTGGTGGTTGTTGTATTTGGTATGGAGTTCATTGGAACTACCACAGGGCTAGACTCAGACAGGGCAAACTGTAGGGAATTTGTAGCCTCCGGGACATTATAAACTATGGTTTGTGGTATAGTTGCACTAGCCACTGGTTGGTAGGTCTGCTTTTGTTCTCTGAATACACTTTGTTCTTCATACTTCTTTTCCGGTAATACCAACCTCGTTGTAGTAGTCACTGCATCTTTAAAGCTGTCAACTTTGGCGAATTCCCATAATAAAACGGCCTTGATTTTCAGCTTGGAAACGACATTTCCATGTTGCTGATGATACGAGCTTCTATTGGTTGGCTCATAAATAGTTTGCTTGATTGTAATTCCCTTCAATGCATCAGCACTGGAATCAGGTTTACTTGCTAACTGATTGAAAAAAAATCTCCAGAATTTCATTAGAAATGGCACATTTTCATTGAAGTTGAAACTATCATCATTTAATTTCAAAACCTCGTTACCATATGAATAAATACCTGTGAACATTGAAAGTGTTTGCTTCTGCATCTTGTAAGACGAACCTTCGTCCGCAGTGTTCACGAAGAAGTTGGTTTTCAAGCCTTCTTCAATTGAATAATTAAATGGTAGCTTATCTGGCAACTGTAACTTTACCATGCTATGAATAATAGGAATGTCCGAATTCTGCAAATCATTCAACCCCGGAAACCGGTAAGAAAGCATTGCATTTTCATTAAGTTTCAACGTTTTCGCTTCTTCGGTACTTTGTATGGTGAGTATAATAGGATTTGAATTCAAGGAATCTTGAACCGACATGAAAAAATTATCAATTTTGATATTCATTCGATTAACCTTCACCTTTTTGTTAGAAGGTCCTGGATAAGAGATTTTCCGTTTAAGACCAGCCCCTGCAGCAGAAGTATCGTTGAAACCAAGAGATTTATTTAAATTTATCTTCAAAAAAATCTCTTCGAACCGTTTATTATTCTGCTCTTGTTCGTCTTTGGTATGGAAAACTGGTCCATCATTGATCAATTTGATAATATCTGTTTTCTGTTTCAAATTTTTTATCACTTGGATATGACTCGAAACTTGTTTACGACTTCTAAATTTACCAGTTTTGGTTAAAATGTAGTCAGAAATCAACTCATTTCTACCACAGGACCGACCACTTATTTTGATTTTGTTTAAACCATTTTTTGGAATTATACTTAAAACCTCTTCAAAAGCGGCCTCGACATCTTCAGACCAAATATCGGTATCTTGGTCATTAAAATGGGCACTGTTAAAATCACCAGCTCCATTGAAATTCAATTGCTGTGGTAAGTGATCCATTGAAGTTTCTGGTTGTTCAGGAGAGAGATCTTCCTGATCGGAGTCAGAACTTTTCTTTTGATTAAGAGTACTTGGTGAAATGGTACCCAAAATTCTCCTTATAGGAGTTTTTTCATCATCTTGCTGGTCAAAGTTAATATTTGCTGGATTCATCATATCCCCACCACTCATTAAATTGTAGTTAGATTCATTGAAACCAGAGTTGAAGTTGGTTGATTTAGGCATTTGTTTCCGAACCAATTTGGATGATTCGTGTACTTGGTAAAGTTGTTTCCCAGTATTATCAATGGCAATATCAACAATCATTGGTAGTCTCTTATGAGACTTGACCGGAGTGTGGGTTGGAGTTTGGTTTGAATTGATCATTTTTAGGCTTTTGAAAACACAAGTCAGTTACACGTTTAGTTGGACGATAGCAAAGGGGTTTTTATCTCGAAAGGAGTGAATGTTTGACAACGGTAAATGCTTCTTGCGTGACAGCAGTAATTTGGAAGGAGTATTTCACTTCAAGCGGTGAAAGGAGTAGTTTGAAAGAAGAAAAGAGTACTTTCAATAGCTTATCAGACAGGCACCTCAAAAAATATCACAATGTGTAGTTATGCTTAATTAGCTCTTGTGTACATAAGCTTTCAAGAACCTTTGTTCGTAAGTAAAATATTCTTTTAAATTTGACAATTAACTTATAATAAGTGTCAGGAAATTGGCTTCGCTTTATATGCAGTGGAAATAAAGTCACACAGGATTTAATCACGTCTTTAAGGTTATTTAAATCTTGAAATAAAGGACAAGAATTGATTGCCTGTGACAGAAAAGTTAAAACTAGCTGTTGGCAGATGTGGATAAGAAATGGAATAGATAGAACGTTTTGTGCAAACAACTTAAAGGGGAATGGAAGATCTAATGACTAAATATAGAAAGTCTGCTGGAGAACAATGTCGGAATAAATTAGTCGGGTTACTTCTTGGTGAAATTTATTAGCATCAGTTGATACTAGAGGAGGGGCGGTACTTTGGAATAAAGTTCAATTTGGATCACAGTCGACCGGAATAACAACAAGGTGACAAAACTGGTTGGAGTTGTTCGTTCTAGTGGGTTAGTGCTGTGTTACAGCTAAGTTAACTGATGACTTGAAATCTAGAAATAAGAAGAAACTAGCGAATTGAAGAACGTTTTAAAATTGAAAACAGAATCCTGCAAATTCCAACCTTGTAAAAACTCGAATACGAACAGGTACAAGCGGGAAAATGGCCCAGAAAAAATTCGTAAATAATCTCCAAGACAGGGACAGGAAATACTTTAGAAACAACAAACTAAAACTTAAACGCTTTCGTTGAATGGATCTGTTGGTGTGGAACAAACAAAAAATAACAAGGAACCTCAACAAGATTATGCTGATCAAACTATTTTCTTAGATTTGCGTTATACGCGATTGCTCTTGGTTTTCACCCACTGTATGTTAGGAAATCTTAATAAGGGATCAAGAAGAGCCTTTGAATGGGAACGTTAATACTACCGTGAAATTTAAAAAAAATACAAATTCTTGAGTAATGAAAATAAAGAAAACCAAAAAAAAAAAATATTAAAAATAATAAAACATAAAAAATAGTACATAAAAAATAAAAATAAAAAAAAAGATGAAGAGACAAAAAAATAATTTATGATCAGAGGGTTGAAAGGGAAGCCAAAAAAGTAAGTACGAACGAATCTAGAATTTGAAGCTAGGACAACCACCTGCCCTGTTGACACGAGAGGGTACCTTAACTATTATCAATTCTACAAAATGGGGAACCGATGATTTATCTGATAGGGGGTGAATAGTAAGGGACGAGCATTCTGTGTTTGTTTTAATTCAATGGGTAATATCTAGACACACCAAGCAGGTGAGACCACTTTGACAGCCAATGAGCCATTTGTTGACAAAAATGGAGACATGAAACACGTCCTTGGGTCGATGAGATTGCTCGAACAAGCGAAGAAAAACAACCCCTCTCCTCAAAGCATCAATGACTTCTGTTGGCTTTCTCCATGCTCCTCCTATCTCTACAGCGTAATAATAAAGTACCAGCTTTACCATAAAAGTGGAGCATAAAAAATAATTGATCAGTAAAAGCTTTCAAGCAATAGCACATCATGAAATAATATCCTCAGGGGTACATGAAATACAATGCTGATCTTTTTTTTTGGCTTTTGCCAGGTTGACACAACAAAATCGCACCACAAAAATGACCGTTGACCAAGATTTCGTCAAAGAAGACAAAAATAATTGGTGTTTGTGCATTAACTTAATAGCTGATGCTTTTCTCATTTTCGGGTGATACGTTGGGTATGGATTGAAAAAACCCTAGGTAAAGAAAGGCATAGAAATTTTTGTCTTCCATTGGTTTATTACATCTATTTCTCCCTTTTGTGATGTTTTTTTTCAAGCCACCTATACGAAGTTAGATAGTATGTGGCCACATATCTTGTGCAAAGGCACTTTTTCTTGTCTTTCGTATCTGAACCGGTAAATTATTTCAGATATGATTTGCAATGTAGAGAAGGAAATATACATGAGGGGTAATTTAAGCGAATTGATAATAACGAACCAGCTTTGTTGTGGAGTTTCTCTTCTGATAATGTCACAACTTGATCAGCTCAGCTTCTAAAAGCTTATTTGGTTGAAAGATAATACATGCAGCACTTCAGTAGTCCTCAAATGTGCACCGATTAATTAGTTCTAACCTAGATACAGGATTTTTGATACAAGATTCAAAGTTTGACTTGCATAGTACCAAGACTCCTATATCGGGCGAAATCCACCCAAATTGAACTGTCTAAGCGATCTATCAATTATTTTTATGCTGCCGCAGCAACTTTTTTTTTTTTTCGAGCAAATTCTAGCACCAAATCTAGCTACTGACTAAAAAAAGAAGCCCGGCTATCGCTTCAAGATTAATTAAAGCCGGTTTACATGGTTATAGAGCCACTGTTCAATTGGAATCGACTTTGTCCGTAGTAACACCCGGCTGATACAAGATTTGTTATCAACAGAATGTTCTTAAACGTACAAATCATTCACAGAGGGTCAAATTGAGAGACTGCCAAAAGAACGAACTTCCCAGTTTATTTTTTGAGGTATTTTTCCGGCTGTGTAATAAATCTTCAGATTATTATTGACGTACTAGAAAATAGTTCCACCTGCAAACTTCTATGCTCCTCATCGTATAAGCCAGTTGTTGCCAAGGTTTTCTTAAGGGCGACATCAGGTTTCTGGATGAAGTAATCCTTTTAGTGTATGCTTCTGTTACTTCAACTTGAAAACTAAGCAATCATGTCAAGAGGTCCACCGTATTTAGCCTGCCTTGCACGATAGCTTTTGATAGAAAATTCCTCGGTCTCTTATTGCTTGTTATGAAACTGTCGTCAATAATTCGTACTTAAAAAAGCACTCGCGTTGAACGGAGTAGTAAACCATAGCAAGTCAAACAATTAGACGCTTCTGCATTTGTAAGCCTTGAAGTACCCTCATCTGGCGTCTTCTTGGAGTTCTTAACTTATCAAAAGCTCCTTTGATTTTTGTGCTCTTTTCGCCCAACCTTGATGACTCGGTTGGTACTTTTTTGACATCACCTGTTTTTTTCTCCGAAAATACAGTTTGGAAATATGCATCCACCGGAGAAAAGATCCATGGTACAGGACTACACAATACCCTTACTGCGTGACAAAAAATGGCATCATTTTGTTCTTATTATTTGCAACCTATTCGGTCTTTAACCTGTTTCGCTGATGCTAATGGAAAATATGGAGACACACTTCTCAGATTGGATCCATGGAGACACATTTAAAGTTTACCATGCTAGTATTTTGCTGCACAATAAGTCAAGTCGCCTAGCGGATTTCATCTTAACTTGATACTTTAACGCAAGATTTTCTAAATTTCAAAGGTCATTTTGGTTAGCATAAGCGAGTTGAAGGATGGAACTTGCATCAGCCAAAGATACGGAGTAACTGCTTTGCAGTAACACGACGTCTATTATTTACACCAAACAATAAGGTACCCTTTTACGATTGTACTCAAAGCAGTCCTGTTGCTGATCTTGCATCTGTACCTGTGGAAAGAGGGGAGATTAAACCATCTGATGTTGAAGAATGCCTTGCAATCGCATTTCCTTGTGTTACGAGTGAAAGAATGCTACTATAGCATCGGGTATAAGCCCTGGTTGGAAAAAAGTAAATATTCCAAACTTTCTTTACCCTACTTTTTTTTTTTTTGCAGCAACCGATTCAAAGTCTCCTATAGTTTAGCATCCAACTTTGTATTGAACAATATGTAATTTTCTTGATTGCTGGTATGTTATACTTTTTAAAATGTAAGTTAGAGTCATGCTAGTGGTTTTAACTTCTTTAGCTACATATTTTTAAAGTTTCTTATTTTTTCATATGTACTTCTGACATGAAACTCGACAAGAAATATTCTATGGCCTAAGAACCGATTTATTTTCAGACTAGAATCTGCAGGTATGAGAGACTCCTCTTTCAATAAATATATTAGGTGGAAGCAACATGCATCATATTCGATCACAATGCTTCTGAGGTGGGAAATCTAAAAGGTAGCTTTACAATTCCAAATGAAGTAATATCACCGAATGTGATTAACCAATAGAGAAATGATTCCAGGCTATTTTCAATATGCAGGTATCCTCAAGGTATATCAACACTCTACAACAATAAGAATGAGGTATATAATGAAATGTGCTTATGTTATACCGAATTGAGTAATACCACCACATCATTAGGGAAAGGATTCTAGGTCGATTGTATCGGAGCGTTGACCAAAGTTTGATTTCTACATGTACCGATTAAAATACGCTGTAAGGAGGCTCCTTACAACTTTGGACCTTATTTTGATTGAGGTACGAGATTGCTGTCTCAATTGATTCGGGATTAAATGCATATTCCAAATTTATCATCATTCGCCACTGAGAAACCTATTGAATAGTTGTTTTTCATATTCAGGAGTAAATATGTTATGTCTCTCACCTCCCTTGTCAATTTCAATGGTGTCATCGTTTTCTAAAATTTCATTACCGTCGTTATCGATAACTCCTAATTCAGCAGATTTCAATAAAGAATGTGGATCATGATTCTTGAAAGAGAAGTCGTTCCCATCAATTTTGATATGTGGGGCATTTATGGTCCTCTTTCGACTGAACTCTTGTATTATTTTGGCTTCGATAGTTAATAATTCATTTGACTTATTCAAAAACTCTTTGAACCATTTATTCAAGGTTTTCATGATGTTGGTGTTCAATTTGTTCTCTTTAATAATTTGATTGTTGAAGAAAGTAATATCATCAAGAAACAGTGAAACTGATTCGTACCCATAGTTTTCATTCTTCTCAAAAATTGATGGCAATGATAGAATGTTACTGAGGGGATTGGATTTGAACTTATAGTTTAATAAAGATTTTTGACTATCATGCTTCTTGTTGATTGAAACCATTGAATATTCAATCAATTTTTTCATAGGGAAATAGGCAGTATCAATCATTAGCAAATCAATTTCATTCAATTGGTTTTGATAATACTGTCTGTTCAAGTTTAGTTCAGTTAAATCAATTAACTTTTCAATATCTTTTAGTATGACTGTACTGAATGCCAATTTCTCATTGATTTCCTCTTGATCTTGATTGATTCCATATAATATAGATGAGATGGAAATTAAATTATTGTTCTTTCTTATTAATGGGGCTCCATTCTTCAATTCTCGTTTTAGACACCAATACTTGCAGATTTCGTTACTTATAACTCGTAGTTCTTCCCAGATTGTTTCCTTACTTCTTTTTGGTTTATAACCCAAATCTTTGAGTGATTTTTTCTTAGGTCGTTCATCGCCTTCGGGGTTATCAACTAAATCATCTTCAACCCTCAAGTTAATTAATGTTTGAAATAGAATTTCGCTGAATTTTTTGGGAGGAATGGGTGTATTATTCTCGGTCTTCCACTTGAAATTATTGAGCCTGTTGGCTGTTTTTTGTTTAGAAGTTAGCTGGTCATTTTGTTCATTGAGTAGTTTGACATCATGGAAATATCTTCTAGTTTTTTGAATCCCTCGCAAGACCTCTGATTGATCCCAATAACTTGGACCATGCTTATCACAATAAGTCTTTAATGTTAGCTTATTGGCAATTGCCCCCTGGACACCCTTGGTCATTTGCATAAAGAGGCCAGCTCGTTTAGCGCAAGTAACATGATAAGCTTGAAAGCAATTACGATTAGAACATTGAACACACGCACCCATTTTCTGTTTGCATATGTAACAAACCAACTTCCATCTGCTTTTAGGGATTAAATCAATTCCTTCGATTGGTTCCATATATATGGGATTGGCAAAGTATAATTCGTTGATCCATAATGCACAAATAACATGACTCCATAAACTATTATCCAATTGTTTGAAAGCTCCTGTTTTACTGGGACAGAAGCAGCATTCAATTTTACGATTGTTTTGGTTAATCATACATTTCCGACATAACCACTGACCTTCGGGTATAAATGCTATTCCATAGCATTCCTGGTGGACAGCGATGTCACATCCATCACAGAATACAATGGCATTGGAATTATCACAATCACTGTCGTTACATACGGCACATTTTTGTTCTGTGAATGAATTGTTGATGATACCATCATCATTTCCATACTTGAAATTGTTAGATGATTCGTTAAGGCTTAGTAATTGGTTGGAGTTACTTTCTAGATCATTGTTGTTCATTTGCATTTCTAATTTCGACCATTCGTTCTCCAAGATGGTGATCAATATTTCAAAGATCTCTGGTTTCAATTTGATGATGTTGTTTGGATTTTTGAAGTTTCGATCCATTAAGTAGCAGTAATCTTGTTCATCCATATCATACTCTACTTGATTTTGTTTCCTATAGATCTTGCTCTGTATAGTTTCACCATTATTTAACTTGAAAGGACGTATGTAAGTGTCATTAGCCTTATGATTATGGTGTTTTTTATTGGGATCTTGTAGACCATAGTCAATTAACTGTTTGGTCAATTTGATGTAGTTGTACCGACTGTCACGATTCTTTTGTTTTTTAACAAAAACCGGGCGTTGTTTTAGTCCAACCACACGCTTCCCGTAGTCATTGACCGCATACTCTCGTCCGGTGTCATCTTCATTATCATCCTCGTCGTCATCAGGTAGGACAAACACGTTCAATTGAGCATTTTCATCAAGGTCAGGATAAATTTCTTTGAAGTCTCGCTCCTCTCGAGGTTTGGAATTATCAAATAAGTTTCTTTCTTCAACCACCAGTGATTCAGGGATATTAATTCCTAGCGAAGACGTTATGTTCATCGTCCCCAGAGAATGGTGGTTATTGTCCTCTGTTGTCAGATCAAGAAAAAAATAAAAAAAAAAATAAAAAGATAAATAAAAAGAAAATTTAGAGCGAAAAGACCCAGACCTCCTTTTATCATTACCCTGTCAAATATATTACGTCATGATCACCGTATAGTGACAAAGCGTAGCGGGCTATTGACGTATGTTATCAGAACCACGTAAACGTCCACATATCGAAGGAACGTTAAATAGAACAATGTCGAAAGAAAAAAAAATAAGCAGGAATATCCGGCGGACTTGTTCTGCCTTTATAGATCTCCCTGTTGGATAGCCGCCAACACTAAGCTTTACATTTGTATGATGACGCTTGGATGTAGGCTATAAAGCCGCTAATGTGTCAATTGCGACAATTTATGAGGTCCATGGCCTCACCAAATCTACCTAGATATTTAACTGAATATTGAAAAGGCATTCACTTCGCGATTCGATACAAAGATATTTCCGTCTCCATCTCGTGGTGGGGACACCTTAGAAATCAGCCAGTAAAACACGATCCAGGGCTACCCCCTATCATCTACAGCTCGTGCCCATCTGTGGTAGCGTCTTTATCTCAGAGTGTGTCTGACGGTCGTATCTCCGGAACTCACACGGCCCTTTCGTATCTTTCCCCTACTACTTCCCCCCGGATCTCCCCCGGCCCCCATGTCGTCTGTCACCCCATATATGTGTCAATTACGTAAGCCGCGTGAAATTATAGTGGGGCAAGTTACAATCTAAACCTTCACAAATAGCACAGAAGCAATCGATTGCTAACAATAGGGTTTGAGATTCAAAAAAAAAAAAATCAAATTGATCGAAAGAAATAGAAATTGTGTCCAGGTAGCTTTCTTTCTAGCAGTTGACTTAAGAAAGTAAATCCATCCTACTTTTATTTTCTTTTTTCTTTTTTCTTCTCTGTTTTTTTCCTTTACCTCGTTCCTTTCTTTCCTCAGCGTGTGTACCGATCCCTAATCTCTGTTGGTTTTCGGTTCTTTCCTTCTTCAGCGTGTTTACCGATTCCTAATCTCCATCCTCGTTGTATACGGTTGTGCATTCAAGTGTCCTCCTTCTAGCACCATGGGTAACAACACCTCCGCTCCATCAGTGAGAAAGTCGTCGGCAGGGGTAGAAAAGTCTTCTGCTGGGGCCCATCATGAGAACTTGGAAGAAGAGTTCAACGATATGGTTCTCCATGAAGTTAAACAAGACCCCCAGCAGTATCATCAGATGCTTCAGAGAAATAACATCATTCCCATTTCCAATGACACCTCTGAAGCCAATCTTAACCCCAAACGCGCCCGTTCGCAATCAGCAATCTACAAGCAGTTCAGCAATGGCATGATCGAAGATGAGTTCAACGAGCTTAATGATGGTCTTTTGGAAACTGACGTCACCGAAGTCAGTCGTAATATCCTTCCCAATAATGATAGCAGTAACACCAACAGTAGTGGCGGCTACAGTGATGACGATAAAATGGATGGTGTACAACAAGACGAACAACAACAACAGCAACCACCGCTGGCAAACTACATTCATAACCATCATTTCTATAACCAACCATTTCTCTCTGATGATTCCACACCAGAACCCACCACCAACAACATCTTCAGTAGTGAAAGCACCCCCACTCCGGATTTGAGTAAAGTCGACTTCACCAAGATATCTGCTCCCCCAGCATTAATGAATAATACCTACAGTCAAGCACGATACCCGCCACAGCACCTGCAGAACTCGTCTGAAATGCTCAACGATTCTAAAACTATCCCTGTAGAAATCAAATGGGTCAACACTACTCGAGAAAATATCGAAAAAATCGCTATCATTGGGTCGTTTTCCAATTGGAGAGATGTGATCAAGTTAAAACCTTCAACCGATCATTCGAATGAATACGTAACTACTATCAAGTTGCCTTTGGGTGTTCATAAATTGTTGTACATTATCAATAACGAATATCGAGTGAGTGAACAATTACCCACAGCTACTGATCAAGAAGGTATTTTCTTCAACTGGTTCGAAGTTTTAGATCACCAGCATTTGTTTAATCATTCCCATAACCAACCCAACCATGTGGGGGCTCTGACATACTATGATGCCAACATTATCCAGGTAGCAGGCAAACAAACCGTAGATAACATCCAACAAAAATCTAATAACTTCTTAGCCAAAGTATCAAAAGAAACTCCTGACTTTGAGCATATAGAATACCCATTGGATGAAGATATGATTCATGAAGATACTCCGAACAACAGTTTCAATCCTACTCCTCCTCCACATGAATCCACCGATATGAACTTGGTCGACTCTCTAGATCAACCACCCGGTGAGAAATACGTTCCTTACAATGAAAATTTATCTTCTTCGTTCCTTGGCTCATTGGAGCTTACTCCCAAGTTAACCTATTCACATGAAATCCCCGAGATGTTTGTAAACTACGATTACTTCAAACAAAAGGGTCCTGATTTCGAATTACCTGAACCGCCACAGTTACCAGCTCATTTGAACAATGTTCTACTTAATAAGATCTCAAATAATCAGAGTCAAAATCATGCTCAAGTGTCACCATCGCCAAGGCTCCAAAATGGACATAATCATCACCATCACCATCATAATCACCACCAATCTAACTCCTACGATGGGTTCCGTCCTCCCAACATCCCCCATAATTCGTCTGACTTTGGCTCCTCCTCTTCGGGATCTTCCAAACGTCCACCATTAAGAAGAGCAGACAGTTCGTACTATGCCTCGAATAAGGAAGCTTATCACTTGTCTATTCCTAACCATGTAATCCTC
Organism: Isabelozyma rhagii; assembly: GCA_003708185.3. Taxonomy (NCBI): domain Eukaryota; kingdom Fungi; phylum Ascomycota; class Pichiomycetes; order Serinales; family Metschnikowiaceae; genus Isabelozyma; species Isabelozyma rhagii. The sequence goes on along the minus strand of PPNO03000005.1, from coordinate 485,346 downwards.
AATCATTTGATGACAACGTCAATTCGAAACGATGTGTTGACGGTTGCATGTATTACCCGTTATTCGGGGAAGTTCGTCACCCAAATAATGCATTCGCCAGCCGATACATAAACGAGAGAGAGGCCTCTGAAGTGGGGAATAACTAAGTCGTTAGGGCCCGACCGTTGATCGGGCCGAGGAAATTTGGAATATTGGCAGAACACCTTGATGGGCAGCCACAACTTGTTCCAACCGGCCTTAGAGAGTTTGGCCGAGACAAGATGTATGGAGGACCGGAATTACAAACAATGAGAGCCTCTCAATTGAGAAAGGACGACTCCGTCCATAAAGGGAAGAGAACGACCAACAAACTCCGATACCGTTTCTTATCGGTTGCAGCGTTTTTCCATGCATTTTTCGGTGCTGACAAATTCTTTGCTAAGGAGTTATTAATAATCAAAATGTGAGTGGTTCTCAACGCCAGGAACAAAAGTCGCTATATATCCTCCAATGCCGTAGACCCCAGTATGTAAATCATTATATTTATCTTAAGAGGTTTCAATCGGTTTCCATCGGCTTCAATCGGTTTCAATCTATTGCAGTAGACCCGTACCTCAGTCGGTTCGGTTACATCGGTGAAACAATTGCGGACCCTCGATATTGTTTCAGGTTACAAATAAGCCATTACAAAATAGAAGCTCTTTCAATTGAGCGGTAACAAGTTCTCTTCTAGTAGTCACTATGAGCTGGACTGGAATCAAGAAGGCTATCAACCGGGCCGGTACCCAGGTTATGGTGAAAACCGGCCACATAGACGAGACAATAGACCAAGAATACGAATTTGAGCTCAAACGATTCAAGAATATGGAGACCAATTCACAGAAGTTGCACAAGGAACTTAAGCACTATTTCGAGTCGTTGAAGATATTGAACACAGCGCAAACTAATATCACCGAAGTTCTCAGCGAATTCTACGGTGCCAACAACACATTAGAAGAAAAGAAGTATCAGAACTTCGCTGAGTTGTACTACCAGTCGACCCAAGACTTTCAAGCGCAAGCTCTTGACGAGCTACAACAACCATACCATCAGACGGTGTTGAATCCCATTAGTCGGTTCAACTCGTACTACATTGAGATCAACGAGGCCATCAAGAAACGCAACAATAAAAAACTTGATTATGATGCCATGAAGAGCAAAGTGAAGAAGTTGGTGGAAAAACCAGAAGCTACAGCAGAATACGAGACGAAGTTGAATGATTCGCTGGCTGCTTTGGCGGAAAGCGAGCAGTTGTACGATGAGATCAATACGAAACTTAAAGTGGAACTTCCAAAGCTCATAAACCTACGGATCCCCTATTTGGACCCTTCATTTGAGTCGTTTGTAAAGCTTCAACTCCGTTATTTCAATGAAAACTACCGCCATCTTCAGACTTTGGAACAAAAATTGGATGCCAGCACGAGGGAGGATTACGTTCATGCAACCTTAGACCGGAGATTGGACAGTGTCTTGGATAAGATGAAGGAATTAAACATCACGGGATAGGTTGGAGTTCATCCTAGCTCCGTATAGGGTCAGTTTTTTCGCATCATTCGCTCCGTAGTGGGCCCAGTTTTCGCATCCCTTGTTCCTGTTCCGCTGATTTTTTGGGCCCGCATATTCGCGAGATCTACTCCGTTTCCCCACCCGGCGCTCGGTCCAGACTTCGCTCTTTCCCTCTATAGGGCCCGTCTTTGCGCGACCGCTCCTTCTGCCGGGTCCACGCCCTCATCCAAGCTTTGGCTTGATTGCGGCCGAAATATGTACATTATTTCGTAAATCATCAAATGAAAATACACGATCTCATCCTTATTACTTTCTTCTTCACCACTTTTCCCCTTCCGCTCTCTGCCCCTGTTGAATGTTTAGGAAGATCAGAATCGGTGCGTCAGACCCGGATCCGCCCGTAGCCTTTGATGATTCGTTCTGGCAATGGTATTACGACAGCTACTCGCGACACATCTCCCAGGTGGAGGTCGAAGGATTATTGAAGCCCCTAGCAAAAAGGTTCTATTCCGGCTCGTCGGCAGTCCAGCAGGTGATCGAATACTTTGACCTTCAGAAACTCCCCTTACCCTCTATCACCCAAACCATTGCTTTATTGAAGTCTCCGTTCACCCAAGGCGATCCCATCAAAACATTTTACTTGATCCGTTACTTCCAGGTGAGCGGTGATGGCTTGTTCATTACCAATGAAGGAATCGACAAAGCTGGCAATTCCATATCACTTGTCGGTGCAGAAAACTGGGAAAATGTCATGTGTTATCTCGATGCATTGTTGTTTTCCATGTTTGCCAATCTAGAAAGCTTTGAGCCCATGCTTTTCGTATCAAATCAACACGATTACTTGACAAATCAACTATCCGCCCTCTTGCGGTTGTACGTGAACCTTTTGAGATCAGGCAATTTGATTACTACCGATATCACCATGCGAATCTGTGAAGTGTTAAAGAAACTAGGATTCAGCGAAGCAATGAGCCATAAGCAGCAGGATTCAGCTACTTTATTCGAATTTTTAACCGAAGTGTTGGCCATGCCCCTATTAACCTTCAAAATCGACATTAAACATGGTGGTAAAATCGATAAAGGGGACCAGAAGTATTCGAAAGAGAGAATTCTTTTCGTAAGTTTACCGGATGACGAAACTATCACCGAAAATCAAGTTGCGGAAGAACCTGGAGAAGAAGATGATGATCATGAGGATGCAATTCTTTTGGAAGAATGTCTTGAACATTACTTTAATAACTCTATTAGTGTCAAGAGAGAATTGGAAAGAAGGGCAACTCTCGAGTCTTTACGGGCCTCCAATGCTGGGGAAGTTGTGTTTGAAGATATTCCAGAAGACCCCTCTGAACTCACAGACCCATCACGTAGCCCGAAAAGAATTTATCGGTCAGATAGCAAATCCAACTCTGTACGACTTCAAACCAGAACTAGATCTTCTACCCTCTCCTTATGGTCAAACTATAATGATTCTTCCGATACCGACTCCAATAAACCCCGAGAGGTCAGCTTGCCAGCATGGATGTTCCTCCGATTACTCCCATTCTACACCGATGACAATGACGAAGAAAATACGGTAAAATCCTCGTTGGAGTTTGTAAATAGACGGCCCATAGTGCCGATATGCTTGAAACGATACTCGTTCAACTCAGAAAAGATCGTGGCCAATCGATCTCAGAAGAGAATCATTATTCCCCCTATCATTGACCTTCCCTCCTTCGTGGCTGACGACATCAACGATAGTATCACTGGTGACTATAAGTTGATTCTAGAGAGTGCCCTATGCCATCGTGGTACCACCATTTCCTCGGGTCATTTTGTTTCTGCCATACGAAAAAACACAAACAACGTAAACGAAACCGATGAAGAAGCCCATAATGCTACCTGGTACCTCTATGACGACATTAAGAAGAAGTCGAGAGTGCGGGAAAAGACTTTCAAGGATATCTTCGATTCTGAATGGCCATACATGCTTTTCTACCGTTTAGTTGCGAATGGTGAACGATCACGAACCACTAGTGCCTCCTCCTCACACTCATCATTGTTCATTCCCCCCAAGGGGTCCAAAAGTAAGTATTGGTCGGAGAAGCCAGAAGATACATTATCTCCAATACTATCGATGAGTTCTCTTCCTAAATCTGAGACATCTGCAGTAAGCAGTGCCGTTACAATTCCGATTCCCGAAGCTTCTCCTTCGGAAGCGAAGTTTCTTGATGTAAGAATGAAGTACTACTGGTATTTTACCGATAAGAATAAGAACTATTATAAAGAATTACCTACGTTATCGAAGTCAGGCACAAGAGAAATGAGCGTAAGTCTTTCACCTCAGTTCAGAAGAAACAGTCAATGGAGTAACACCAGTAGTATGCTTCCGGAGACTACTGGGAACCCTCCCTCGACTATGGGAAAGTCTGATTTGACAGAAGTGGATGAAAAACTCCGCAATCTTGAATTAAGTCAAACGGAATCTCGTGGTAGCAGCAAATGGAAGTTACCATTTAGCAATCGTGGCAGCAAAAGTGCTGTCGGCAGTGCTGTTGGCAGTCCGGACGTTGTTACTCCTATTTCCATTTCAGAGACCAACTTACACCGGACGATTTCCCCCATCGATATGAGTGGAAAAAAGGAGGAGAAACAGCATCACTTAGGTGAAGACGAAAAGGAGAAGCAACATCACCACTTGAGTGGAGACCCGAAGGAGGAAGGTAAGAAGCAACATCATCATCACTTTGGTGGAGACCAAAAGAAGAGAAAGCATAAGAAACTGCTAAAGAGACGAGATGATTATAGAAAGGAGAAGTGTATTATACTGTAGGTATAATGCATGGGCCATAGAATGGCATTAGACATATACTACAACTGCATGAGAGATAGATTTATATATTACAACTGTTACTATGGAAAATTCGAAAGACCCCTATAGTTATTTATTTAAGCAAGATCAAATCGTTTACCTGTAGTTCAGAATAAAAGGGCTGACTTGTAGTCGGTACAAATTCATGTCTGGAAGTTTCATTAAATATGGAGGAATATTCTTACTTCTGCACTCGGTCTAGTCGCAGTAGTATATCTCGCCCAGGGCACCAGCCATGGCTACTTTGCTGCCCTCTTGGGGATGAGCTACAATACACGAGATCGCCTTTTTACTCACCTTGAGCTTGTTCATCATCTTGCCTGTTTTCCAGTCCCAGAATACCCCGAATCCTCGGCTGTCACCACTCATGAGGATCTTACCATCTGGACTGATGTCTAGGCCTATTCCATGGCCAGCTACGTTGTGCCCTGTGAATAACTTATTTTTGTTGAACCGGTACTTCCCATGGCCCTGAATGACACTTATGGAGTTATCCGTACTCTGTAAAGCGATGTAGTCTCCCGATGGGTGCATGGCAGCAAATGGCATAGCATAGAGAGCGGGATCGGAGATGTGCTTCACCGGGATGTTAACTTGCCAGTCCCAGAACCTCACCGACTTGTCAGCCGATGTTGACATGAACCTCTGGCCTTCTTCGATAATAGTAAGTGAGTTGATAGAATCCAAATGGTGGTCATAGGTTTGTATAGGAGTGTTGTACGTAGGAATGGACAAATCGTAGTGTTCTATTTTATGGTTGCTTAAGCCAACAATAAACTCATTCTGGTTGCTGGGATGGAATTTTATACAATTGGGGTTGGCTGTAACAGTGATAGTTTTTAGTATACGGCCTTTTGCAGTGTCCCATAAGTGTATTTTCCTATCAAACCCGCAACTCAAAAATTTGGCCCCGTCGTTAGTGAAAGTAACGTCTTTGACGGTTCTGGTGTGTCCGTAGAACCCTCGTAGAAGCTCTCTTCGATGATATACGTCCCATAGAAAGACCCTTCCATCATTTCCAGCAGAAAGTAACAAATGACCCGACCGGGGAAAAAACTCAAGCTTGGTTATACCTTTAGTGTGCTTTTTGTATGTGTAGATGACCTTTTTCGGCACAAAGCACTCCTGAGATCCAGGTTCTTTGCTGAGGTTGATATCTAGATCCCGAGGAACATGGAGATACGTTCTTCCAAGGTAATCGTGCTTGGAAGAACCAAAGAACTCGGTACTGACCGTGGGAAGAGCTAAGTCGGTCTCTTCCTCCATTTCACTCTCTTCGGCTTCTTCCTTTGCCTGTTTATTTTCAGTTTCAGTTTCTGTAGTCTCCAGCACCTCTGCTCCGGTCTCTGTCTTCTCTGGCTCGGCTTCGGTCTCCAGCACCTCGTCCTCAGATACGTACAGGGCCCATGGGTCGCCCTTCGCTCTGTTCTTCCTTAATTTCTTCGCCAAGCGCTTTGCTTCGCCTGCTGGACGCTTCTTATGCCTCAATTGAGCCTCAAACTTCACCTGGCTGCTGAACTCATCCCGCACCATTCCTCCATAACTACCAACAGCACTTTCAACTATAGGCACTTCTTCCGGAATTTCAACTCCTGGAGCTGCCACCAAAGCATTTGGACCTGCCAAACCAGTATTTTCTTCCTCAGACTCCGAGGAGTAGCCTTGTAGTAGAGACATATGGCCTCAGTATGACTGATTTGTAGTTCACTTCATCAGTCGCAAGCTTTTGAATTTTTCACCTCATCGCACACTTTTTTGACCTCATCACCATCTTTCATCATTCGCCATGGGTAAAAGAAGAGTTGAAGAAGAGTCGGATTCCGACATAGATGTCAGTTCTACTGATTCCGAGAACGAACAAGAACAAGATGAACAACAGGAAGAAGAAGAAATTGTGAATGTCGATTTCGATTACTTCGATTTAAACCCAGAAGTTGATTTCCATGCTACCAAAACTTTCCTTCGTCAATTATTTGGAGATGACTGTAACATGTTCGATATCTCTGCCTTGGCTGATTTAATCCTAACCAAAAACTCTGTTGGTACCACTATCAAGACTGAAGGTACCGAAAGTGATCCATTTGCGTTATTGTCAGTAATCAACTTGACCGAAAACTTGGGCCAGCCTAGCATCAAATCTTTAGTTGATTACTTCTTGCAGAAAACCAGTCAAAACTCTGAATTTAATATAATTTTGAAGAAACTTTTGTCCGAAGGTAAAACTACTAAGAGTTCCTCCAAGCAATTAAAGGTTGGATTGATTATTAGTGAAAGAATGATCAACATGCCAGTCGAAGTAGTACCTCCCATGTACAAAATGTTACTCACCGAGATGGAAAAGGCAGAAGATGCTCATGACAAATACGAGTTTGACTACTTTTTGGTAGTATCAAAAATCTACCATATGGTGGCTGCCATCATCCAAGAAGAAACTTCTGACAAAAAGTCTAAGAAGAAGAAGGTCCCTGCCGAAAAGGTGGTGGAATCAGACTATTTCCACTACGAAGACATTATTTTGGAGCAAAACGCTAAATACTTTGGTTCCTACAGTTATAATCACACTCGTCAAGAGACCGACTCCAGAAGAGTGTTTACAGAGTATGGAATTGATCCTAAGTTGAGTTTGATCCTCTTGGACAAGGAAGGTCTCAGCAAGTCCGTTCCTGAAATGGAAGAGAAGTTCCCCCCTTTTTAATGACTTTTCCAAGTGCTTTGCTATAGAGAGATATCTCTACACGTTCTATATAATCCATTTTCGGGGACAATGTCTCGCTCATTCTTAGACCATATTCTCCATTCTTTTAGACAAGACATTAGAATCCTCATACCGTCGCCTCTCACCATTCTGTATACTAAAATAACATACAACCTGATAAATATCTGTCCCTTCGTAGGTCCTCTTGACTTTATCAAAGTTGGCAGCCATCTAATTGGTCTTGTGCACGACGCATTTATTTTTTTTCACGAAGAAACGAAATTTTTTTTTCATTCTTTCATCATATCGAATCAACAAAAAGACAGCAATGGCTCCACCTCATAAGAACCATAATTTCCGTCCGGAAAACGTGTTGAAGCGTGCTGAAGACTTGATCGCTGTCGGTCAAAGAGAGGCTGCTTTAGAAACCTTATATGAGTTGATCACTTCCAAAAGAATTCGTTACTTACAAGTTTCTGATTTAGAACCCATTGGTTTATTACTTATTGAATTAGCAGTTGACTTGAGAAAAGGAAAATTAGCCAAAGATGCTTTACATCAATATAAGAAGAATGTTCAGTTATCAGAAAATGGGTTAGAATCCGTACAAGTCATTGTTCGTAAGTTCATTGAATTGGCTGAAAAGAAGTTGGATGAAGCTCAAGCCAAAGCTGATACCAAGATTGATCAAAATGCTGAAGACGATGATTTAGAAGATGCCCAGACCCCAGAAAGTATCTTGTTATCTGCTGTTTCCAATACCGATTCTGCTGATCGTACTGAACGTGAGTTGGTTACTCCTTGGTTAAGATTCTTATGGGAAGCTTTAAGAGCCACTTTGGATATCTTGAGAAATAACTCCAAGTTGGAAGTCACTTATTCTGCTATTGTCACTCAAGCTTTCCAATTCTGTTTGAAATTTGGTAGAAAAGCTGAATTCAGAAGATTATGTGAATTGTTAAGAGCTCATATTCAATCAGTTACTACTCAACCAACGGTTAAAACTGGTACCAATACCAATGCTATTGATTTATCTGATGCTGAAACTGTTCAACGTTACTTGGACCAACGTTTCTTCCAATTGAACATCTCAGTCAAGTTGGAATTATGGCAAGAATCTTTCCGTTCTGTTGATGATGTTCACACTTTGATTACCGCTTCTAAGAAGACTCCAAAACCTGTGATGATGGCTAACTACTACGAAAATTTGGCTAGAATCTTTGCCGTTTCCGATAATGCTTTATTCCACGCTGCTGCTTGGAACAAATTTTTCAATTTATACTCCCAATCACCAAATGCTACTGATGAAGAATTAGGACATTATGCCTCTATTCTTGTTTTGTCAACTTTAGCCATTCCAACAAAATCTTTGACCACCAATGAAACGGTTGTTGATGAGCATAAAGCTAAGAACTCTAAATTGTCCTCGTTATTGAACTTGAGTCAAGTCCCAACCAGAGATGGTTTAATTAAATCCTTAACTGGTAGATCTATCTTAGCTTTCGTTGATCCTGCTATCAAGAACTTGTACAATATCTTGAAAGACAGTGAGTTCCATCCATTAACAGCTAAATCCAAAATTGCCGAAACCTTTAAGATCATTGCTCAAGATAAGGACTACAAACAATATATCCCAACCTTAACCGAAGTTATCTTAATTAGATTGTTCCAACAAGTTTCGCAAATTTATGAAACCGTAAAATTGGAATTTTTGATTTCTTTGGGTATTTTGGAAGGTACTGAATACACTTTAAGTAGTTTAGAAGTTGAAGACTTAATTGTGAATGCTGTTAAAGATGGTCATTTATCATTAACTATTGACCATGAAACTGATGTTGTTACTTTCAAGTCTGATCCATTTGAAGATTCTTTCAATGAAAACTTAACTTCTAAATTACAACTTAGTCCTTCCGAATTAGTCAGAACTCAATTAAGCAATTTAGCTTTTACTTTATCTTCTTCAACTCAAATCATTGATCCTCAATATGAAGCTCGTGCTAAATATAGACGTGAACTTGCTTTGAAGAGTGCAATCAATGATATGTACAGGGAACAAGAAGAAATTGCTAATAGAGTTAAGATCATGGAAGAGCGTAAGAAGATTGCTGAACAACTCAAACGTAAGCAAGACGAGGAAGCCGCTAGATTGGCTCAAGAAAAATTAGTTGCTGAACAGAAGGCTGAACAAGAGAGATTGGTAGCCGAACAAGAAAGAAAGAATCTCGAGAAATTAGAAAGAGAAAGAGAATTGGTTTTGGAAAATGATAAGAGAAAGATTGCTGAAGAAATCAATGCTAAAGGTATTATTAAGATTGACTTGAACAATTTGAAAGAATTAGATACCGACAAATTGAAGATGATGCAAATCGAACAATTAAATAAAGATAAGAAGGAATTAGAAGAAAAGTTGAGAGCTTTAGCTAAAAAGACCGATCATTCTGAAAGAGCTTATAGACGTTATGAATTGCAATTATTGGAAAAGGATGCTGCTACTGAAAAAGAAAAATACCTTCAAAGTTATGAAGAAATGAAGAAAGCCAAGATTGAAAAGGCCAAGAAAGATCATCAAAAGGCATTGGCATTGAAAGAGCGTTTATCTCGTGTTGTTCCTGACTATGAAAAATTCGTTGACGGCATTAATAAGAAGAACGCTGATAAATTGGCTGAATTGAAGAAACAAGCTGGTTATGAATTAGAAAAGGCTAAAGAAGAAAGAATTGCTAGAGTTAGACAAGAAAGACTCGAACAATTGAAGATCAGACGTGAACAAGAAGAAAGAGAAAGAGCTGAAAATGACCGTAAAGCCGCAAGAGAAGCCGAGTTAGCTAAATTCAAAGAAGAAATGAGATTACAAAAAGAAAAAGATGCTGAATTGTTGAAAAGAAGACAAGAAATGGATGAAGAATTTGCTAAAAGAAAAGATGCTAGTCCCGCCACTTCTGCTCCTGCTCCTGTTTCTGCTCCTGCTCCTGCTGCTGTTCCTGTTCCTGCTGCTGCCCCTGCTGCTGAAAAGCCTTTGACTTTTGCCGAAAAGATGAGATTGAAGAGAGCTGCTGCCGCTAGAGGAGGAAATTAGTTTAATATCTATATTTATAATCTTACATTTAACTTCTAGAAAGCTAATTTGTACTCCATCTTATTTGTAGTCTTGTTTTCTTAAAAAAAAAGAAAGAACAACTCTGTATATTCTATATTGAGATATATAATCTGTGATACTTAGCAGGAAGCACTCGGGTGGTTGACCTCGTACAGTCTATTTTGAATGAGTTCATATAAAAGTAATTTTGTCGAAAAAATCAAAAATATATCAAAAATAGCAACCTCCGAGAACTATTTTTTCTGCTACAGTTATTTTTCATGCCTAGGTGCAAATATTTTTGAAAATTGAAGTTTTCTTGAAAAAGTAAAAAAAAACACTTGATCACATATGTCATTGGTTACTGTCATAGGGTCTTTGAATTACGACTTGGTTACTTACACGGACAAGGTACCTGCTGGAGGAGAGACATTTCTTGCTAATTCATTTGAGAATCATCTTGGTGGTAAAGGGCTTAACGAGGCCATTGCAACGTCAAGATTATTCGACAAAAGTGGTGATGGTCATGTGAGAATGATTGGGAATATCGGAGATGATTCATTCGGTAAAGAATTGAAACAGAGTTTACAAGATAATGGTGTAGACATTAAGTTTGTCAAAACCATTGAAGGATTATCATCTGGGGTAGCAGTAATCTTGGTTGAGACCAATGGTGAAAACAGAATTTTGATCACTAGTGGTGCCAATGGGGAATTGAAACCCACTAATGAGGATTACGAAAACTATTTCAAACAATCTAAATCCATGGAGAAACAATTTGTTATTCTACAAAATGAATATCCAGACACTATAAAATCAATTCAATGGATCAAACAAAACCGACCAGGGATCAATATTGCATATAACCCTTCACCTTACAAACCGGAGCTTATTACAGCGGATATATGGAAACTGATAGATTTGCTAATTGTTAATGAGGGTGAAGCTCTTGATGTTGGAAAGAACTTGTTGAGTGCACAGGAGTTTGAAGAGTTCCAAAAGTCGATCGAAAAAGATAATGTCAAAGGATTCAGTGAATTATCGAGTAAATTGCAAAAGCTCATTAATCAAGACAATGCAAGTGTCATAATCATTACCATGGGGAGCTCAGGGTCAATTTACACATCTAAAGAAATTGAACCCAAGTTTCATAAAGCAAATAAGATTGGCAACGTAGTTGACACTACGGGAGCTGGCGATACTTTCTTTGGAGGGGTTGTATCGCAACTAGCTAGTGGAAACGATCTCCATGAGGCCATTAAATTTGCCAATACCGCTAGTGGATTGGTTATCCAGAAGAAAGGAGCTGCTGAAAGTATTCCTACAATAGAAGAAGTACGTGATGCCATGGGAAAAAAGTCATGAATTTTTTTTATAAATTCTTCATATAAATAATTAGGTCTCTAGAGAAGGCATAATGGTCGCAGAACTAACCAGCCAGTATAAATTTGATATACGTCGATTCAAGAAAACTAAGCTTTTCTTGAACGAACTTTCGTTTCAAGAGCAGGGGTAGGAGAATCGTTTCTACCCGAAACATGAACGTATTCATTAACTTGAGCAGCAACACCACCACTAACGGACTTAACTCTTCTTGATTTTCTAGAAGTTTTTCTCTTGTAAACGTCAATGTAGAAAGCAATGAACAAGACCAAGTAAGAAGATAAGATACCGCAACCAGAGTAAGCAGCCAACATGGTCCCAGCGCAATCACCACATACAGGGAAAACGGTGGAAGTGGAGAAGTAGGTGAAGATGATCTTTTGGTAAGTTGCAAAATAGACAAAGCCCAAGTCCAAAACGAATTGGATAATTTGGAATCTGGTGACCCATTCTTTCCACCAAACTCTGATTCCTCTTGCAGCCAAGAAGTAGTACCAGTACATCACGACATGAACACCCAAGTTAAGGGAGATTGGCACCCAAGAAATAGGGGTGGTACCAATTAATTGGGTGTAACAAAGTAAAGCAGTAGCACCATGATGGTAAGTGTGTAAGAAAGTCAATTTTTTCTGCTTAACCACCAAGAATAGCGTATCAATAAACTCACAGAATTTAGTTAAGTAATTGAGGTAGTATAAACAAACAAGTTGTTGAGTCCAAGCGTTTTCATTACAAATAGCATAAAAGATACCGTGATGATAGATGATTGGAATCAACTGTTCAGCCATAAGCACCAACAAGGTGAAGGATAAAGAAGTCAAGAACAAGTTATGAACTTGGAACAAGCCATTCAACACCAAAGGGGTAATTTTGAATTTCTTCATCAAATAGTCACCACCAAAAATAACAACATAGTAAGTGGAAATGGCAGCAGCGACAGGAGGGAACGTAGACAACGGTAATTCACCGGCAACGAACTGGAATTCGGAGGGAACAAAGGCACCACTGGTAGCCTTGGACACCAAGTGGTCGAATATAGGCCATAACTGGACACCGAAAGGAGTATCAAATGTGGGTAAAAACGACGACATTTGTAGTTGATATGAACCGAGGTTAAACTAATATGGGAAGGACCAAAAAAAGAAAACCCAAAAGAAAAAGACGGGGAATAAGGGAAAAGAGGGACGGAAAGGATGGGAAACGGTCTATTTAAGAACAAATCACGTAGGAAGTACTGAGTGTTGAAGAAAGTAGAACCGACTAAGAACAAGTGAAAAAGAAAGAAGCGGGAAAAATGAACGAGAGATGAAGAGAAAATGAAAAGTTTCCCCAAACAAAAAAAGTTTAGTACGCGAGGAGATCAAAACAAAGAAAAGTAAGCGTGAAAAATTTTGTAGCACATATTAAAACAAGACTGATGGTTAGAGTCGTACAAGGAGAGAATCTCGGGGCCGGAGAAAGAAGCAGGAGTAGTGAGAGTGACGAAGGAAGAAGCAAAAGACATACGAGCGATAGTGGAAGTGGAAGTGGAAGTGACAGTGAAAGTGACAGTGACAGTGAAAGTGACAGTGACAGTGACAGCAGCGATAGTGCCAGCCAACTAATGGCGAAGCCAGTTTTCATATCCAAAACCAAACGACAACAGGGCCCATCAGCAACTGATCTCCAGTCGATCACCCTCGCCAAGGCGGAGTTTGCTAGTGCTTCCGAGGCCAAGCTGGTGCAATCGGACCAATTTGATGGGGTCGATGACACCGACGACGTGGACCCCGCGGCCGAGTATGGCGAGTGGATGGCACGTGAACGAGGCCGGCTCCAGCGACATCGCGATGGGCTCCGGTCGGAGGAGACAGAAAAGGACGAAGCATTGAAAAGAAGAAGCCAGCATTCCTGAGGCACGGGTCGGATGCACGGATGTCGGAGGTTGAAAGTTAGCTTCTGGACGTCGGTGATGGAACCTGAAGTAAGCCGGTGGCATACGAGGGCCATGAGCCAGGGAATGGTGGCTCGGACCCGGAAAAACTTCATAACTATTTTGCGTGTGTGGACAGGAAGATCACTTGACATGGCAAAATCACTCGCGATAACCATTTCGGCGTTATTCTACTTTTAATATTCAGTATCTCTTTGTCGCTGATGGAATTCTGCGTGGGAGAGAAAGATCGTTTCACACGGCACCACAGTTCGGCGCTAAATTTCAGTTTCAGTCGGTATTTCTTTTTTGAAGTGGCCAATTTTATGATTTCTTTTTAGAATTTCGCTTAATTTTTGACATGTTTCAAAATGCAGGTCTGCATTTCAGTCATAACCAAAAAGTTAGCAAAATTCCATGCCCCTTGCATGCGAACACATAGATTTGCCTAATTGACTCCCCAATGTAATTTCCTATTTCGTATATAGCATTCGATGGTTAATTTTGCTATTTATACAGATGTTTCCACCCGGGGAACAATGTATGTAGCTGTATCATTCAAACAATAATGTTTTTCCAGTTACTGTTCTTCATTGCTGTTGCCCTTGCAGGGTTTATCAATGACACATTCTTGTCTGATGGCAGTGGTTCTCCTGTTGCCCAATTTACCTTGGGGACTCCGCCGCAAAAATACCGGGCCACTCTAGGTACCGGGTCCTCAGTGCCCATGTTTGTTGTGGACTTCAACCAAGATGTATTCGCTGGTTACAACTACGATGGTCATAAATCTTCTTCCCTCGAGGAAACCGATGACACTGCAACCGTAGTCTACGGATCTGGCACTTATACCGGGAACTGGAGTAGCGATGTGGCAACGTGGGGCTCGAACACCTTCAACATTACATTCATAGATTCAGATACCGATAATGCCCCCATCGTCGGAGTTAGTCCTATCTACAATGAGTCCAATATCATGAATCAACTCGAGAAACTGGGAGTTATTGATCAAAAAGTCTTTAGTATTTACTATGACAATCTTCTGGAGCTAACCGGCTCGTACGTGATTGGAGGAATTGATCGTTCGAAGTTTATTGGTGATTTGGTTCCTGTTGGATTTGACTACATTCAAGTAAATAACTATACATTGTCCGACTCCAATTCCACCAATTTTGTCAAATATACTCAGGACATCAACCTTTTGTTTGATACCGGTGGTGTTTTTGCTATGATCCCCGATAATATTGCAGAGAATATCTACAGGAAGTACGGAGACGGCAGAACGGTTGATTGTTCGGTTATCAAACGGGCCAAGCCGGTGATCACTGCTGTTATTGGAGGTGTTTATCCCTTGACTATTCGCCTTGAAGATTACATCGGGAGCTGTGATTCATCGACCCAGCTAACCCAGATAACTTCGTTTTCCCCCGACACACCTCAAGACGTTACGGGGCCATCGTTTTTCAAAAATGCTTATGTGGTGTGGGATTATGAGAATAAGCAGGTGCTTTTGGCTAAAAGAAACCCTAACCCTGGATCTCCTGATTTACACCTTCTTGATACCCAAAAATAATAGAATAGACGATATAGACATAATATATGTAGATAGAACGTCCAAAAAATGGTCAAATTCTTCCTGTAAGTATTCTTTTGCATGTCGGACTAATGTCGCTCTAATCGCATACTGCGACAAATAATCCGATTGCAACTTCAACTTTTTGCATTTTTTTGCACGCCTTTCTTCACTCTTTTACTTCCCATTCTTACACTCAATGTCTTTGGTGCCTTTGCCTAGCGATCTTATTCCATTCCTCGAAGACTACTTCCCACGATCAAAACCCAATCGGCCTTACGTTACCTTGTCATATGCTCAATCGCTTGATTCACGAATAGCAGCCAAACCAGGAGTGCAAACGGTTATCTCCCATGCTGAAACCAAGACCATGACCCATTATATTCGGTCTAAACACGATGCTATACTCGTAGGAATAGGAACGGTATTGGCTGATGATCCCAAATTGAACTGTCGTTATGAAGGTGGTAAATCTCCGCGGCCCATAATCATCGATCCTAAAGCCAAATGGGATTATTTCAACTCGCTTCTCCGCCAAATAGCCGATAACGGCCAAGGATTGGCTCCATTTATCATCGTAGATGAGAAAACACCACTTAATCAACAAAATGTTCTGGTTCTTGCCGATCAAGGTGGGAAATACTTACCCTTACCATTGACCGACAGTAGTGTTGGTAACTGGGAGTTGATTCTAATGGCCTTAAATGACAATGGGATCAAGTCGGTGATGGTGGAAGGAGGTGCCAGAATCATCAATGACCTTCTAGAATACCATTCTCAAGCGAAAGTTGTAGACAGTTTGATAATCACTATAGGACCGGTTTATTTGAGTAATGAGGGAGTCGAAGTGAGCCCTAGTCGGCATGTTCAGTTGGATAATGTGAAATGGTGGACTGGAGTAAGAGACAGCGTTGTAGCTGCTACGGTGGTATAAACCGCGCTGTATAGCATTACTCGCAATACACAAATATACTCTAGAGATTATATCTTGTGAACAAGTATGGTAGAAACCAGCTTCACATTCAGATTTCCTACATTCTGTACGTACAAACTATATTACACTATTTTCTAAACATGCTATGATACTCTCCCGCGCCATATACTATAAGCAGATTCTGTAGGAAGCATAACGCCCAGAGGTTTCTGATCTTCTGATAATCTTCACCACTTCACCTCTTTTTAACCCAAGATATCTTGCTACAGGATCTTCTCTCTGGATTCTAGGTAATTGTGACTCTTTTAATCTGTACCTATCCAATAACTCTTTCTTTTCATCCTTGGCTAATTTGATATGTTTTGGAACCAATTCATGGTGAGTGATATTGACAATTAAATCATTTTCTTGGAAAGTTTCAATCGATGCTGGTGACACGGTTGGAATCAACTTGTTGGCACTTGGAGTTATGGAGTTTTGATAAATGAAAACCCCGGTACCAAAGTTCTTCTCACTGATATGGATACAGAAATTTCTCATGGTTTTGATACCAACCGAGCTTTCTTCACAGAATTCAACCCATAAAGATCCCATGTCTGGGAACTTCTCCAATGATTCAGCCGTAGGATTAGCCTGGAAACACATTAATTTTCTTTGTGGTTCTCCCATATCGTTGCAGATCTTACTTCTAAACTCTTCCAAAGTCATCTCAACTTCTTCTTGGGTGATGTAGTAACCACGGTCCCTGACCAACTCCTTGACGGTCTTGAAGGTTCTCCATAAACGAGACACAGTTCTGTCGGTTTCTTCCATGTTGTATTGTCCCCCGAGTGTTACCTGATGTTCGAGCCTGTTGAAGGTTTTCAGGTTTTTTTTTCATCACATCTCACTCTCCAAAGGACTGCATATAGAATCACGTGAAACCCGTACCCCATATATATGGATGCCAAAAGCTATGGAGAAACATGGAAAGAGACCATTGGAATGGCCACGAGGGAGGGAGGTGGAAGAGAAGGATTTAGGACAACGGCTTAACACGTATGAAGCAATGCATGAGGAGAAAGAGTTTATGATGGTTCACTAGACTGATTTTGCCTGTGACATGAAACTGAAAGCTATAGCGAAGTACCCACATGTAGGTACTGTTGAAGATGCAATTACAAAAGCACACACGACACAGGGCGGAAAAGTATAGTGGTCAAAATAATATGCCTGAATGAGTAAAAGTTGATGCTCCTTTTTTTAATTGACCGCATTTACGCCAAATTGTCGTATATATCTGAACTTTAGCATATCCCGGCTCAACAATCTCGCATTCACCTGATTATTTTTGGATATTTTAACCCCGTAAGCGATAACTCCCCATGAGAACGTGAACATCACCTTGCGATAATTTCAAGGGACGCAATAGACAGCATAAGAAGCTCAAACCGAAATAAGTAATTATGATACTTTGTGTAAATCTGCAGCATCGCCAAGCTAACGTATTAGGCCATTTGCTATACGGACTTCTAGATATCTTTCCGAGTATTTTTCGCCTGTTGAAAAATATCTGCAGCTTATTTCGGCATCTACACCCCAATGTCAATGAAGGATTATAGCTGTCCATTTAGTTGCAAATATTTCGAATCAAGAGGCCAACGAGAAAGCTGTTCATACCATGGACAGGAAGCAGACCACTCACTTCGGTGATATTTTGTGGATAGTGTGTTCGATTAATTACCAACAGATTTTAGACTCTTGCATGATACTACATTGGCGAAATACCTTTACATTGTCATTGGATATTCGTTCCCACGTGGAGATGTGATGTTCGAGTCACATAATAATGTTTCAGAAACAATATTGTCCACTACTTGCAGCATTGCAATAAGACCGGTGATGGTGTCTCCCCACGAGTCAACCAAAGTAGTCTATATAAGAGGCAGAATGCACCAATTGCAAAAGTCAAAATCCCCAGTTTTGCAGAATGGTTTCAGTTTCTAAATTAGTCAACAATGGATTGCTCTTGGTCAACCAAGCAATTTACAAAGATGTTGTGACTCCTCAACAAGCTTCAGTTGAGAATTTCAATGCCATCTACTTCATGGGTGGTGCAGGACCATATATTCAAAGACCAAATTACGGGATCTCTCCCGATATTCCTGAACAATGTGTAGTCAAACAAGTTCAATTGCTTAGTAGACACGGAGAAAGATACCCGACAAGCAGCACGGGTAAATCACTTAAGGCTCTCTATGATAAGTTTCAAAACTACACTGAAACTTTCAAAGGCGATCTTGCGTTTTTGAATGACTACGAGTACTTTGTTCAGGACTCTGATCTTTACGAAAAGGAGACAACCGCCTCCAATTCTGACAGTATCTATGCTGGTACCACTGACTTGTTAACTCATGGGGTTGCGTTCAGAAGCAAGTATAACGATATTTTTGATAAAAACCAAACCTTGTTAATTTTCTCCTCGAACTCAGGTAGAATCCATACCAGCTCTAAGTACTTCGCTAGAGGCTTTTTAGGAGATGACTATGAAGAAAACAAGGTCCAATACGTAATCCTCAACGAAGAAGACTCAATGGGTGCGAATTCTTTGACTCCAAGTAACGGCTGTGCTGCTCTTAACAGTTCGGCTAATGAGGAAACTGTTGATAAATATGATTCGACTTACTTGAAAGATATTAGTGCTAGATTGGAAAATCAAAACCCAGGATTAAACTTGACCTTTTCACAGGTTTCTAGCTTATTCGCATGGTGTGCTTATGAGTTGAATGTCAATGGTTCTTCTCCCTTCTGCAAACTTTTCACCAATGAGGAATGGATTCGTTATTCGTACTCTGTTGACCTTGATAAATACTACCTGGTGGGTCCAGCTAACAATTTAACTGCTACTGTTGCATCTCCTTGGTTATCTGCTTCATTAAAATTATTGAAGGATGACGATAACGAGAACAAAGTTTGGTTATCTTTCGTCCACGATGGTGACATTTACCGTTACTTGACTGCTGTTGGTTTAATCAGCTCCAAGTATGAAATGCCAGTCGATCACATTCCGTTTCCAATTCCCTACCAAAATGTGCATATATCTCCTCAAGGTGCAAGAGTCTACACTGAAAAACTACAATGTTCTAACGAAACTTATGTTAGAATTATTGTAAATGATGCGGTTATGCCAATTGAAAGTTGTCAAAATGGGCCCGGCTTCTCTTGTAAATTCTCCGACTACGAAGCTTACGTTGAGAAACAACTCGAGGGAAACAGCTACGCTGATAACTGTCACGCTGATGAAGGTGTACCAACTTCTTTGACGTTTTACTGGGACTTTGCCGAAAAGAATTACTATGCCGAAGATATCAACCAATAGACACCTTTAGATATAATTCGTAATAAAAAAGTACATTTTAGATCTATAACTTTAAATTGTTGTTCTTTTGAAAAGCATCCATGGCTTCAACTATCGTCACCGTTATGTAATCATTTCTTTTCAAGGACGTCAGTTTTTTTGTTTTGACATCTCTTTTATCTCTACTTATCAAATTTACGTCTGAACCTCAACTCAATATCAGAACTGCTCTTCCATATCCTAGTTTTAATAGTTTGCAACGTCATATTCTGGTCAAGTTCTTCTCCCTTACACTCAAGAACTAACCATTCGGTAGGTTGCTTATGATCTTTCATTTCAGAAGTTCGAGAATCGAATTTCTCGGTTAAATATGAAAGGACTTTACTAACTCTCAACATGTTATGAGACGAAAGCTTGATTGAACTATCCAATACGGGCAACCTCTTAATTTTACGCTGTGACTTTCCACCGATCTTTTTATCAATTGGTAGCAGACTATAATCGACTTCAAGTAGTTGGAATGCAATCTTGGGGGATTCCTTGACAGGAAATCGGTCATAAAGTATTGGGTGACCAATCCACTTGGGAAGATGATTTCTCAAGTCATTGATTAAAGACATGTTGGTAGATGTCGAGGAGTTATTGAGTTTAAGAAGGTCTTCGAATTGGAAACTGCAAACATCTCGATAATTACCCAATTCGGAAGAGTTCTCAAAGATGATAATCAATAACTTAGAAGGTAATCGGTTAGAATTGATCATTGGCTTATAAAGCTCAAATTCCTCATCCTTATACTGATCATTAAGTCGAGGTATATTAGTATAAAGTTTCAACAATGATTCAGTAAGCTTTGGATTTTTACCCATACTATCATACTTTTCGATATATCTTCTTTTATTGAACTGTAATAATTTCATGATGGAATCTTCATTAGCAGGTCCGGAGATATCACTTATTTCCTTATATTCATTTATACGATCATTCAATTCTGTCCCATCTAATGTAGCATCAACTATACTGGAAGTTTCAGCATCACCTACGGATAGTGCAGGGCTATTCGCTCCGTTGCCTGCAAGCTGTGGAATGTTGCTTTTGGAAGATTTTCTATTGAACATTCTTAATCTCCTCGATGGAGTGAGTTGTCCTGTTGCGGTATCATCATCATTCTCAGCTGTGTTTTGGGTCTTTAGTTTTTGTTTATAGGTTCTAAGTTCTTCTCTTAATCGTTTATCAAACTCCCATTCGTATAACGAGTACCTATAAAACAATGAATTTATTAGTATTCTCGAAAGTTGATGACGATCTTCACCGGCGACTTTTATCTTTTTATTTTGATCCATCTCTAAGTTATCAACATGTTTTAAATCAAGGAAGGGATAGTGTTCAACTAATTCATCGTAATAAATTTCCACATTGTTGAAAGAGGATTCATTTAATGTCACCAACAATTTACCTGCCTTAATTTCAACCTCACACCAATTGGTGAGAGTATCCGTGGTTTGAAACTCTTGGAAAATCACATCCATATCTTTGGTTCGTTTTTCAATATCTAGTTTCATCATTGGTGTCACCGATTCCTTACTGAAAGGATACGATTTCACAGCCTTACAGATGAAAATATCCCAAATCTTGATATCACCATTCAAATACAAGACTAGCATCCAACGTTTGTTATTGAATAGCCTTTTGGAAATAATTGATTTTGGTGTTAAATGGAATTCATCAAGTGGTTTTTTGTTGAAAGGTATCAATTCAATCAGATCCATTGGAATCGGATTTAACAATATTTCAATCGGGGTCTTATCAACAGTTTCATGCTTATCGGTCACTGCAGTAGGGCGTGGGTTGTCATGACCCAAATTACTATTCCATAGCTCTTCTTTGTAGGTGTTGACAAACTCCATTGATGGGCCACCTCCATCTACATTGAGAAACATGGAAGTGTAGGAACTACCATCAGTATTGAGGTTATTATTGGTGTTAGCACTGGTATTGTTAATGGACAATGGATAGTTATTACCGGAGAATGTGGATTGGATATCAACATTATTGGTGTCCATTGAAAGATGGCTGACAATGTCATAGAAGTCCGAATTTAAATCATTGGAATCACTACCTGCACCTCCATCTATCAATCCAGTGGTCAATTCGTCATTAATGGCATTATCATGATAATTTATAAAATAATCAAGACAAGTTCTGAAATATTGATATTTTGAGAGCTGATCGGTATTGGGGACATAATATCTATCCAAAGAAACGTAATTCGAAGCAAACAACGACGACTCTTCATGGTCATTAGCCTCAACACACAAGGAAATAACGGGGCTATCGGACTTAGCTACTAAGGTAGAAATTCCTAATTTTTCATCAATAGTCGACAAATCATTGGAGGTTAAATTTACGTCGCCGGAGAAAATGTCATTACGGATATTTTTCGAATGGTAGGATAAATCAGTTTTGATGATATTACCATTCTTATCACCAGAATAGAAAATGTTGAAGTTGGAGTTGGAGCTGTTGTACAAGTTAGGATTGGAGTCAATTCCTGTAGTTAAACTCCACACGGCATCATCATGGATTTCGAAATTCTTGTAGACTTTGAAGTTCCTTAAGTCCCAAATCTTGATTGTAGTATCTGACGAACCAGAAAGAACAAAGTTTTCATTCATTAGCAAACATCGAATATTATCTTGATGGCCGATAAGTTTTTTGATTGTCCCCAGACTAGTACGCTTATCAAACAAGTTTATAATGTTATTTGGGCCTCCAGCACTTATAAGATTTGAGTAGCTATTTGCTAAGGAATACACTGATGAAGGTAATGATGAATTGGTGGATATGTTCTGGAATTGGTTTACGGACTTTAATGTGTTGATGTCCCAAAGAACAATTTTTCCATCTAAACCTCCACTAACTATGAGGTTGTCTGGAATTATGTAGGACAATTTTTTGACATAATCAGTGTGAATGTTGGGGAAACGATGGGTTTGATTGGTGCTTCCAAACGAGGAAGTACTATCCGAAAGAGTACGATTGGAGGATTGATTGAGATCAATAATCTTCATTGACAAATCTGAGGAGCAGGAAATCAATTGTTGATCATTATTAACAAGTTTTATATCATTTATCCAATCGAAATGGATGTTATAATTACAAGACGACAGTGAGTTATACTGGTTACTAATGGAGTTGAACAGTAAGGGATTGGAACTGATGGAAGTCTCCAACTTCAACACTTTTTCGTCAAGGTCCTCGTCACTATTGTCAGGGGTAAATTCGAATGATTCACTGGCGTCTTGATTGTTGCCTCCTTCGGTCTTCCATTGCTTGACTATACCATCTCTGCCGGCAGTGTATAATTTATTGTTGATGCTGCTATACTGTATTGCATTGATGGGTAGGATGTGATTCTCGCTATTGGTCCCATCGCCTAGCACATAGGAAAGACCTTTTCTTACTTTCACCGACATAGGAGCATAGATGGCGTTCTCGAAACTGGATGATGGCCTCGACGAGGAATTGAAATGCTTTCGAAGATTGTGCGATAAGCGCGGCAAGCTTCCAGAAATTTGTCGGGAGTTAATGCGGAAGCTGTCTATTCTAGAGTGATCTTTAGCGACGAAATGTCAGTGTTGGGGGGTATGCTAATGAATGTGGTGCTAGTGCGGTGTCAATGCGCAGTGTGGGGCGGCTTCCTCTGCTGGGGTTCCAGCTAAGATAGGGGCAGGAATAGACGGTATATAGAAGTTAGAGCTAAGGTGTACGGAACTAAATAATGAGTTGGTGTACGGAAATAAGCTTGACGTGCAGAGCAGACATTCTTTTATACTTCAACCTCACTATATTCACCACCACGCTTATCAATATGGATTCCGATACCGCAGCCCAGCTCAAGTCGTCCGTGTACCTCACAGTCGCCAAGATGGTAGAACAACAAGTGGAGTCACTTGAAGGGTCAGTTTCTGTCACTCCTTCCTTCGTAGCGTTGCTTGTGGAGTTGGTATATAACCAACTCATCAACTTAGGAGAGGATTTGGAACTATTTGCGAATCATGCCAGCAGAACCACCATCAAACCCGCCGACTTGTTCATGGTGACCAGAAAGAATGAACTGTTGACTGCTGCCCTTAAGCAATTGGAACAATCATGGAAATCCCAAACACAGTAAAAAGATCCGTGAACCATACGACCTTACACCCGTGAACCATAACGCGCGACCTGGTAATTTGCCCAATTGGGCAAAATTGAGTTTCGCGTGTTCTCATATATATTGAAACTCATCTTGAGATGAAACTTCTTTTCTATACACCACATTGATCACCATGCAATTAAGAAGTAAAAGAGGTGCATTAACTCCCGAATCTTCTCCAACGAAGAGAACCAAGAGAAATGTGCTACGAGATAACACTCAGGTGGTAAATCTACCTTTATCACCACCAGTGACGCCAACCAAGCAACGAGTAATTGATGTGAAGTTTGAGGTGAAAAACCTCGATTACTGTGATGCAACTGGAGTGAAAAAACTCGACTTTGGCAATGTGAGAGTGGATAGGCTGAAAAATGTCTATTCTCGAGCAAAGGCTTTGTTTCAAAGGGGGTGCAATCAGCTATCCACTACAGAGCCAGCCGAATCGTTGACTGGAAGAGATCGCGAAGGTAGTCAACTAAATCAATTTTTAACCAACAACATCAGCAACAATGTCTGTAATAGTCTCTACATCTCTGGACCTCCAGGCACAGGAAAAAGTGCACAATGTGACGTTTCATTCAATTACATTACTAACAAAATCTCCACCAAAACTAACCATGATGAGTATCTCATCAATGGTAACAAATTTCGCATCATCAAAATCAATTGTATGACCATCTCCAAACCAGAGTACATTTTCCATGAAATATTCTGTTGCATCACCAAAACTTCATCTTTGACATTTAGTAGAAAGAAGACCTTCGATGATGTTTATAATTTATTCTTGCATTCGTCATTAAATCTTGATTCTGTCATTCTACTTCTAGACGAAATGGATTGCCTTATCACTAAAGATCAACAAGTTTTATTCCAGCTTTTCAATTGTGCATCGCAATTCAAAAGTAAAATTTTAACCACCAAATTGATTTTGATTGGTATTTCCAATGCTCTTGACTTGACAGACAAGTTTCTCCCTCGGTTGAAAAGTAACGGATTAAACCCTCAATCATTACAATTTTTACCTTACACCTCAGACAAAATCAAGTCCATCATTGTTGATAAACTAAGGTCGTTGACCGATCAAACTGGTTCGATACCAATCATGAACCCCATAGCAATTCAACTCTGCTGCAAGAAATCAGCTAGTGTAACTGGAGATTTACGGAAAGCATTTGATATCTGTTACAAGAGTATTGAGCTTGTTGAAGCCAATACTAAAAAAGATGGAAACTTGTCGAGTTTGACATTTGAGAATGCTCCAAAAGTTCATATTACTCATGTGGCATCAATATTCTCCAACGCTTTTGGAATTGATACGTTGACCAAATTGAAAAATTTGAATTTACTACAGAAACTTGTCTTGTGCACCTTGTTCAAATTTCAAAATGATCCTTTTGCGCTCAGCAACAGGAAGAAGTTGACTGTCAATTACTTTTATGACTATTACATAAGGTTTATCAATGAAAAAATCGATAACCTCTTGGGAAAGTTGAAGAAAGGGGAGTTTCTAGAAATTATATCTGCTCTTGAATCTTCGTCAGTGATAACTTTGAATTCCGACTATGGTATTGATATTGGTAACCAGATAGTCAAGTCCAACATTCCATATGATGATCTCATGAAGAGTGTAGGTGACATAGGTGTTCTCAAAACAGTTCTTACCCTGCCAACAAACCTATAAATTACAGACAGACCACCAGAGTCATTGCATAAACTACATACAACAAAAAGATCCCCAATTGCTAATTACATTAATAAACAATTCTATCTTTATACCTCACCGTGTAACAATTCCTTTTTCTCATTCCCCATTTCAAACAGAGTCTTACATACTTTCTTGCATCTTTTCTCTCGTCTTTTCTTCAGATGCTTATGAGGCATCCTGCATGTAGCGCACATTTTTAATGGCAGCAGAAAATCAAAAATCTTTAAAACATAACCAGAGCGCACTATGTAAATTTGAATATAAACCCACTTTTCTTCTTTCCAACAACGAATAATCGTGGTAGTTTGCGAATATATCCTGGGCATAAAGGTAGAACTATCAACAAGCTGTAGGAGGTAGAATAGCGTCATATCATAATAACTTTATATTGGACCAAGCTATCTTTACACCTTCATACTTCCTAAGTTTCCCTTTTTTCTTTTAGACATCCCAACTAAACTGTACATTCCAGCTTTTATTCGTGGTTGTTAACCTTCTTATTAGTGGGATTTTTCCCTAGATTCACGGAATGTCATCCAACTCAAGAGGTCCACCCTCTGGTCGATATGGTAGTGGTGACTATGAGTATAATAATAGCTCTAATCAAAGGAGGAAAAACTTTTACCCATCAACCCGAAGAGATTTTTCCAAGTCAGATTCTACAAATTCCTCCATTTCTAAAGTCAACGAAACCCCTTTAGGTAATTCCGTCGAAGGGTCGGGGTCTGGATCAGCATCAGGGAACGATCATTATTCTCGTTCTCGTTATAGTGGAACTAGTGCTTCTTCCTCTGGGCCTGGCTCTAGTTCGCTATCAAGAAGCCCGTACAGTAAAGATAGCCGTAATGGATCCGGTTCCGGTGCGTATGGTGGCTATGGGTCATACGAAAATAGCACCGGAGGCAGTTCTTCAAGACACTACTCTTCGTATTACCCGGGATACTCTGGCAGTTCCAGTGGTAATGGAGCTACAAGTGGTGGTCTGAGAGACTCTTCATGGAGAAATGAACGAAAATCTTCCTCTGGTCCCAGCCCCAGCAGCTCAATATCCAATAACAACCCCAGTTCCAAGTCATTATCTGCATCATCACCTTCTAATTCGTCATACAGCTCAAGCCGAGCAAGTAATGGGCTGTCAAAATACGACTCTTATAGCCAATCTGATCCTCATGGTACTCGTTGGAAAAGTTCCTATGGCTCCTCCAATTCCCGAAGACCTTCGTTATCTGGCGGTAATCGTACATCGCTATCAGGTTCCGTTGGCTCTCGTGCGTATTCTGCCAAGGATAGAGCCCGTGGCTCTTCATTATTGAAAAGTGTTAATAATAGTAAGCGAGGAGGCGACACTTATTATCCTAGAAGCTCATACTCTTCTTCGAGAGGAAGTCCTCAATCTTTTGGCAAGCCTCAAGTAGATCGTTATTCTAGCAAGCATCGTTATCATGATTATCCCAAGGGCCGTAACTTCACACCTGATGGTTATTCATCGGATTATTATGGCCATGGTCATAGTAGTTCTCCTCAGGGCCAATATACTTATGGAAAAAAGCAATACCCTGACCAACAAAGATCACAGAGTCCTCAGAATCAAAACTCGGATGAGGAAACTGATATCAAAGAAGAGGATACTTCCATAAACCAAGGAAACGAGGAGGAGGAAGAAGAAGAAGAAGAAGAAGAAGAAGAAGAGGATGATGAAGAAGACGAGGATGACGATGAAAATGAAGGAGAGGAAGAAGATGACGAAGACGCTAGTAATCGAGAAAGGGAATCGATTTACCTGGCTAAAGAAAATTTCGTAGTTGATGAGAAAGATGTGGAAAAGGAAGACGAAAGGATCTTAACTTCCGAACCAACTCATCAATTAGGATCACATCCACATGTCCCATCACAAGAAAAAACTTCCCCCATGCCAGCTGATAATGGCAAAATTACTGTGACTGTAGATGAAGTATCATACCCAGAAGGTTGTATTTATCCACTAGGAAAACTTGAAACCCAGTTCAATGCGTTGAAGGAAGAATTTGAATCTAAAGCTAATACTACAAATTCTAAATATGTTTTAGCCAAACCAATTGATGACTTGCATGAATATCCTTTCTTCAGAAAGAATATCCAAAAATACCTCGAAAGCAAAGACAAGCTAATCTCAAATATCACCACTGCTTATCGAGCTACGCAAAAGAAGAAGCTCAGACTATGGACACAGTATGAAGATGACTATAGCAAATGGGAAGTTGCTAAAAAGAAAATGGATCAACAATTGAAAGTGATTCATCCTCCAGGAGATGAGTCCAAGAGAGAACTTGAAAGCATCAATATTAGAGCAAAAAGTCTGAGTCAACCTTCTGAGGTGCATACACCAACCTATGAAGCTCCTCCTCCTCCTACCGGACGTCGGAGCCGTAGACATGGTGATTTGGTGACAACCGAAGCCGAGTTTCAGGAGATATTGAAGACTCTTGGTGAGCAGGATGAAGAAGATCCCATGATTAAAGCTTCTAAAGTAGCAGCAAAGATTCCTGATTTCATCATTGATGAAGTTGAAAGAGATGACTTTATTTTTATGGATTCTAATAATATAGTGGATGATAAATTGAAATGGACCGAAAGAGTCAAAACGGATCCAATTAACAACTTCTCGGAGAAGGAGCAAGAGCTTTTTTGTGAAGCATTTTGCCGGTACCCTAAAAGATTTGGAGCCATATCTCGGTTTATGGGTGGCTTAAGAACCATTGAAGAATGTGTAGTCCATTATTATATGACGAAGAAAGAGGTCAACTACAAGTACCTTGTCGTTCAATTCAAGAAGAAATCCTCTAAAAAGAATGGACGTCGTGGTAAAACTACCAAACCAAGACCTGCCTCTACCATGGACGTAGTTGCTGAGGCGAAGCCGGAAGCTTTGGCGGAGGAGACAAGTGAAGCTACTCAACCAGAAGTCAATTCTTCTTCTATCCCGTCAGAAAATAAAGAAAAGACTTTCATTCCTGGACTTGGTGAAGTGGATAAAGAAGAAGCTATTTATAGTGAAACCGGCCGTAGAAAAAGAGTTGGCACTGAGAGGAAGGAAGTTGAATCTCAGCCCACCAAGAAGAAACGGAAGAGAAAGGAAGACGAAGAG
Source organism: Isabelozyma rhagii (assembly GCA_003708185.3). Classification (NCBI taxonomy): domain Eukaryota; kingdom Fungi; phylum Ascomycota; class Pichiomycetes; order Serinales; family Metschnikowiaceae; genus Isabelozyma; species Isabelozyma rhagii. The sequence continues at coordinate 457,043 of PPNO03000005.1, read as the reverse complement.
GCAGTTAAATTTGAACCAGAGCCAGCCAATAATGAAGCAACGATTGTACCAGCAGTTATGCCGTCATCCCAGGTATTCCAAGCTCAGGATCCAGGTGAAGAGAGGAACCAGGACGATATGGATGGTAAGAGAAAAACTATTTCAAGCTACTGGAGTATCACTGAAGCCACAGCATTCCCATCATTATTACTGGAATACGGAACGAAGTGGTCGCTTATTGCCAATAGACTTTCTAGTAAAACGACCACCATGGTGAGAAACTATTACCAAAGGAATGCCGAAAAGAACGGATGGAACACCATTGCTGAAGATGCAGATATCCGTGTCGCAAAGTATCCACCACCTAGTTCGGTTATACCTAAAATTGAAGATGGTCACCACCGTATGATGGGACAACAACCAATTCCTACTGGCAGAGGTCCAATGTACGATGCTACCAAAGAGACTCCCAACCTAGAACCTCAAGGTATAGTCTATGGATACCATAATCATATAATGAATCCACCACCCAACCATCATGCTCAACAACCTCCAATGTATGCTCCTATGGGTACATTCCAACACGCCATTCCCAATAGAAATATCTATGATCCATTAGGGTATAGACCGCCACAAATGTATGGTTTAACGCTACCACAAGCTCTTCAGTCTGCATCGAAAGTTTCTCCTCCAGGGCCATCGCAACCAATAGCGTCTCCGCCAGGAACAACGCAACCAAACGAATCTCTGACGGGAGTAACACAACCAAAAGTGTCTGTTAGACCTTCTATTAGCTCCTTACTTGCAGATAATACTCCCGAGACGTCAGCCAAACCACCAATCATCTCTACATATGGTGATCCACCAAAACCACACCTTCCCCAAGCAGCTTCACAGCCTCATAAGTCTTCAATCATGAGTTTGCTTAATTCGGAGCCTAGTCCTATGAAACCTACTTCAGAGCCGACATCCAAGACCAGTCTCAATGCATTGTTGAACTCACCTTCATCACCAGCGACTCTGTCGTTCCCCCCGGTGCAATCATCTAATATCAGAACTAATCGTATAAGTTCATTACTCTCGGAGCCAAACCCTAATGAAAACCAATAGAATCCCCTCTATTTCTTTGTATTATAATCTCAAGCCGGTCCTCCGAGGCTTCATGAGTTCACGTAACTGTACTATACCTTAATATACATTAATACCAAATCCAGTAGCCTAGAATGTAATTGCAAATAATCGTAAACTGCTAATATACTTATCGGGTCGTGCGCGTGAGCATTCTCATTTTTTTTCACCCGAATTTTTCACTCTCAAAGTAATCCTTTCAATCTAGCAGTAAGTTCCCAATAACTCAAGGCAGCTCCTAATAACAATGTCGTTAGCAAGAAGCTTCGGGTTGTTGAGAAACAGCAGAAGGCTTTTCTGTAACACCAAGTTTGCTGGTCAAGCCATAACTGACCGTCAATCAACAAACGAAGATATAGTAACCAATAGACCAAGAATATCTCAACCAGATGCACCCAGAACCAAGAGCAGCAGTTTATTGATCCCACCTACTTTAGTACAACAAAATCTTCGTGACTTTGAACTCGAAAGACTTAGGGTTGTTCCTGTTTTGAATACCTTCTACGGAGGAAACCCTGTCCATGAAGATAACTTGAATAATCTCAATCGTATCATCAGAAAGTACATTAACCTACCAACTAAAGTGGTGGATGATAAAGACTCCCCATTCGGTCGTTTCATGACTTTTGAAGAATACCAAGCCCAATGTCAATCGGGTACCAGATTGAGATTCAAACATCATAAAGAATTAACCACATTACTACAAAGATTGAAAAGTATTGACAAAGAATTAATGCCAAAAGAAGTCATTGATGTATTGAAAGCATTTTCTTCATCCAAAGGTGAATCCACTAAGGCCGCTGAACAAAAAATGAAGACTTTAGATGCTTTCGGGAGATCATTTACCGTGGGTGGTAGAAAAAGATCACTGGCTTATGTCTACCTTGTTAAAGGAGAAGGTCAAACCATTGTTAATGGAGAATCGTTAACTAAATACTTTCCTAAAGATACCGATCGTAAGAAGATCGCTTATCCATTCCAAGTGGTGGAACAAGAAGGTCAATTCAACATCTTTGCTGAAGTGAATGGTGGAGGACTGACTGGACAAGTCGAGGCCATAATGTATGCTATTGCTAAAGGTTTAGTGGTGCATAATCCTCTTTTCAAGTCGAGATTACATAAGGCTGGTCTTATGACTAGAGATACAAGAAAGGTCGAAAGAAAGAAACCAGGTTTGGTCAAGGCTAGAAAGGCGCCTACTTGGGTCAAACGTTAGTTTCATATTAAAACGTCTATTGTCAACTTGTAAATAAATAAATAAATAAATATATCTAATTTGTAAAAAGTAAAGGCTTTGTACCGCTTTGCTTTTAAAGCAGTAACGCTTCGAGGTATTTCAAGACCGCTTCAAGTTCTCCCTTTTCATATTTAGGAACTTTTCCTTGGAATGAAGCTCCCTTACCTCCACCTTTGATATTAGACAATTTAGTCTTTAATTCTTGTTGGATGGGCTCGGCTTTTGGTCCAAGAATCTTTACCATTCCCCCCAATCCAGATTTATAGTCACCATTGATCAAAGCTAAGGTAAATTTATCATTCAAGTTGACCCCACTGTCTTTGTTTGCGTTCATGAGAGTAGTGAATTCTTTTTGGAACAACATCAAGAACTCTGGATTGGAATCAGCACGATAAACGTAGGCAACTTCCTTTTCCCCACTAGAAAATGACTTGAAGATCTTAGCTGCCTCAATTCCAGCTAGTTCTTTCAAAAGATTGGATTCTCGAGAGGCTGATTTCTTGTAATTGGTGCTAAGCTGTCCCACCTTATCGATGACCTCATCTAATTGACAGGAAAGGTAGTTACCTTGAATGGTCTTCAATATGCCGTGTTGCTTGTTTAGGTACTTGTATACTCTTGATCCACATATGAAATGTAATCTTGAGTTTCCCCCTCTTACGTTGACTTGATGCAATAAGGATATAGCTTGGATTTGACCGGTAGATTGAAGATGGGTACCGCAACATGGGTTGGCATCAATATCACCAATTTTAACAACCCTTACAATCCCCTTGGATAAATCGTAATCATCAGGAATATGAGAGATGTCAATTTCTTCTCCATGTTCATCAGGAGTCACCACTTCAATAGGAATGTTTTCAAGGATCAACTCGTTTACCTTTCTGTTTACAGTCTCCACCACCTCTTCATCCACCTTCTTTGGCAATTCAACATAGTTGATAGTGTCACCCAAAGACCAACTCAAGGTATCCAAATCATAGGTGTCCAAAACTGAGGATAACAAGTGTTGTCCGGTATGTTGTTGCATTAAATCAATTCTCCTCTCCCAGTCAACGTCCAACGACACCTCCGTACCTGGTTCAATAGGACTATTTGTTATATGGAGAGCGGTTAACTGGTTTCTCAATACTCGAGATACAGGAATCACTCGAGAATCCGGTAATGTTATTGATCCAGTGTCATATGGTTGACCACCACCTTCAGGAAATAAGATGGTGTCTTTGAGCTCGATCTCATACTCGACAGGCTTCACTTTTGCAGGTTCTGTTGTTTTCTTGTTCTTATTTTGCTTATCTTTTGCAGTGGGTATGGAAGCATGTTCACTGCATGAAACGACTGCAGTTTGAAAAGTTTTCAAAAATGAGTTTTTTTGGCAAGCAAGAGCACCAACAATAGTGGAAGTGGCAACAGGCATACTTGTATTTGGTAGATGTGCTAGTCAAACTCTCGGGAGGATTATAGAAGTTATATAGCGATTTTTGGCGCTTTTTCCAGCGAGAGTGATACAAAATTGGCCACAAAAAATCCGTCATAATAGAATTCTCATCTCTTCTACCAACCTTTGACAATGAGTCATTATGAGCTTACTGATAAACTAAAGGATATTATCAATGGGTCACCTCTACATCAAGATTCTCGAGCCAAACTTCTAGAGCAGCCGACAATCAGCCATAAGAACTTAATTTCCTTTTACAAGACATGTCAACCAACCTCAACCTTACTCGAATTACTTCGAGAAACCAAAATTATCATCAACAAGTCGGCAGAAGCACCGCAAAAGAAGTCACCGGAGTTTTTGAAGTCCATGGAGAAATTGAGACTCCGAGCGAAGGAAGAAGAGTATCAGAGATTAATCAATCCTTCTCTCCAAGCTAATACCTTGTATGAGCAGAAGTTTGATGAACAAGAGCTCACGCCAGCACAAGCACACAAGGAACTAAAAAGTCAGCTCACAACCATCGTCAACGTTTTAATAAGTGTTGGTAGCGTGGTATATGCTATATGGTATTGGACCGATTCATCGTGGAAGTTGCAGGATAGCTATCGAATTTTATTGTGCCTCTTCTTTGGATTATTGGTGTTAGTAGCAGAAGTGGTTGTTTATATGGGATATCTCAATAGAATCGAAGAAGCGAAGATCAGGGAGAGAAAGAAGAAGGAAGTCAAAAAAATAATCACCACACACCACTTATAAGAAGGAATGGTGAGAATCAGCAGGTCTACGATATACAGGTACAGGGCAGTGTATTCAACAGCAATTTGTAGTATTATTTTCTTTCGGATACAGATACTATTGGGGGCGGAGGGGGAAGTTTCTTAAAACTATTAGGTAAGTCAGGAAGTGGGGGTTCCTTACCAAGTACCGCTTCTTCTTCTAATTGGATAGTTTTCTTGTAACTCCATTTAAGTAGAACTTTCATAATCGACAATAACTTGAAGTCTGGCCAAAGAGTATCCACAAACTCAATAGTGCAGTTTTCAGTACACTGCCATAGCATGAAGTCGCTTAATCTCGTATGACCACTAGTTCTAATCAAAATATCAAGTGGAGGTGACTCTGGTCCCATGTACATATAATCTTCAATCAACTTGGTGGTAATATCATCAGCCACGATTTCATGTTGTTTATAGCTGTCGGCTATAGCCCTAATCGAATGAACGATCTCATCACGAGAAGTGTAGGGAAAGCAGACATTTAAAATTCTTACTGATGTAGGAGTATTAGTCTTCTCTTCAATCACCTCTAAATCAGCAAGAATATCAGCAGGAATAAGTGACTTATTCCCAACGACTCTTACTCTGATTTTATTGATAGTGGTGTACGAGGTGTCTGATTCAGAAAGAAGTCTCAACTTATCACGTAACAATCCGAAAAGAGTATCGATTTCTTCGGGGGCACGGTTGAAGTTTTCAATGGAGAAAGCATAGATGGTAATGACGTTGACACCGACTTTGAAACAGATATCGAGGACCTATAATTGTTAGAATGAACGAAGAAACAGAGTCTTTCACTTACTTTAAGGAGAGTTTCGGCTCCAGCGCTATGACCGTCTTTGAGGGCGAGATTGTGGTTTTTGGCGTAGCGTCTATTTCCATCCATTATGAGTGCTACATGTTTGGGGATTGGGCCCGTTTTCAAGAGAGAAATCGTGAAGTCTTTGGTAAATCCAAAGAGGTATGAGAAGACAGGGAAGGTCGAAAGACTGTTGAGAAGTCCTTGAATGGAGAGAGCACTCATTTGGAAAAGAACAGGAAGATATAAAGAAGAAATGGGAAGAATAAGAAGAGAGGATGATAGGTCATTTTTAGCAGCTATTTATCCTTTGCCCTAAAATACGGTGTATGGAGGTAAATGTTGCAAAAACACAAAAAAAAAAAGCATCCATGCGCACGTGACAATATTTCCGAAGTCAATTATCCCAGATAGGCAGTATGTTTACAAATCTAAATTGGAGCCGATTTAGGCATAAAAGGTAAAGCTACAAATTGGTATTTTCTTTTTTACAACTCCAAAGAAGCGCCACTTTTCTTTACAACCGATAGAGTTCTTTTCGTTAATAGCCGTGGTCTTTCCTTTACAACTGCTGTTCCTGTTATAGATCATTCGCCTTGAGACCGCGATAAAGACATAGCTACAGTGAAGAAGTAGTGTCTTCTATTTTTTTTTTTATATAATCCTTCCATTTTAGAAGCTAACACGCTTCTTATTGCCTCCCACGGTGCGGTTTAAGCTACATAAAAACATCAAGCTAGTAATGTCCTCCAAGAAACAAACTGACGCTCAAATTTCTGAATCCAGAAGACGTCAGTCCAAGAGAGATGATGCTATAAGAAGAAAGATCGAACATGACCTATCCAAGAAGAAGAGAAGCGGTACCAAACTGAATCGTTCCAGAAAGGCGGCTCCAGGCACAGTGTTGTCGTTAAAACCATCGGATCCTATTATTTGTAAACCCACTGCTACCGTGTACGAAACTGCCCAACTTATGTCAGCCAAACGCGAGAATTGCATATTGGTTGTTAATGATGAAGGGGAATTGTTAGGGATTTTCACTGCTAAAGATTTAGCATTCAGAATTGTCGGCTCAGGATTGAATTCTAACAGTGTTACTATCGATCAAATCATGACCCCAAATCCACTTTGTGCTTTGGCCAATAATCCTGCTTCTGAAGCTCTTAATTTGATGGTGAGTAAAGGCTTCAGACATTTACCAGTATTGGATGAAAATAACCAGATCGTAGGTGTTTTGGATATCACCAAATCGTATGCTGAGCAGATGGAGAAATTAGAAAGAGTTCATGCTTCTTCTAAGAAGTTGTATGATGCTCTTGATTCTGTAAACACCGAAATCGGCCTTAGCAATCAACCATCACAGGTGTTTCAGTACTTTGAGAACCTCAAGAACAAGATGAATGCTCCAACTTTGGATACTGTTTTAGATCATACCACGATACCGATTTATACCAATGTGAAAACTTCAGTGTTTGAAGCTACAGTTTTGATGAGAGAAAACAAAACTACGGCGGTATTAGTGAAGGACACCGATGGAGAGGTGACTGGTATTTTCACTTCTAAAGATGTGGTTCTTCGAGTTATTGCTGCCGGTTTAGATCCAAAGAAGTGCTCTATAGTGAGGGTTATGACTCCACAACCTGATGTGGCCAGTCATTTGCGCTCGATTCAAGAAGCTTTACGTCAAATGTTTGAAGGCCATTATCTCAACTTACCAGTTATTGACGATGATAATGAAATAATTGGTATAGTTGACGTTTTGAAGTTAACTTATGCCACAATTCATCAGATTAAACAGATTGAAACTGAAGAAGAACAAGAAAGATTAGCCGAAAACCAAAGCGAAACCACTCAAGTGAATGACGGTCCTGCTTGGAATAAGTTTTGGACTTCTTTAGATAATGATGATACCGATTCTATTCATTCCAGTTCTATGGTTGACAGTGCTCCTGAGGTAACTCCATCTGAATTCAACTCATTCAATATTGACCAGCCAATTAAACCATCCGATTCGATATCATTTGTTGGGGATTCTCCTGTGAAATCAAGAAGTACTTCCAAACTCGGAATCAATGTAGAAGCCCTGTTTGTATTCAAGTTCAAATCTCCAGCAATTGAAGGAAGGGTTTATAGAATTTCTATTAAGCCTCTGGAAGGAGTTGAAAAATTAAGGGAATTGATCGATGGGAAGCTACATACCAAAGACTATGAAGCTTTGAGAGTTAGCAAAGAGGAAGGAGTATATGCTGTAAGCTATGTTGATGACGAAGGTGACATAATCTCTATTACTAGTGATGACGACTTACTTGACTGTGTGAAAATAAATCAAGCCCTCGATAATGATAAAGCTGATTTATATATTCACAATGCCAATGAGCATGCACCAGTCAATGAAATCAAGCAATTGAAGAAAAAGAAAGATATTATTGGTGGTATTTCTAATGATGTTTTGATACCGGGAGGCCTCTTGTTATTAGCTTCATCACTTATTGTTGGATTCACTCTCTCAAAAAAATGATACATTTACCAAATTCCAGGCTACAATCTCCAAGTAATTTCGTTAAATAGTCTACAGTAATATATCGTGTGCTTTTTGATTTCTCACTCCGAGAGTAGTTTACAGTAATAGACAATGCTGTTTACTTCGAAAGTAGTATTCGCTTTACTTTTTAATTCTTTGAATTTATATTCGTATATTATTTACAAGGATGCAGATCAGTAGGCAGTTTTTCTGGCTTCTTCAACCAATTTTTCGTAGGCTCTTTCTTGTTGGAAATCGTTTAATTCTTTGTTAAGATAGATGTTCTTCGAAGAGAAATCTTCGTTTCTCAACACAATAGAATTGGCATTTCTTTCATTGGTGAATCTTTTATTTACAATTGCTGTTAATTCCTCCAAGAGTATGCTTCCATCATGACATCTGCTAATGGTGTAGTCACCAATATCAAATCCTAAGTTCTGTTGTAATGTTTTGAAGTAGTCGAATCTGAATTGTAAATCCGAGAAATTTGCTTTAGAAAGATCATTAGCAGATTCGGTGCTTAGTTTGTTATAAGTTTCTAATAAGATATTGGACAATTTTTCTCCATTGGGAGAAGAGTAAGTATTTTCAATATCACTTCTCTTAACATTGGTAGACTTCCACTCGTTGATGGAGAACTCAGGGAAGGCTGTGGTTGGATCTATGGCATCCTCCATCGCAGTTGGAGAATTAGACTTGTCCAAAATAACAATCTTACTGTCTGGGTCGACTTCATAGTCGTCTTGCTTTTCTATGATATCTTGACGTTGTTTGACTTCTTTGGACCCGAACAAGTTCCCGAAAAAGGACAACTTCACAGAACTGGTGGAAAGAGGCCTTATGTGTGCGACCCGAAGGTGTTGGACACAGCGCAAAGACCCTGCTCTAATCATAGTGTCTTGGGATATTGTAGTATGGTCTGGTTCTTGGTGATTTTTTTTTTCACTTATTCAAAAGAGTGCATATAATTATGTGGTGTTACCCGCATGTATGTTATAAAAACAAAACCCGTACATCACATTTAACTAGATCCGTACACATCCGATTAGGCTAACCAGGGCTAATAGTCTGGATCTTCCTGCAACTGAGCCGTTAGCGGCAGTTCTGGTAATGTTTGCTCCTACAAGTTACACATGACCGATTGCCGCTACCAATCTGTAGAATTGCAGGCAACCTCGTCACTTCGACATATCAAACCTCCGTTCCTCTTCCGTTCCCGTTCATCCTCGTGGCCATCAACGACATCTTCGGTAACTACCGTCATTTCCATTGAAAAGTCCTGTTATCGGCCTCTTTTACTTCTCCTGCACATAAAAAGCTTCACTCACTTTATCAGTGCCGAACCAACCAAAAGCGGTATGACACATTAACCACAATATATTATGACTCTGAATGGAGATAGCGGAAAATAGATATCATGCATGGAAATAAGCCGCTAACCAAACCCGTATTTTACGAATATTCGGTGGCTAATACATCGCAGTTTTAGACCCTACAATCTCCTCTTCGCCTAATTTACCACATCATCACTCGAAAAAAGAGTATCTGAGAAAAAAAAAAAAAAAAAAAAAGACTTTTGATCGCAAATTTTTAGTGTAAACGTTACCCGCTTCCTTCTTTCTGATTTCTGCAGAAGCAACGTCTTATCTTCAGACTATCAACAGTTTTCTTCCTTCTCCAGCTGCTTGTGTAGAAGGACTTCTTTAGTGTTACTGCAAAAGTCTAACGTCTTCAAGAAAGTTCCTGCACCGCTGTTATTTCTTAGTCATCGATGTCCATGTTTAAGACAAGTAACCACCAGATCAAGTTCCTCTAACTTCACGAAAATCTTCCCAATCACTCCCCACATACTCCCTACATACACTCTCCCATTTTTCATTGGAGCAAGATACTCATCTGCTTCATTTTCGTAACAAACTAACACCATACAAGTTCTACGAGCTCATGTTCAGATCAGGGTTCACTGGTGATCTATCTACGGTCCTCGTAGCCTCCAGCGAGCCTCTACTCAACTCCACATACACCGCCAATGAAAAGCTCCTCGCCTCAGTGTCACAAATATCGGGAATATTGTCTCTTTCCGTCTGGTTGTTTGCCCAGCTACCCCAGATCATAGAAAATCATCTCAACCAGTCAGTACAGGGTGTTTCGTTACTTTTCTTATCATGCTGGATTGGTGGTGATACTACAAACTTGATAGGTTGTATTTTGACCCGTGCATTACCGTTTCAGACCTGTCTTGCTGCATATTACTGTTTTATTGACTTCATCTTAAGTCTACAATTTTGGTACTACACCAGAGTTTACCCCAAGCAGAAGATCCATCATAATTTGCTCCAAAGCCCGAACATGCTTAGACCAACTGTTTCACGAAAGGACAGCAAGAGACATATGCGGCTGAATCGATTTAAACAATCCCCTAAGACTCCTGAACATCATGAGTTAGGTGGATTCCCGTTAGATATTGATGCTAATACCGACCCTCGTCATCGTCCGAATAGTAACGAGGGCTATGACAGCAGAGGCCGTAGCTTTTTCCAAAGGGTATTGTCGGGCTCGTTATTAAGTGGAAGCCTTACTAAACGGGCAAATGCAATGCCTATTTCTTCTATCAATGAAGAAAAAACCTCTCAAGCCAAGGACTTTTTGGAAACCATTAAATGGGATCAATTCAAACACTTCGTGATGGTTACATGGACTGTTACTGTCAAACCACAATTACATCACATCAAACTTCATTACAAGAAAGAAGTCATCGGGACTACTTCAGCATGGCTATGTACATTGCTTTACCTATCGTCCAGATCTCCTCAAATCTATAAAAACTACAAAAATAAGTCTACGAAGGGAATTTCTGTGCTCCTTTTCATTTTCGCTATGCTTGGGAATACCTTCTACACTATCTCCATTGTGAGTGATATTTATTTGCTATACCATCATCAAGAAACCCTTACGCATTCCGAGAACTTTCGTGATGTTCTAATGGCCCAAATCCCCTTCATCGTGGGTAGTTCTGGTACGGTGTTCTTTGATACGATAATTCTTTTCCAATTCTGGTACTATAATCGTCCTTCTAAACCGGCTGAACTTCAACAACTGGATGAAGATTACTTCGACCATGATTTCCATATGCAACAACAAGAACATGATCAACAAAAGCTACTTCTCTTGAAGAAGAAGAAGTCTCCTTGGTCGAATCCCATCGATGATGTAGCAAACCACGACGTGGACACTCCCAACTCATTCTATACCAATCATTTCAACACTTATGCCCATTCAAATGCCAGAAATCAACGAATTCCTCACCAGAATATCAACCTCTATGATGAAACAAGCCAATTACTTAACTCCAATTCCAATTTGAGCTATATCATGACTCCGCCACCTCCTAATTATATTTCTACATCGTCATCTATTCATTACAGTTACACTAACAATAACAATGCCAACAAAACTGCTTTTATTTCAAATACCATTTCAGCATTGGCTAAATCACTATCCAGAAGTTCGTCATTCCACCATGTGAAATCACCGTCGTCTCATGCGTCATCGTATTCTGGAGCAAACCCCCAGAATATTCAAATTCAAAATGGGAACATGGGGTCTCCTTTTGATACTTCATTGATACCTTCTATAATTGGAAACTACTCTTCCATCTCGAAGAAAATGTCAACCGATGCCAAAATCCCTTTTTCCCCAATAGACTTCTTGCACGATGACTTTGCCGGTGCATCGGGAAATTCTCGGGCTCTGATACACAGTGATTTAGATAATTAATAAATTATTTCATAATACAAAAATTTAGGTAAATTGTTATATGCCCGGCTATAAATTGTAGAAAGTAATACGTTAGTGTTGCTATGCCTCTGGGGTGACTCTCCAAGCACTTTTTGGTAGACTTTGAAGGTGGGCGGCTTTTCTTTTAGCCCACAACAATATCATAACACCCAATGTAATGCAAATGAAGTTGGTGTAGTAATAGCCATCTCTAATGATATGAGGAGTTCCATTTGACTGCTTGCACTGTTCTTTTAACTCTTCTGAGGTGATTCTGTAGCTGGCAAATTGATCATACTCACAGACAGAGTAGGTGAATTTGTCGATAAGGAAGAAGATGATTAGACGGGGCCAGGTACCCCCATAGTTAGAGAGGGTGTTTAAAGTGGTCATATATGTACCTCCGATAGAAGGATCAGCTATTTTGGTGTGGAAAGCACATAGTGAAACAAACTGGATGGTAGACATGAATGATCCTAGAAGATGCTGTAAGATGATAATCAAGAAGTAACCGGTGCCAATCGGTTTATCAGTAGGAAAATAGTACACCACCAATTGTGCCAAAGCCGCTGCTACTAATCTACCAGCAAACCCAAAAACCCATGGCTTTAATGGTGCTTTACCCGTAGACCATCTTCCGGCATAGTAGCCAAAGATCATTTCGAATGGGAAGTCAATGAGTACTGTGATGGATAAATCTTCTTTTGAGAGCCCCTTTTCTAACAATTTTAAATTTGTAGCTGCTTCATTGACTTGAAACCCGAGTTTTGCCGTTAGTAAGATCACCACAAACGTCTGTACGTTGGGGAGTTTCAACACCTGAAACATGGCGTAATAGACATTTTTCAATTCGATTAGATACTTCTTGTAATCGCTAGTAACTCCGACTTTTTCGTTATTATACACTGATTCATGCTTCATCTTTTCATTCATGAGCTTATCATTATTAATCTTCGCCAAATGAGGAGGATCTTCTGGGATGAACACCAAGAGGCCAGTGACAATGAGGTACATCCAGCCCCAGAACCAGAGGTATTGGCCGAGGGTGAAGAGGCCCTGGTCACTAGGAGAGCTCCGAAGGTATTTGTTAGCGAAGTCAGGCGAATTTAATGCTAGGAAGATGGTGAAGGAAGAGAAGTAGCCCGAGTTGATACCAATGGTTTGGGCCGTGGAGGCGTATGATAATGCGTCAGAAGAGAGGCAGGTGAGGGCCCAGCCGTCTACAGCGATGTCCTGGGTGGCACAGAATAGCACAAGCAAGAAGAAACAGCAGGTGATGGTTACTAGATTTAGTTGGGGGTTCTTTATCAATTCGTCAATGAATAGGCCCAAGTATAAGAGGGTCAACCCAGAGATCGTTTGTATAGGAATGATCCAGGACTTTCTCCGGCCCCATTTCTTGGAGAATATCGAGTCGACAATCGGCGACCAGAGTAGCTTGAGCGAGTATGGGTAAGCCGCTAATGAGAATATCCCCACTTGAGAGAACGAGAGCTTTGTTTTTAGAATGAATGGGATTGAGCCAAACGCAAGGCCCACTGGTACTCCTTGGAGCAAGTATAGTATCACCAACACAGTGAAAGCCTTACGATCTTGTTTGGGCAACGATTTGGCGGTTTTGGCCCGGGGTTTTAGGGGGTCTTTGGCAGTAACTGGAAGGAGGCCGTCATTTTCTTCATCGAATGCAGCATGGACGTAGTTCAATTGGTTGTCGGTGGAGGGGCCATGGTCGGCCGGCATCACCCGCTTGTGAACAGTAGCACTATCAGCGTTCATGATGGGTGGTGGGAAGTAAATGGGAGTTTCTGAAGGCCTTGGCGTTTTTTATGCGCCAGCCACGTATCAAATGGAGCCGCGAGGCGCGACGAGTGGACCAGGGAACTTCTGGCGGACGTTGGGCCGATTCTGTTTCCACAAATATATTTCGCGGCGGAGAATGGGCCTATAGTGGACCCGGTCGAGACTGAGTCCGGGTGAGGTACAACGTATGCTTCCCACACACCCCATAAAGAAGACATTGGTGGTGCTTAACTTGTCTTTCATTGCAAATGGGTCGGATCTAGAGAGCTTGAAGTTAAGCGTTGCATCAACTTCTGGTAATCCGTAAGTTTCGGCAGAACCTGGTGGGTTGCAGCCAATTTGGATACGCTGACCATGTCTGCTTAGACTAACTATAAGAAGCTACACGATCATTTACGCAGTATTAACATCCAAGCTGTATCCTATGTAACTAGGATGAACTGATGTTGTATAACTTCAATACTCGAGTGGTGTAGGCAAACGCCTGAATTTGCAGCGATGCTGCAAGGGCCATGCACCCATCGGAGAACCCCTGCAACATGCACACCCCCTGTTGTGTCAAACAGCACATAACATACGTAAAACCAATGTATGAGTCAATTTAAGTTCAAAAGCAATCAAGAGGTATTTTTTACGGGTCTGTTGCGAATTTATTTGATTTGGTTATCATACAATATGTACTCCAGAGTGCAGCAATCGATGTTAAGCTACTATAAGGTCAATAGACTGACTGCAAAATTACAACAACCTGGTATCATAGTTCAAACCAACATCGTTTTTGTCATCGGCCCTCATATCTCGCCTCTCCAAGTTGCTTTTTCGTGTGTTCCCTGTCTTTCCGAAATTGTATCTTGTCATCGGTGATCGCATCCTGTTTCCGAAGTTATGGGTCCTGTTTGCAGCTTGTTTGCTTTCTACGATATTGCCCTCTTTCTTCATCCAGGTCTCTACGTGGCCCGTTTACGACCCCCCCTCGAATTATTCTATGGTAACTGTATTAGTGAATATACACTTTATGATATGATGGCCTACAAGCTCAAGACTTTTCTGGAAGCTCTCATCACAATTTCGGTAGTTGGGAAAGCAAAATCTTCCAATTCTTTAGCATATGGAGTTGGGACTTCGCAACCAGTGACTCTTTCAACTGGAGCATCCAAGTAATCAAAGGCTTCTGATTCCATGATTTGAGCACAAATTTCGGATCCGACACCGAAAGCTGGGAAGCCAGCTTCAACAGTAACCAAGTGGTTGGTCTTCTTAACTGATGCAACGATGGCAGGAACATCCAATGGTTTGATGGATCTTAAGTTGAGAACTTCAGCTTTAACTCCGTAATCTTTTTCCAATTGTTCGGCAGCTTCCATACAATGCATAACGTTTCTAGAATGAGAAACCAAAGTAATATCGGTACCTTCTTTTTCAATCTTAGCTTTACCAATTGGGAGTACGAAGTCATTAGATAAGAAATCTTCGGAAACTTCAAATGATTCACCGTAGGCGATTTCATTTTCTAAGAAAATAACTGGATTAGGGTCTCTGACTGCAGCCTTGAATAAACCTTTATAATCTTCGGCTGAGTATGGAGACACAACCTTCAAACCAGGAATAGAACCATACCAAGCAGCGTAACATTGGGAATGTTGAGCGGCAACACCGGCAGCAGCCCCATTAGGACCACGGAAGGTGATGTTACATGGTTGGGTACCTCCGGACATATAGTAAGTCTTAGCTGCGGAGTTGATGATTTGATCAATGGCTTGCATAGCAAAGTTGAAGGTCATGAACTCACAAATTGGTTTTAAACCTGCCAAAGCGGCACCAACAGCCAACCCGGTGAATCCCATTTCGGTAATTGGAGTATCAATGATTCTACGTTCACCAAATCTATCCAATAAACCTCTGGAGACCTTATAAGCACCATTATATTGAGCAACTTCTTCACCCAACAAGAAAACGTCGTCATCGCGGTC
Source organism: Isabelozyma rhagii (assembly GCA_003708185.3). NCBI lineage: Eukaryota > Fungi > Ascomycota > Pichiomycetes > Serinales > Metschnikowiaceae > Isabelozyma > Isabelozyma rhagii. The sequence goes on along the minus strand of PPNO03000005.1, from coordinate 441,615 downwards.
CAATTCTTCAGCAAGAGCGGAATTTAATGCATCACGAACGGTAATGGTTTGAGGGCCTGAAGCCGATGATGCCAAACGAGCTCCATCCATCATTCTTAATGCTTGATACTGGCCCGATTGCTTCAAGTTCCTGGAGATGGGGCCATTCTTCAAAGCAGAGGCAGCTAATTGAGCGGTTTTGGCTACTGATGATAACTTGGTTGGTGCCATTATATTCGATTAGATAATAGAGGTTGTGGTGGAAAATTTGAAATATCGTAGGTTGTATACGGTTATTTTAGTGCGGTATCAGGTTCTAAACGGACAGATGAGGACCGCTCGGACATACACTTCCAGTATAAGAAACATCCGTACCCCTGGAAGAACATTGCACCGTGAAAGTCACATCCGTACACCTTCTATTCATCCCCTCCTTTCTCTTGTTTTCCGGCGGTTGGGACTCCGTTGTTCCCCGGTCTCGATCGGTTGGACCAACTGTGGTCACGTGCACGCTCCTCCCCTTCTCATCCGGGACCACTCTCACATTTATATATAGCACGAGTGTTAGCCTATTTGCAATCTCGAGTCAACAATTCACCATCAAATGTTGAAATCTACTTTGAGGACCCAGTTTAGATACTTGCACCAGTCGTCGGTGTGCCGATTGAAGACATCGGCTGCCGCCGCCCAGAAGAACTTTCATCGGCCCGATAAGGCAGGATCCAATGACGCGGCTGATGCTGCCGACGCTGCTGCTACGGTATTGGCAGATACTCTCTTTTCCCAGAAATACCCCAATAAAGCCACCTGGATCGCTGCCTTGAGGGAACGCGAGAGACAAGTGCTTGAAGGAAAAGTGTTGAACAGTTACTCGTATACGAATCCAATCACTACCGCGGTGGCCGAGAAGACAAGAAGTGAATCTTTCTCGTATTTGACTCTTCCCTTCAAAGATGACGAATGGTTGTGTGACTCTTACGTCAATGCTTTCGGACGGTTGAGAGCAGGTCAATTGTTCCAGGATCTTGATGCTTTGGCCGGTAGAGTCGCCTATAGATTCTGTAGTCCTGCCGAACCTGTCAATGTTACTGCCTCAGTGGATAGAATATATATGGTGAGAAAAGTGGATGAAATCACCAACTATAACTTCATTTTGGCTGGCTACGTCACCTGGACCGGTACTTCATCGATGGAAATCACCGTAAAGGGATATGCTTTCAACGACAAATTACCTGAAACCATCTCGGAGGAGACTTTGCCCGAGGACCATGTTTTTTTAACCGCCAACTTCACATTCGTGGCCCGTGACCCCATCACCAACAGAGCATTCAAGATTAACCGGTTATTGCCTGTTTCTGAAACAGAATGGATTGACTATAGAAGAGCCGAGTCCCATAATGCGAAAAAAAAATTGGCTGCAAGAAACCAAACCTTAATTGAACCTTCCGATGAGGAATCGAAGTTGATCTATGACATGTGGAAGTCAACCAAAGCGTTGGAAAAGAGACAAGAAAGACCTAAAAACCTCTCGTTCATGAAAGACTCAACAGTGAAATCAACTCTTTTCATGCAACCACAGTATAGAAACAGACATTCTTATATGATTTTCGGAGGTTACTTGTTAAGACAATCATTTGAATTGGCTTACTGTGCTGCTGCAGCATTCTCTTCGGCCGGTCCAAGATTCGTCTCGTTGGACTCAACCACGTTCAAAGCACCAGTGCCTGTTGGTGCCGTGTTGAGTATGGATGCTACAGTGGTGTACACTGAACATGTGCATGAAGGCCCCGAAGACACTGAAGCTGATTCCCCATTTGATTTTAAGTTGCCAGCCACCAATATCATCTCCGAGAATGTCGATGCTTTCTTATCGGAGCCGGGAACCCTTATCCAGGTCAAAGTCGATACTTTCATCAAGAAATTGGATACCGACGGCTCTACGGAGTCGGGATGCTTTATCTATTCCTTCTATGTGCCAAAAAATTCAGAGTTCGACACTTCGTACTCTTCGGTTATCCCTCAAACGTATTCTGAAATGATGGAATACGTTGCTGGAAGAAGAAGGGCTCAAGATACTGCGAACTTCGTGCATACCTTGCCAAAACATCCAATTCCAGCCTAATTATTTATTATCATACCTTAACTAATTTAATACTTACTATTTATTCATAGATTTTGACAATTAGAACTGTAGACCAAATGAATTTCTTATTCATAAGCCAAACGCTCTAACTTACCTGATGTTGAGCACTCAAATCTACTTTCCTACTCGCCTATACTTACACCGGAGATAATACTTTCAAATTAATTACTAGATACTTACTGTATCATACTTACTAATACAAATCGAAGGATAACGTCAAAAAAAAAACAATTTTCGATTGCTGCAAAATGGATGCAAAAAAAAACTTTTCTCAATACCAAGGTTGGTACCGGTGTCTCGAACTGAAGGACCTAATGTACAAGGGGGATGCAAAGGAAAGACTGAATCTGAGCCAAAATGAAAATTAATCACTGTCATCTTGGATTTGAGCCGATTCTTCTTGGTAGACTTGATCGGGCTCATACGCTGATTGTCGTAAACTTCCCTTTCTTGTGAAATTCACCAATTTGGCCTTTTTACCTATGGACGAGTTGGAAAACTTAGTTCCTGAGTTATCAAACAAGTTTTCACTCGAATCGTTCACTGAAATGGCACCAAGATTATTGTGGAGCATTCTCACAGGTGATGATGGTTTCTTGTTGGTATTGGTGGTTTCGTTCAAATCATCAGAAGACCATTGGAATTCACCATTTGAGGTTTGGGTGACTTTAAACTCTCCTTCAATGCTATTTGAAGAAACATCATTCTTCAAGTATTGCAATGAGTCTGAAGATGATGATGATAATTGGTTGGAGTTTTCAATCTTGGATAATAAGTTCCCGCTGCTGGATTGATCGGTTTCATATAGATTTCTGGATTTAGATGGATATTGTGAAGTGTTGGCTGATTGGTAAAGATTTGACTCTTGCGAGCTATCTCTAGAAAAGTTGGTGGGGTGGTCTTCTTTCAAAATGTTTAAGTCGCTGTCAGTAGTAGAAACACCAGGTTTCTTTACTATGTTCCCATCACTATCCAATCTTTGAACATTACCCGAAGATTCTCTTCTCATGAGTCCATTCAATGAATTGTTACTCAAAAAATTGGAGGAGTTGTACGATTGTCGGTAACTATTATCATCAACCAATTTTACAGAGAACAATTGTTCAGTATTAACCGTACTCATAGAAGCCACAGATTCTCTGATCTTCTTATCTGCCATTCTCATATCATTCAGGGTATCGTCAGCTCTCCAGGATTTCATTGGCTTTTCAACCGCATCGAAGTACTTGGAATTATTACTGTCGACATGAGTCAACGAAGATGATGTCGAACGAGCGTCTAAACTATTCTTGTTATCCAATTTCATGATGTTCATTGACGACATTTGTTTGGCGTCGTTTTCATGCACAAATCCAAAGCCAGGTCCATTACATTCAGGACTGATAGTGTTGTTGGCACTGGAGTTGCTCATTTCGTCATCATGAACGGCTTTGTCTTCCTTTTGCTTCCTTCTTCTCAAGCAGCAGCAGAGGAAGAAAATGGCGGCAATTGCAGTGAAAAACACAGGAATTCCCACCCCTAATCCAATAGCTAAAGCCTTTTTGTTGATTCCGCTGTTCTTCTTTGGAGTAGAAGCTGCGGAGCTGGACGATGAATTGGAAGAAGTGGACGAAGCAGAAGAACTAGTAGAAGACGAAGAAGAAGTTGACGACGACGAAGACGAGGATGACGTTGTTTTTGTAGTTTTCGAAACACCAACAATATCAAAAGACTTGGTCTCGGTGTCGTAGTCAGATTGGGCTTTTAAATCAACCGACAACTTGTCAAAGTCCTTTGGTACTTGACCGGTGAAGGTGATGTTATCTTCGTGGAAAGTCAACCAATCAGCATTATAGTCGACCGCGATGGCGGTTTCGTTGTAATCAGTAAAGTATGTTTTCAACAATTGGTACGAGAAAAAGGTATCTTTAGTAGCATTGACGTCAGGCAACGAATTCACAGTGAACACTGAGCTAATGGCATCAAACAGGTAGGGTAACTCGACTGAGTTCCCGTAAACATCAACCACTTCCACCGAGAAGTTGTCGAACGAGGCCTTTGAAGGGAAAGTACCTGTTAAAGAGTAGCTGTCTTCATCAAAATGCACATAGCTAGGCAAGTCGTTGGTTGTAATGTTGGAGATGTTTGATTTGGCAATAGGTTCATTGTCCAAGTAGACATCTGATAAAATTGGAACCGGGATATTGAAAGTGTCATTCAACGTCCCATTGATTTTAGTGGTTTCATTCAATGAAGTACTCAATTGATGAGCACCCACAACCAACTTGAAAATCCCTTCAGCCCCGGCGTAACCCACGTAATCGGCACCAATGAAGCTGAAGCCATAGTTAATCGAAGGAGCAATCTGAGAAACTACATGAGGAACAGTACCAGAAAACGACAATTCGTCACTGTCGAACTTAACCCAATTTGGAAGGGAACTCCTGTCGTCGGATCTTCCGTAGTAAGCAACAATGGATCTGGTGGAGTCTGCGTACGATTTGAATATAGATTTGGTGAATTTGATGTTGAAATATTCACCAGGACTAACGACCAAGCCATCATCACCATTGGTCTTACCATACTGGGCAATACTGGTGAACATCGCGTCTTGGGATGATAAATGAAGACCATGGTCCTCGGAAACAATCATGGAGTAGTTTTGAGATACGGTGGAGCCATCACTCGAGTCTGTACCCGTCAAAGTAATATAGAACGTTCCCACGTCACTCGAAGAAGGTTTTCCAGTAAATGTTCTGGAGCCTCCATCGAAGGACAACCACGAAGGTAGCTGTGACGCATTGTAGGAGATTTGGCCATTGGAGTTGGACTTGTAGGTGGTATACGCCAAGGTAAAGGAATAATCTTGAGAAACCCGGGCTACATTGGGGAGTTGTTCACTGAAGGGGAAACCCACATAAGCTGCTGCCCTAATCAAAGGGAGTATAAAGATGAGGAGGAATAACGTCATATGTAGCATGGTCAGGACTACTATGAGGGTTGTGTTGTGTTGGTAGGTTAATTCGAAGAAGAAAAGTGTAAGTAAAATTAAATTGAATTATTGAGACGTGAAATGGAAAAGGCACATTGGAGACGATAACCACGAAAAAAATAAAAAAATAAAAAAAAATCTTCCCAGGAGTTCGTTTAGCTCCATGAAATTACTATGGGAATGAGTTGCCGTCCCTAAAGGGGGTAACAAAATTAAAATCTGCCATTATTTCTCTTTGCAGCTTTGGTGAAAAGGAATATGGTTGTCGCCCAAAACAAACAAACAAAATCAACTCTCACTGAAAAACGCGTTTTTCTTTCGTTTTATTGTGGATGATTGCAGCAAAAATAAATGTGCATGCGAAGTCCGCGTTTTTTTCTGCAAACCGCGTTTTGACGAGGGATGAGGACAATGTTGGAGGTGATGAAGAGAGTTATGTAGCAGAAAAATATGAGAGCGGAGTGGGGGTTCAGACAGAGACGTACGATTGAGGTTCGTGAAGCTGAATACACAGGACGTGACTGACACCCTCGGAATGTCCAAATAGAATCAGAAATGCCTTTCAGTGACAGACATATCTGACATTCCGATATTCTGGCATCCCTTATCGCCAGGTAGATTGACGCATGGCTCCAACACGATGCAGAAAATTTAACATGTCAAAAAATCAAAACATGTCAGACACAAACATAAATCCGTCTGTCGTAAATTCGTGACAAACATCTACAGAAAGTGAGACAGGCGGGAGGCTTTTACTTGCAACCAATACGAAAAGGAGGCAAAAAGGTCTATTAATAGGCTCAATTTTGAGAACTGGCTGCCAATTAGTTAACCCAATTGAGTCAAACGTATCGTTTGTTAGTGTATAAGTGTATATACACGAATTGAGTCAAGCGTAACGTTTATTAGAGTATAAATCTATATACATGAGGGTTAAAACGTAGTATCGTTATTGGAGTATTAATCTATATAAATGAATGAAAAACTAAGCAGAGCTGGTCCAGCGAGGAATGTAGTAGATAACCGTATTAATAGCATAACCAAACAACAATCCCACTAATTTTTCCCCGATTGAGTGGAAATACAAATTGGTCATTAGAAGCATAAACCACCACAATCCAATCAACGGTATTACAACAACATGAGGGTTCTGTGTCACTAAATTCTTTAAAGTATTCACTGGATTAGCACTTTCTTTCAATTGAGTGATCAGGCCGCGAATGTTAACAATTAGCTGATGCCATGAACCCCAGTATGGAGCTATTTCGAAGAACATGTATATCGAAGAATGGATCATCAAAAATACATGCCCTGAAGGATCATGACCCCCGGTCCATTCTCCAAGCACTCTTCTACAAGTGTAAGAGTTGATAAGATTTGTCTCGTAGTTGGAAATGGAATTTTCGATCTTACTGAAAATTGTCTGATCCTTAAACTTACCTAGGTGAGAACTCTGAATATTAGTGCATTTCCCTCCAGTCAAGACGAATATTCTGTCCATAATCGGTAATCCAAAACACCACTGCGTGAAAAGAACCCACCAGATAGTAACAATGATGTAGTTAATTACGGCTCTTGTCAAAACTGGAACCTTTTTGCCGGCCAAGCGACTGTTGTGGAGTATGTTAATAGCATGGAACACAACGATCACAAGAGTGGTCCACCCCCATCCCTTCTTCACAAAGAATTGATTTATGAAATTCCTTTTATCGTTATAATAGTTGTACACTTCTTCTTGCTGAGAGGCATAATGCATTATTCTAGCAATCAAGAAGTTGATCAGAAATGATGAAAGAAATGCTATTTCAAGCACGCTTAGCTTTAACTTTTCGCTCAACGTGCCGGCCATATTTTTTATCGAGTCTAAATGCCGGCTGTAGATGGCTTCGTTACTTCTCCGTTTGATTGGTGCCATTCTGAAGTTGTGTTTGTAGAGCAATGAAATGGGAAGGTGGCCTCTTTGATATTTTTGAGTAATGTGTCTGGTGCACGGGTGTCGGTGTTTTGCAACCCTGAGCTATGACGAGGAACTACAATCACGATCTAGTTAATTCATTAAACATTAATATACATAAGGGCGACTGTATTTTGAGGAAGCTCTCTAGAGTCTAGAGCACTTCCCGATGAAGATATGAGTGATGCTCTTTAAAGTATCAAGCAATTTTCGGTGAAGATATGGCTTTGTTAGAGAGAAATTACGTTTTGGCTTTTTGTTTCTTTTGTCCCCAAGAACTCGACCACCTGTAGAAGATTGGATCTTGCTTATTTTCTGTCTGCCAGGAAAGCCTTTCCGTTAGTTTCTTTTATGTTAAGCTACCCTTTTAGTTTCTGTCTGTCGTTTTCCTTATTCTCTGTCTTTCAAATGAGCTATCTCCTATTTCTCGTTTTTCAGATAGTGTACCCCTCTCTCCATCTGAAACACTTACGGCGATTGGTCTGAGTTGACTGACTTTCCTCGAGGGGTTTCTCAAATAATGCTCTCAGGCAGACATATATGTTATTCAGGTTCCTCTGCAGAGCCTTTCTACTCCTTCTCATCTACGTTCATAGCATCTTCGCCCTCCTTTTTAACTTCCGTCTCCTACGTTTTGGTTTCCTCTTGTATTTCCTCGCCGTCTTTCGTGCCGGTCTCTGCCTCTGATTTTTTCAGTTCAAACACAGCTTCATTGGGATTCTGCCATCTTTTAACCATATCATTCATCAAAGTATTCATAAAATCAGGATTCACGATTGATTTGCGAAACTCTGGAGACTGTAATAATGTCAATATATGTAAACAATTAGGATAGACCAAATATTTTGCGTATTCGGGTTGTCTCCAGTAATTCAAATAGTCAAGATAATTCAAAAACTCTTCATTAGCCAAGTAGTCATTCTGAGCCAAGTAGTTAAGATACGGAATGTTTGTTAGTGATTGAACAAATTCCATTTCAATCTCCCATCTTGTGGGCAACGGGTCAGCCATGATGGAGGATAAAAAGATTGAACTCGGTGAATTTTTCATCCCAAAAAAATCCGCCGCGATTCCATACAGACAAAAAAGGTAAACAGTTATCTATATAATTGAGGTGTCTGCTCATTCTCTCTGTTCTCTTGCTTTTTGTCTGAATAGTAATCTGACATCGTCTTCAGTCTGTGAAGTAATTTTTTGTCTGAAAGATAACACTTCATTTTGAGAAATTCTTCTTTGTTATTAATCCGGGGAGAATTCGTTTTTGTTATTTATCTGAGAGATCCTTCTTTGTTAATCATCATGTCAGGTAACTCAGCAAAACGGCAGTTGGCGCTTGAGAAAGAGCTTGCCCAATTGGTTAAGGTGAATGCTGCTGTTGACTCTATGATCTCTACCATACAACAATCACAAATCAATATTCAAAAAACAAAAGAATCAACCGATCATACGGGGAAGTTGCTAGAAGATTGGATAAGAATATTATCACAAACGAGTTTCACAAATGAAATATTAAATAATCCTAAATGGAACGGGAAATATGGAAACGAAGAAGAGGAAGAGATGGATCTCGAAACTAAGCTAGATCAAGAACAAGCACTTATAACTGAGTTGAAAAACTTGGAGAATGAAAATAGTCATTTATTGAAGAAAATTAATGCTAAAGAACAACATGAGGCACAAGATTCTCGAACAAGAGAATTGGATAGTAGAAGACAAAGAGACTTGGGATTGGGATTTAGAAGAAGAATTGGGAAGTAGACAATCGTCAGCAAGGTAGTACTATCCTACATGGTAGTGAATGCGAGCTCACAATTGTTCACAGAAGTGGTGAACGAATCAACTAGAAGAAGGAGGAAGAGAGGTAGCCATGTTCTAAATTTTCTAATAGCTTTCCTCGTTGAACACAGAAGCAAGAATAGCAGATTCAGTTCCAACCTGTCTCTGTTATCAGATGCTCAAGGATGTAACAATTCGGTATCAAGGAAAGACTTACACTAAAATCATCTCTGGTTTAACTCTTTCAGAGAATCGGCATTCAGTTAGATAATGTCTAAGACAAACGGGTGCTAGATACGCCGTGTACATGTACAAAAATATATTTTCTAGAAATAAATAAAATAACAGTCATCAGTAGAAGAATTAAAACAAAAAAAAAAAAAAAACAGTCTACTTGAGAATACTGGTGATCAAGTCACTGGCATCAACGGAGTCCCCTTCTTTGATCATGATTTCTCCAACTTTACCCGATACTGGAGCACTAATCACCATTTCCATCTTCATTGCAGACAAAACGGCAATTGGATCACCTTTCTTAACATCATGATGAGGTTTGACACGAACTTCAATAACAACTCCAGCCATTGGGGCACCAACATCATTAGGCTGGGCAGCTTTTGGTCTGGTTTTGGTCTCAACAGAAACTGTTTTATCGTCAACGGTAACCGATCTCATTTCCCCATTCAATTCAAAGAAAACTTCACGAGTACCAGTTTGTTGGCTGATTTCACCAATAGCTAATAATTTGATAATCAAAGTTTTACCTTGTTCAATATCAACCACGATTTCTTCATTGATTCTGGCTGGTTTCAAGAAATGTCTGGTTGGTAAGACTGACAAATCACCGAATTTCTCCAAGATTTGACGGAATGCTTCGTAAACTTTTGGATACATGACATAACTAGCAATATCACATTCTCCAATAGATCCATTACCAGAAGAACCACCGTATCTTGAGTTCAACTCTTGTTTAATTGAGGCGAAATCAATTGGTGGTAATGTCAAACCGGGTCTCTTGTTTAACTTGGCACGCTTATTACCCAAGACATTGGTTCTTAATGGCTCGGGAAATCCTCCGTATGGAGTACCCATTAAACCTTCCATGAAATCCAAAACGGAGTCAGGGAAATCCAACTCGGATGCTAAAGTATTAACGTCTTCTTCGTCCAAGTTATTAGCCACCATAAATTGGGCTAAATCACCAACAACTTTGGAAGTTGGCGTAACCTTGACAATGTCTCCCAATAATTGATTAGCAATCTTATAAGTGTCTTTGGTTTGCACCCATTTTTCTCCCAAGCCCAATTGTTGAGCCTGGAATAATAAATTGGTCAATTGACCACCCGGGATTTCATGTTGATACACTTCTGGATCAGGCCCTTTCAAATCGGCTTCGAAACAAGAGTATAACAATCTCATTTGGGCCCAGTAGTTATCGATTTCACGCACTAAACTATCGTCCAATCCGGTGTCTATTTCTCCTTCTAATGAGGCTATTAATGCACTGATAGATGGTTGAGAAGTCATTCCGGACATAGAGTTGGATGCAGCATCAACCACATCAGCACCAGCTTTGGCAGCAGCGGACATGGAAGCAACCCCGGTACCAGCAGAATCGTGGGTATGGACATGAATTGGCAAGTCTGGGTAACGAGCTCTAATTTCACCAACCAAGATCTTGGCAGCTTGTGGTTTCAAAGTACCGGCCATATCTTTGATACCCAAGAAATGAGTACCCATTTCGACGATTTTATCAACCACATCCAAGTAGTATTGCAAGTTATATTTCTTACCTGGTTTTAACATGTCACCAGAGTAACAAACAGTAGCTTCAATAACCCCACCAGCTTTTCTAACTGCTTCGACACCAACCTTCAATTGGTCTAAATCGTTCAAAGCATCAAAAACACGGAAGATGTCAACCCCATTTTCTTTGGCTTGTAAAACGAATTGATCAATGGCATTATCAGGTAATGAAGAATAAGCAACACCGTTGGCACCTCTCAATAACATTTGAAATGGAATGTTTGGTACCAATTGACGTAATTTACGTAATCTGACCCATGGATCTTCGTACAAGAATCTCATACAGACATCGAAGGTGGCACCACCCCAGCATTCCAAGGAGAAGGCACCGCTCAAGGCAAATGCGGTGCTAGGAGCAATGTTTAACAAATCAATGGTTCTAACTCTGGTGGCCAACAACGATTGATGGGCGTCTCTCCAGGTAGTATCGGTGATCAAAGTACCTTTGAATTTATGAACTTTTTCAGCGAATTTAGCTGGACCTTCTTCCAAGAGAACTTGTCTCCAACCTCTTGGGACCATTAAAGGGTCGACATTAACATCGATTTTGATGCCGGTCTTAGGGTCATGTAAGTCGGGAACCAAAGGTTCGGTGTCTAATTTAGGAACGCCAATTTGACCTTTAATGGAAGAACCATTAACTACCAAATCACCCAAATAGTTCAACAATTTGGTGGCTCTGTTTTGCGAGCTAATCATTTGGAATAATGAAGGAGTGTCGTCGATGAACGTGGTCCAACAATTACCGTTGATGAAGGTTTCGTTAGTCAATAAAGCCAAAAGAAAAGGAATGTTTGTTTTCACTCCTCTGATTCTGAATTCAATCAAAGCTCTCAACATCTTTCTCCGGGCGATTTCAAACGTAGAACCGGAACAGCTACATTTAACCAACATAGAATCATAATGAGGGCTAATGATTGAACCAGCAAACCCGTTACCACCATCCAATCTGACACCATTACCACCAGCAGATCTGTAAACTTCGATTTTACCGGTATCGGGTTGGAAGTTTTTGGCGGGGTCTTCGGTGGTGATTCTACACTGGATAGCGAAACCTCTGGTAGTTATTTTGTCTTGTAATAAACCCAATTGCTGCAAGGAGGCCCCGGCAGCAATTTGGATCTGAGCAGCCACGATATCGACGCCGGTGATTTCTTCGGTGATGGTGTGTTCGACCTGGATTCTGGGGTTGATTTCGATAAAGTAATGACGGTTTTGCTCATCAACCAAGAATTCAGCAGTACCGGCGTTTCTATAGTTGGCGGACTTGGCCAAGGTCACTGCATCGGTCAAGATGGCATCACGGACCGACTTGGGTAAGTTTTTCGCAGGAGCGATTTCCACCACTTTTTGATGTCTTCTTTGCACGGAACAATCACGTTCGAACAAGTGGATGACATTGCCGTAGTTATCGGCCAAGATTTGCACTTCAATGTGCTTTGGTTTGTCCAAGAATCTTTCGATGAAACAAGTACCGTTTCCGAAGGCAGTTTTGGCTTCAGAGGTAGCTCTGTTGAAGGCATCTTCGATGGAATCACCTTCACGCACCACTCTCATACCACGGCCACCACCCCCGAAAGCAGCTTTGATGATAACGGGGTACCCGTAGGTGTTGACGAACTCAACGGCCTCGTCCACGGACTCAATTGGCCCCGGGGTACCGGGAACAACAGGCACGTTGTTGGAGATGGCCAAAGTTCTGGCGCTGACCTTATCACCGACGGCATCGATGGTTTTGTGGGAAGGGCCAATCCATGCAATGCCGGCTTCTTCAACTTTTCTGGCGAACTCACTGTTTTCAGAGAGGAATCCGTACCCAGGGTGGATCATGTTGACGTTGTGGAATTTGGCGATCTTCAAGATCTCGTCAATTTGCAAGTAGGCGCCCACAGGAGTGTACTGGTTCTTCTTACCGATGGCGTAGGACTCGTCGGCCTTCAATCTGTGCATGGACAATCTATCTTCGTGGGAGTAGATAGCCACGGTTTGCATTGACAATTCGTGGGCGGTTCTGAAGATTCTGATGGGGATCTCACCACGATTGGCCACAAGAATCTTGTTCATGGGGCCCAACACGGTAGAGTCCCGTCTCATCTGGTTGATTTTGACCTGATCATTGGTACCGACCGATAATAGCGAAGTCATATCAATTGCGAGGGAGGGGGGAGAAGAAGTTTGATAAAAAAAAAAAAAGAGAAAGAGCTAAATTAAGGGATGGAGTAAAGGAAAAGAGGGTGTGAAAAAAAAAAGGTTTTGGGAATAGCAGAGTTATATATGTGAAAGCAAATTCTGAAGACGACAAAAAAAAAAATAAGGTAGTTAACTACCTTTTGTCTCTCGGTCTCTCTCACTATATACAGTAATCTGTATGTCGAGTGATGAAACCAGGTTAAAATGAGTCAAAAAACAGTCGACCTCACACATTTTCTTATTAGATGATTCAAATTTCGGAGTACACAAAAAGCAACCCCCGAAAAAAAAAAATTAGAAAGCGGTTTACGGTCGAATGAGGATACGAGCAGCAAGACAGCAGCCACTACGGGAAGAACCACCATATACGGCGCAAGCTCCACCCCCAGACCCGTCCCATTGACAATTACGGGTAGATGGACGAAGCAAAGACACTCCATTGGCACAATTGTCAGGTCTTCCTTCTACCCATGCGATGGCCTAGGATGCATGAGCGGAGTGAGTTGTGCAATGGAGTTTGATTGCCGCGAGGTCGTGCCGGGGCCAAATCTGGGGTAATATGATTGGCTGAAGATTGAATGGGCCGGGGATATAACTCCATTTCGGTTCAATTTTGCATCGAGCCAAAGTGGGCCGAAGTGCTGGTGATTCAGCTCCAGAGACTACAAGTAGACGAGGACTCCCACGGATGACAAGAAAAGCAACGAGGGTTTTACGTAATCGTTTACTTTGTGAAGAGTTTTCGTTCTTATAGAAGAGTTCAATGTTCAATGCATTCACTCTCGGCCTGTTCTGGTCCTAGTACACTATGGCGCACTCTCGGCCTGTTCTGGTCCTGGTACACTATGGTGCACTCTCCGACGAACAATGGTACCTGGTAAGCAATGAGTCACGGGATTGCTATTCATCGCTATAAAAATCTCCTATCCGCGCTGTGACCTGCTGCCATCGGACGGCTCTTCTACGAGAATGGTACGACTTCAGTCTTGAGGCTAATTATTGGGTGATCTTTTTTTGACCCTGATTAGATTAGCGCTTATAAATTTTATTTTGCAAAATTTTTCAAATTATTGCGAAAAAAATTTTCCACACCACGTTATCTTCCCCGTTATTTTCCTGTCACCTTATAAAGACATATGAAAATCCTGTAGTTCTTGCTTTTCAGTTTTCTTTTCTTTCTCTTCAATTTTCTTTTCTTTCTTCTCTTCTTCTTCTTCTTACTTCACTGTAATTGATTATTTTATTATGTTAGCAAGATCATTCTCTACTGGAACTCAGCTCTTCTTCAAAAAAGAATCCGTAACTCAATTCAATAACGTCTTAAAAGCTGCCTCGGGTAAAGGTTCGACCCCAAAAAAATGGCAACCAACCAACGGCAATTCGTTCAGATCGTTTGCTGAATACAGATTGAAAGTCACCAACCAATCTCCTTTGGCTATCAAATCAAAATCAAAAAACTAAAACTAACGGGCTTATGACATATTTACGGTATATTAGGTATAGGAAAAATATAAAATCTTCCAGGTGAAGTATTTTTGTAGCTAAACCCCGGTTCAGGCACGGATTTCAACGGCTTTAACCAGTCCCCTCCATGAGTCTGCTTAGTGATGTTCGGATCTAAGATATGGTGCACGGGTGTACTCCCATGTGGCAGGAAATCTTTTTTTTTTATTTGAGGCTTATGCTATGTTTTGCTCTCTCACGTGATATGGCGCGAGATGTACCCTGTCAAGGCCTGCTTCATATAAACCTTCAACTGTGGATATTAAAGTCAGATATATATATCCTTCCAGTAACAACCGTTATGAAAATTTTTCGTGAATACTCTTCAACGAACAATGGATCAGCAAACTTCCTCTGCTCTTTTGGAGCAATTGGTTTATCTCGATAATTTCGTATCTAACCCCACTCACGATGAGTTGACTCCTAATCTTGATATCGATGGTCAACTATCAATGGATTTAGCTGCGTTCGCTGATGATTCGTTTATTTTCCCCGACGAGGATAAAAAAAACGATAATAATGACGACGATAATGATAATGATAATGACAACCACAACCACAACCACAACCAAAAGGATGAAAATAGTCTGAATAATCCAGATTATGACTCCATACCTTTAGCCCCAGGCCCGGTACCATCATCGTCTAGTGGGTCTTCGAAACATGATAGTCCCTTGAATTTGTTAAATGCAAATCTAGATAATTTACCCAAATTCCCCGTACCTCCAGGTGCTAAGAATTCATTGGAATCAGTGGGTCTTTCTAAAAATCAAATTGACCTATTGAGTGCACTTGTTGCTCAACATCAGTCAAGTCTTGGCAACTATGTCCCTCAAAGTAAAGTTCCAACTTTATCTACCCAATCCCTGCTTTCCCCTGTAAGACAACATAATTTTATCTCCGGCATAGAGAATGATTCATCTTCAGCATCTTCTTCCACAACAGTAACTCCTAATTTCTCGTCTCTGCCAAATCTCGATAAGAGGCGAAGAAATACTGCTGCAAGTGCTAGATTCAGAATCAAGAAAAAAATCAAAGAAAAGCAAATGGAAGATAAAATTTCTAAACTCAATGAGTTGGTAAAATCTTTCGAAAATAAAATCTCAAATCTTGAGATGGAAAACAAATTGTTGAAGAATTTAATTATAGAGAAAAGTAGTCAAAAGTCGGATAATGAATTAAGTCTTCTAAAACAACGGGCCAAATTAAATTGATTTGAACGGTTAAAATTAGGACTAAATTGATTTAAAACGGGTTAGACTAGAGTGGACTAAATTAAAGTGGTGCTGGACTCAAATATATATTTACAAAGACATAAAACGAGCAAAAAGCAGGTTATATATAAAAGAAGTATAGAAAAGTTTCGATTTCCAAAACGGGTTTTTAGGATTATAGGACTGGATGTTTGATTTTATCAAGTTATTGTAGACCACAAAGAAAATGTGGAAGGAAGAACATGAGGAACAGAAGTATACGGTAATTGCGAGTCACGGGTTTCTTATGGGAGTGATATTTATGGCCAAGAAGTTGTAGGTCTCAATAAATAGAAGTTTAACGAACAAAGCATCAAAGATGAAGCTTCAAATTCACTTCAAATTTTTGAATTCGAGACCACTTCAGCTACGTAGAGCATGGAAGACTATAGCTCAAGTTGTTGTTTCTAGTTAGAGGGTTTACTATCGTTGTTACCGTCACATGTTACCGTCACAATTCTGGCAACTACAGCAAGTAGTAAAGCTGTCTCTAATTTTGCCACCATCATGCACTATAGTAGACCAATTTTTGATATGTTGATATGTTGCTTTTTTACATAGAGTTTTTTACATCTTTGAACAGAGAAAACTATCTTCATGCATTTCTGTAGGGCTACCAGTTTTGAATCAAAGTTCATATCTTACTTTGTAAGCTACAAGCTTACAAATGTAAACTGAGGGAGATATTAGTATATGAGTAATTATGGACTTGAATAGTAGAACCAGATTTTCTTCTCTTGGACTTTGAAAAAAATGCAGTTGATGACCTCTATACTGTATAGAATACTGCTTTCGAGGTATTTGTAGTAGAATCATGAATGGTAACTATAGAATTATATGAGGGTAGTTACTGCAAAAAAATCAATTTTTAGTTGCAATTTTTTGCTTGTGGTCCTTTTTGCAGCCACTATAAATATATACAGAAACTCCCCAGTTTGTTTCTTATCTTGACACACTAATATTCGCTGTTATGGAAATTGCTAGCTCGGCTCAATGTATAAACACTGACGCCTTCATGGCGGATGATATGAATTACCTTGAGTCCTTCCCTCGCTTTAGAGATATAGATGACAACAAAATTTACATTGAGGATGCCAACTTAGACTCTGTTTTTGAAGAATACTTAGCTATGGAAGTAGATACTCAGGTGCCAAATACACCAGTTTCCTCCACTCAAAGCTCTGATAGACATCGTGCTATGTGCCAACCCATTGAGTCTACAGGGGACACTGCTGAAAGCATGCAACCAAGGTTCACTCTTATTGCTGAAATTAAACGGCAGGTTGAGGTCCAAAAAAAAGCTAAGGCTGCAAAAGCAGAAAGGCAAGCTGAGGCCGAGATAAAGGCTGAAGCCCAAAGGCAAGCGGAAGCTTTTACTAGGGAAACGAATCTTCATCGCGTTCTTGACTCTGTGGATGAGATTTTCAACTCCATCAAGAATGCAAACTACAACATCAATGATTCCATTGATACTTCCTTACTTATTCCCCATGACTCTAGCCAAGCATTCAGTCATATCTCCTTCCAAGACTCCTTCAACCATGAATTTTCCTATGGGATACAACCTCATTCTCGTCGTTCGTCAATTAATCTGTTGTTTGACGACGACATTAAATCTCTTCCTAGTGTTCACGAGTCTCGTCGTAACTCCGACGAATACAAGCCCTGTAATACAGGCATGGTTGTAAGAGGGAGTAAAAATAAGTGTGGTAAGTTGTTTGAGTTTGACTACTCCAAATACGATATCCCCAGCATCTTAGAAGATGGGGCAGGATTAGTTAATACTGCAAGATTCGATTGCTTGGATGAAAAAAAAGTGATGAACAGCCAAACATCATTGATAGAGCTTCAGTCACAAACCACCTGTAAAATCACTCGTACTAGATATCTAAGATCAATTTCAGATTTCCATAGAATTAAGGAGGATCATAAGTTGATTATTTACGAGTCCAACAGAAGTTTCTCCATCTCCAAACCTTATGAGTATCAGATCGTTAGAAGCCAGATTGACCATTCCAATGGGCTTCCGTTCAACCAAACGAGAGCAGGTTTATGCCCTTATTGTCCTGAAGTTAAATTCTTCAACATTAAAAACTCCAGTTACTCTCAACATATCGCCAGTAATCATGGTGTATTCCCAGATAACTACTTGGCACCCGAGCCTTATAATTTTGGTACTTATAAGATTAAGAAATCGAGTGAGCATAGAAAGACGATGTCTCATGAAAGAGAAAGAGACGGGGTTATTTGTCCTGTCTGTCACGATATCATAGAAGCTAACTGTTCTAAGGTAACTAGAAATGCAAGGCCATTGATGGGTTACTTAAGGCACTTCAAACAAGTTCATAGAAAGGGAAAACCTGGTGTGGACCCTCAAAGGTTCTTTCAGGAGGTGTCAAAAGCATTCTGAGGTACTGATAACCCCGTTGTATTTTGTTAATGATTGATTTATATTACGCTATAATGTCTATTAAAGAAGTTTTCTCAGGTACTGATGTTTGTACGGGCGATTGATTTTGTTGATGATCGATTTATATTACACTATAATGTCTATAAAAGTTTCAGTGACTAAAAAAAAACTTTCGTCTATAAGCAACACAATTAAAAAAGTCTATTCTTGTTCATCGTTTGAGTGTCTTCTAATTTTAAATTTCTTAACGGTTTTTTTCCAATTTACATATTCATGATTTTTGAGGTTTTCTACAATTGAGCCGAGGGATGATCCTCTCGATGATGACGAGGAAGGAGCAGAATTATGCCGCGATGAATTGTGATCGGATAATATAGAAACTGGGGTGTGTTGTTGGGGCTGATGATTATTTTCGTTATACTGAGACAAATTAGATTCATTGAGGGTGTTTATTTGAGCCAAATCATCTTCAATGACATTAGAAGAGGAACGGGGAATGATTTTATTGAATGGAGGGTACGAATCATTGAATTCTGGAGGAACAATTTCAGATTTTCTCCGATAGTTGTTTGCATTATTGAGATTTGATGATTTTATGTATTTGATGAATTCATTAAAAGAATCATGGAGGAGTTCGAATATCATGGATTTAATTTTGAGTAAATTTGGTATGGAGGGGATAACGTCATAGTTGAATTGATTTTTTACATGACACGGAATGTTAATTTCTTTCAATGAATCCTCAAGGAGGAAATTCTTATAAATCAACTGCCAATTTATAAGACGATAGTCACTTGAATCAGTTTCACCTTCCAATAACTTGATGAAATTGTTAAGTTCAACGATGAATTCTAAATTCTCTAAACAATGTGATAAACTTAAAAATTTGACGAAGTTCACTCGATTATATGGTGTGTTACACGATTCAATAGTGTTTTCCAACACATCATCAAGCGTAGGGATAATGAGAATAGTTTTGGAGGAGTTAAGACTGTAGTTGAATGTTGGTGACTCTGGGGTCGTTATTATGGTGCTTGGTATGGTACAATCTATAGTTCCAGGTTCTATGTTGGAATCTTTTGTATTTTTATGGGAACTCATCAATGGTGGTAAGCGGCTACTTGTAAAGCCATAGTTTATGGGATATGTCTATAATATTTAGTTTAACGTAACAAATACACGAAAGAAAAATTCACCGAAATTACTATCTAATTATTAATAACCGAGATTAGTACCTATCTGTAATTCTGTAATTAGGGTTTAATGTAGAAGTAATTAATCTCGCACTTTCAGAGAATAATTTTCGTAAAATTCAGGACTGATGAGGTTATTTTTTCGATATTTTGTGCAACTTTGAACCTTAGAGGCAGCGGGTGGCAGATGAAACTCGTAAGAAGAAGGCAATTAAACCTAAACAATATCAAGAAAGATGTATATTGAAATCTATGTAGGAGCAGGAAGTGGGGAGAGAAACAAATAACTGTGGTCACGATATATCATGTGCACATCACGTGACTTGTATTGTTTAATAAATGGTGCACGGGTCTCCTTGTTGTTATGGGAGGAGATGGGGGTTGGATTACATGACCAGGTGTTGAGGTCCATGACGATGGTGGAGATGTAATGAGGTGATAGCAGGTTTCTGGCCATTAAAATCAGACATAATATTGAAACCATCTAAGTATTATGTTCACATGTCGGTAGTGACCCATTTGCTTTTATTTTTCAAGGTTTTTGATGTTAGTCAGTATGGCATGGTATATGAGGATCAAAACGATCGAGGCAAATCCAAATGCCAACACCACGTTGTTCAATTGGTCGTCAGTAATCATGGTTTGAGGTACTTGAACAGTAGTTTGAAAAAGAAAGTTGAGCTGTCAAGTTGTTCGTTTTTCCATTGTGCTCGCTCTCACAAAACCCGTGCATACCACATCCCAATATTTCTAACTTTGCTAACTAAGCTGCTTAACCAAATTGTTTGCATTCAAAACCTATGAGTCGGCCACCTAGATCGCTTGAGGAGTACTTGTATCAGTTATTGGTGAACTCTCATGGATTCAACAATTTCGTGAGAAGAATCCATGCCAAGATCAACAGAATTCCCTACTACGAGCCTAATTCCACCTACAACCATGAGAATATGAAGGTAGTTCACAGCTACAAACCTACAACATTTCATAAGTTAAACGCATTTAAAATCATCTGGATTGATGAAATGAAGCGTTCATTCCACCTCAAAAACTAAAAGCTGCATTTTACGTCTTACTTGAAATTTTGAAGATCATAAAAGCCTCCAGAATATTAGCTGTATAGATGGCTATAAAATTTTATCAACGGAGAACCATAAGTGGACAACTGCTGCAATTCTGAATATGAATTGCACTCCAAGTCAAAGCACTCCATATTATACCGACATAATATGAGCTTTGAAAATTTCGAAGTTAGTGATTTTTCAAAATAGAACTAGAGCAACTGGTTTGTAACAACACTATTATCGAATTTTGATCAGAAGAAATAATGATAAAATGAAATAGAAAATCTCTCTGAAATAGAAAATCTCTTCTCTCTAATGGCTCAGCATATCAATTTACATTTCAGAAACAAGGTACAAAGAAAATACTTTATTTATAATATATTATTAATCATTACATAACTACATACTTAAACCTTTGACTATTTGTTAAATCTTCTGTAGTTCTTCCCTAATTTACTTTTGGTAACTTTATCAAAAGCAGCTCTATGAGATAAAGACACATTGTCTTCACTAGCAACTATAACATCGTTATGAGATTCGAATTTGAAGTTCTCAGCAATAATTGTATTTTGATGCCTCTCAACCGAATAACACATAGTAGGATCTTTCCTTTTTATTATATCCCTCAATGACCATGAAATAACATATGGACCCGTCGATGTAACAATAGCGGTTTCTTTTGCGGTGATACTGGTATCAAAGTATGCCTTAGTGAATGACATCTTGGTAGAGCCCGTTTCCATTGCCATTTGTGCAAAATGCTCGGGCTTAATAGTGATGTGAATTGGTGCCGGTTTTTTGTCGGCATCGAAAAACTTGTCAAAACCTAACGAACCTGAATTCTTTTGACCATCCGGGATGCTGGTGCAAATTAATGTCAAGAACGATTCGTAGGTTACTAATAACCACTCACCATCTTTGGACACATTAATTCCCACTTGTTTAGATCCGATTGATGGTAAGACTGTTTTAGCATTCTTTCCAAGTTTATTGTATAATCTTATTTCTCCCAGATCAGAACCAATGGCGATTTGCCCTCCTTGTGTCGTAGCAATATGCCTCAAACCAATATTCTTGGTTTTGTAAGATTTGAATGTATCGTCTTGAACGATCTTAGATCCTGACATTCTAGGATCAATACGGAACATGCTGTTGGATCCGGTACCCAACATGGTCGCTTCACTAGTAAGTTGGGAGAACTTAGAGCTAGGAGCAAACGAAGTAATTACATCAACACCACTGCCTTCAACATCCCATTCTTCGACAACTTTCCCGTACTCAAGATCTGCTTTGTATAATTTATTCTGAAGAGGAATATCATCTTGTAAAACCATAAATTGATCACGTTGATGCAATACCAAATTCTTGGGGACAAGTGACTTACCTTTAGAATTTTTCAATGAAGCAATAGTGGTTTCATACCGTATTCCATCTTGTCTATTACTGAACACCCCCAATTTTTCACCTCTAGTAACAAATGATCGATCATTGGCAATACCCACCGTTAATGATGAATTCTTATCTTTTTTACCTTTGAAGTTGGTCTCATAGTTTCTCTCGTCTTCATAATCACCGTATTCGTCATCTTCGTCATACTCGTCAACGAAAAGCTTTCGAGTAGACTTATCTCTGATGTTCGAGTTTATGAGTATATCCATCTTACTTTCGTCATCTTCTTCTTCGTCTGAGTTGGAATTTTCTTCTTCACTTGAATTTTCTGTTTCTGTATTGTTGAGAGCCAACCTGGAAAAGGCGTCAATTAAATATTCCTTATCGGCATCTGTGTAAGACTCTCCCAACTCTTTTCTGTTTAAGCCTTGCCACAAATATCTTGAAACAACCTCCTTTACTTCTTTCAACTGTTCTAAAGTATCAAATTTGAGGAGCCACGACTGAGAAGACACTTTATTATCAGATGATACCACAAAGTAATTGAAGACGAAAGATACAAATTTCTCGTCAAACAATTGACATAAACTCAGATCAATGGGTGCATTCAAATAGCCATTAGGAATTTTCACTATCATATAGTATTTCCATTTTTCAGCTTCTATGATTTTGGCCCAGGTCTTGTCTTTTGGGGTATTAAGTACAAAAGTGGTGGAATCCGGCACATATAAATGAAGATCAAAATTTTTGAACTCATAGACGGTTTTACCTTTCACCTCCGGGGCATCACTAAATTCGGTGGCATCGTGAAACTCCTCATCAGATTCAACTTCACCTTCTGCCTCGCTTTCATCTTCGTAGTAGTCATCTGAGTAATTTGACTTGTTATGCAAAGTTTTGAGCTCATCAAACTGGGCTTGTTCCAGCTTAGGATCATAAATAAATTCCTGTAATTGTTCCATATTATTGATACCTAATGAGCTCGTCTGGTACTTTTGTTCATAGATAGACTTAAAAAGACAAAGAATGAAATTATTCACTTCATTTATTTTAACGTCTCCATCGATAACAAATTCGAATTTATCTCCTATGTCTCCATTCATATCATTCCAACTTATAGCTGTCAACCCATCAGGTTTAGTGTTATAATATAATTTGAGTTCTTCACTGATAGTAAACGTCCATTCATCTTTATTATTCAACCCCTCTTCATTATTGACGTTCTCTTCTTCATCTTCTTCTCCATCACTATCGTCAAAGTCATGTGACCCATTTCCCAGAAGCTCTCCCTCCTGATAAGCCTTAACAATACACAATTGATAGTAAAATGGAGTTGTGGTTTGGCGAATTGAAGCGAATGCATCATTATACAAACACTCCCGTTCCCCTTTAGGGGATTGAGGCGATCTAGTAAGAAATAGCTTTCCTGAAGGTATCAGGGCCACTTCATCAGTAGCAGTAGTGCCGATAATCTTCTTCAAAAAATTCATCTTCCCGCTCCTTTGGATTGGTACTTTCTAACTGTCAATGCCGCTTCTCCCAAAAGAATTTTGGTAGAAGAATTGGCGATGAAATGGTGACTTATAGACCTGTTTATGTGGCGGAAATCAATGTACTTTTTTTTTTGTGTTGTCATTATCTAAAAAAGATGACCCTCCATGCAGGACCCACTTGATATCAAACATCCGTACCTTTTATAAGAATTTCTGCTAACAAGTTCACTTGAATCACTATTACCTGGTCACTGGGTTCTAGTCATATCCCAAAGCATGTCTTGTACCAGTATTCTCATATTCATCCAGTCCCTAGGTCGGTAGTCTGACATTTTTCTTGGATTGATGTACTTTCCATGGTTGCAACTTGCAAAACTGTCCACGCACGACTCTTCTTATAATTTATGTATGGATTTTTTTCACCCATCTGCTTCAACTGCAAAGATAATGTTCAGTCTAATCGGACTTCGAGGTTTACGAGCTGCTCATTTTTCGTTGCTGTTAGAACTCCGACAACCATTCAGTACCTCATATATTTTAGGTAGCTCCAAAATCCTTGACGATAAAGTTAAACAGAAGATACAGCATGCAGAAAGTGAAAAATTAAAGAAACAACCGGAATGGATGAAGCGGACACAGGCAGTCAAGAAGAAGTATGGAAACTGGAATCCCACAAGAAAGATCTCTTATCAGCAAATGCAAGATATTCGAGACTTGAAGGTTAAAGCACCACATTTAAGAACCATTGATCTTGCTAATCACTTCAAAATGAGTCCCGAAGCCATCAGAAGAATCTTGAGGTCAAATTGGATACCCAACGATGAGGAACTAGACCGCAAGATTAGAACTGCAGAAAAACGAAAGCAAGAGGCAAAAGGTAAAAAGCAAGAATCAAAGAGTAGAAGGGGGAATAATTTAAAGTCAAAATTCATGGTTGATGGCAAAATAATGTATGATAGCGACAAAAGTCATGGATTTTACAATAAAAACAAGCCAAAGGAATCTAACAAGGGCTACAAAGCAAAGAAGGGCTACAAGCCATACGTGGAGACGGTAGGAGATTTGATAGACTAATGAGTTATGACCTGTAAATAGAATAAAACATCCGTACATCTTTAACATAAAATCCTGTATATCGTATTTTTCCACCCGTACCTCTCTGGTATTACCCCACCGAGCCGAGGACCGATGGGAAAGAAGAAAGGTCCTCGTAGAAGAGAGCTCCAGACGCCAGCACTTGACAGAACCTCAGTTTTTGATGTCTGTGCCGATATTGACGATACCCGAAGGGGCTTATGACCTCAGCAGCTACACTTCGACTCCATTACAATACAACAGACGGCAATCTAGATTGCTTGCGTACTTGATCAAACTTACCCATGGATCTGCCATTGCCCTCGTCATTGTCTACATAATAGGGCTTTTCGTTCTCAAACCCTTATTAGAGACCAAAACGGAACGTCATTACGAGTTTCTAGAGTTCTTTCGGGGAAAGCTAAGAGACTGTTACCTCAACTTAGTAGGAAGAGTGAGTTACATACCTATTGTGGCTCTCAATAAGAATGGGAAGATGTATGCTGATGCTATAATTCAAACCGATGACTCGTTTAAAAGACCTGAAGATGCAGCTGAGATAAGTGACAAGCTTAACCAGACACAATTGTTGAAGAAATTGAAGAAGTTGAATAAAACCTTGGGTGAATGTACCTCATTCCAGGTAAGTGAGATTCCCCATTATAAAATCACCAACTTCTCCATCAAAGACTTCCAAAATAAGGCAGATATCGTGTATTTCAACAGTAATGATCTCTTTTCGGTGGATACACCCGTGACTACTAGCAATAAGTCCACCAAAGTGGACCCTACGAATGCCCGCAGAAAGAAGAACTTGTCTACAGAAATAAAAAACGACATCAGGAGTATAAAAGGGTTATTCATGAGTGGTCAAGCGTAAATATGCAGTCCAAATTCACTCGTTTGTTCAAGTGTAGAATTGAGGCCTATTTTACATACTAATATATCAATTTTACTAAGTGCGAAAAATCAAGAGCTTTTTGACGTTATCTACATAAAATTCTCCAATTCGTAGAAAACCACTAACAAAACCTCACACAGATGCCACCGGTTATACGAGATAGCGAGGAGGAGGAGCCATTTTCGGAAGATAACTCAGTCGGAGAATTCGAAGAAGATGAAACTGCCAAACAATATAGCCTGAAATACGCCAACGACTCTGAGTTGTCGGTCAGTGAAGATGAAAATGAGCATGATGTTGATGGTGGTGCATCTAGTGACGTTCCGGACACTTCTAGAATAAAGTATGATGATACCGAAGGTGATTTAGATGAAGAGGATGAAGAAGATGAAGAGGAGGAGGATGAAGAAGAGGAGGATGAAGAAGAACTAGAAGAATCTGAAGAAGAAGCTGATAATTACAAGCTCGAAGATCCTGATGAAGATATGGACGAGGATTTAGAATTACGAGATGATGATGAAGATGATATAAAGAGTTCTCCAAAGAAAGAAGCTCCAAAAAAAGCTCCGACTCTCAAATTAAAGCTTAGTAAACCTCCGGCTAATGAAGTACGTCATGCTCCAGTGAGGGAGACTCGAAAACGTCAATTAGGATTCTACGATGAGGGAGATGATGACGATGACGATGACGATGATGACGAAGAAGAAGGACAACTTTCCAAGCCAAGAACCAAGAAACTTAGGATACCTGAAAAACAGCTTCAACCGACGGATCTTGATGCTGATCTTATATTGACCGACGAAGAGACCGAATACAATCCTCACGCAAATCCCGATTTATCGAAAATGACGGAGAGACAGCGGGCCCGGTACTTAGAAGAAGCTGAGAGTGGGGATAAGAAGTTTGTTGAGCTTGGTGATAAAACAGCCAAGAAGCCAAAATCAACAAAACTCCAGGAAACCGAGGAGCAAGCAAAGTTGAGAAAAGCAGAAAGTGCACGTAGAAGGTTGGACTATAAGAACAAATTGATGGAAGAGGAGAAACGAGATACGCTCAATAAGTTGCTTAAGAGAAGAGCAGCAAAGACAAGAGAAGTACAAACTAACGACGGAGGAAATGATGGTGCTAAACTCATAGACAAGCCTAGAAGAGCCGAATTCCATCATCCAGCGTTGTTGTCGTGGAGAAATACCGAGACGGGGTCCTTATTAGGGCTTCCTGAATTAAAGCCTTAAAAACCCAGATTGGTATATTTTGATAGACGAAGTAGAAATGAGAGAGCACTGAAGTAATCTAAATAATGATTTGTATTGTAGATGTGTTGTATTGTAGGAGTGGAGGGTGGCTGATTATTTTTTCATATTTTGTCTGATTTTCACAAAATATGTCAATTTGCATTCAATCTACATAAAAATATCCAAATGTTTGAGACATTTTTTATGAAAAGTGAAAATTTCATAAAAATTCAACAAATTGTATAACCAGTGTGTTTTCTTTGTCTACCACCATCTTCTTCCCGTCTATTGTTTATATATTGCGAACAGTTACGTTGTTCCTCGGTTACATCTACAGCTCTACAATGGGCACTCTACTATTCATTTTTTCTATAAAAGACCCATGGTATGGCACTTAATATCTCAATCACTCTCCAGAACTCCTCTCATTTCAATCTGACGTCTAATTATCTAGGTAATGGTCAATCTACACATGTCACTGTTCCTCTATCCTTCAACCCTCTTGTAACTTCCTCTACTTCTTAAGCCTCCGTAGCTCCGAAGTCCTTCACTCTTCCACTCCACTCACTGCTTTCACTTCCACTTCTTACACTATGAGACTCATTTATTCCACCCTTGTTTCTCCATCCTTGTTTCGCCATCCTTGTTTCTCCAATTTTTTTCCTACCCGGCTCTCTTCCAGTTTCCTCCCACGACTGTTTTTCTCACCCATATCTTCCTCGGCTTTGTGATACATAATTGATCATAGCTTTTTTCACTCACATTTTTTTCTTTTCAGTATTATTTTACCATCACCTGTCCCAGCCGATAACCGACGTACTCTGGGATGAATGGGAATCTAAACATGATGAATATGTCGGGAATGAACATGTCAGGCATGTCCAACAACCAGGACATGTCAGCGATGATGCAGAATTTCACCAATAATAATAATAACAACCCATTAATGGATAATACAGGGAACAATGCTAGTCATGCATCACCACATCTCAATCAGAATCTTTTCAATAACCCCCAGGCAGCGAGAGCTGCTGCTGCCGCCCAATTCAACCAGCAGAGACTAAACCCCAATGCCGGTGGTAATGGTGCTGGAGGAGGAGGAGCTGGAGCTGGTGCTGGGGGTCAAATGAACGTTCCTCAACAACTCATGCCAAATCAACAACTGCCCCATCTTCAAAACCAAAGGCCTAGTTTTCAAAGATCAAACACCCAACAGACACAACCACCTCAACAGCAGCAGCCGCAACAACAGCAACAGAACGGTAAACAATTCCAACCCATGTCTGCTCCTTCGGGCCAGTTTCCTACTTCCAATAACCCATCAGCAGGCAATTCTACGGGACACACCCCTCAAATCAGTAGCCAGCCACAGCCGCAGCCCCAACTACAGTCGCAAATGCCTCCTCAACTGCAACGGGGGTCTGTTCTGAGTACTCAGGGCCCCAAAATCAGCGCTACTCCCATTCTCGCCCATCAACAACAGCCTACGCCCCAAGTACAACCACGAGGCCCGCCAATAATTCAAGCGCAATCACCCAGTACTGCTCCCGCTCCAGGACACATTCCTAACCCTGGAGCGGCCCCAAAACCAGCAGACCAATTCCAAAATGAGTTGAATGCTAAGATTTTCAAGAGAAACTTGGGAAATGCTGGGGCTATACGAATTCTTGATTTAATTGATCAAGTGAGTAGTGACGATATAGAATTCTTGTCCAACATCGATTACTGGCAAAGAATTGTGCAAATTTACTTCATCCCTACATCGATTTTACGCTTCACTACATCTTCTACTCAACCTCCATTCGCCAGCCAACAGAATCAAGATTCGGGGTATTTGGGGAGTGCATTCGCCAATATTAGACCTGGGGCCCCCCGTCAATTCGAACTTACTACTGCCACTGCTCCTCGGTTCTTTTTATCAAGCATCTTGGGGGGTAATTTGTCAAGATTTCACATCTCCTTACCGGGGCTTAAATTCCAAGTCATGAATAACGGATCTATTTTCATTGCTTCCAAGTTGAATATTCAGTATTACTATCTCGATGGTTCTTCTTCGACAGTGCATGGAACGGTAAAACTCTTGATGAGTAGAGAGTTCCGCTTCGAATGGATCGACTGTCATTGTTTGAATTATCAGAGCAATATAAGTTTTATTGGACTAGAGAAACTGTGGGCACAATTCATCAACAGCAACAATAAACCTCGAGGGAAAGTTAACGGAAAAGATGACGAAAACAAACGTCAACAAGAGTTTTTCCTGTATTTATATGAAAATTCAGAGTCGGTAAAATATTCACAGAATTCGGGTATAAGTGAACAGGCTATGAGAGTGATGCAAGTGGGTGACACCATGTCGCATCTTCGATCATTGATGGCGTTTTCAGTAGTGAACAATATCGGGTCTCCATTGAAAGCAATGGAGTTATTCATGGCCAGGTCTAATACTCAAAGAGCTTCGATTTCCAATGGGGCACCCCGGGTGGGGCCTAATGGTATGATTCCTGCAAATCCAAGCACCGGTAATGGGACGATAAACGGGTCTACATCGTCGCCATCACCGCACACTCTTACTAACCCTAACGACCCTAAAGCAACCGGGAGTAAGAAACGGAAAATGAGTAGCAGTAGTCTCTTAGGAATGGAGAACAAGCAATTGGGAAAACTCCAGAGAAAGAAGTAAACAAGGAGAAACCCAACCCAAGAAGAAATTTCAAGCGGATACAACAGCTCCTGGAAGAAATCGAATATAGAATGAGAACTTCCTGTCTTCATAAGAGAACCCTGTGCATGTGACTATCGAGCTGTTCACGTCCAACAGCCTAGGTTTAATCTCATTTTACATAAGGAGACTTGGACTTAGCTAAAGGAGAATAGAGATCGTCACCCAAAGTATCACATTTTGGCCTCAAAGCAAAGACTTCAACCCCTACCTCCTTTTATCAATTATTAGTGCTTCTTCCAACGTTTGCCATGTGCAAGCATCTGGTTTACGTTGCTGACATTTCACAGACAGTGTTCATTTTCATTGTCCCAGACATTTGTCCAGACATTTCATGGTCTTTTATTTCATTCAGATTTCATGGTCTTCTAGTTTCACAGGCTTTCTTCGATATGGCCTTTCGTACACTCATGTGTCGCTGAACATTTCAATTCTTTTCTGTATTTTCTCATTTCAAAACCAAATGTATTTTTATTAACAAGAAACAATCTTCCTAATAACTTGTTTTGTAGATTCCCATATACTTGCATCAACCTGGATGTGGGTTAATTCTCTCAAAAGGTTCGGTTATCTGGTAAGAGATTCCTTTTTCCTCCAGTGTTTGATTTTCTCTAGTTAAGAGAGAGCTGCAAACGAGAAAAATATAAAATCTCAGTCACTGTTCTTCCTCCGCGTCTCATACTACTCCATCAATAAACGCCCTCGACAGACGTCCTTGATAAACGTCCTCATGATATGACACTGACTGCATTAAACACCGATGTCGGTGATGATTCGGATATCAAGATAAGGAAGGCGAGCACTGAGAAGTTCCGGAGCGACTCTTCGTCTCCTCTCGCAGAACTACTACGACCAAAGACATTGGACAACTACATCGGACAGAAACACCTAATAAACGATGATAACGGATCAATAAAAAACTTCGTAAGACTCGGATATCTCCCGTCAATGATCTTATATGGGCCTCCAGGTGTAGGAAAAACTACCATAGCTCAAGTTCTCTCCCATGAAACAGGGTACGTGTTTGTGGAGTTATCTGCCACCGACAGTACCATAGGTGAACTCCGAGAACTACTGGCTGGAATTGTCAAAGAATCCAACAAGCGGAAATCTTCTGTGAGTGGCTATAATCCATTGAAAGTCGTAGTTTTTATTGATGAAATCCACCGCTTCACCACCACACAGCAAGATTTCTTGCTTCCGTTCATCGAGGCCGGAAACTTCGTTTTCATTGGTGCCACTACAGTAGATCCAAAAGCAAGAATACGACGGGCTATTCTCTCTCGTTGTCAACTCTTTGAATTGAATCCTCTTTCCAAACATGAGGTTCAACAAGTGGTGGTAAGAGCAAACATATATGAGAATATTCGCAGGAAAGTGGTTCATAAGCTTCAATTTATTACTTACAATCAACTGTGCTTGGATGTCATTACTCATTATGCTAATGGTGATAATAGAGTTGCAATAAACGTGGTGGAGCTCATTAGTTCTTACTACTTCGGTGACCGCTATAAGCATACTAAAGTAGAGTTAAATGCAAGTACTCTTAAGGAAACTATAAGTTATTTGACTAGATTGCAATCGGGGCTTCAAGATCCGGCAAATATCCCTATATTTGATACCTTAACCTCTGCTATGCTCAACGAAATTCCACCCACCAATAGGAGAACAAAGGGCGCCAGTAATAGATCTATAAGCTACCAGTCTCTGACTAAATCTAGAGCTACTGAACAACCTCTCGATGCGTCTGGAGTAGCTTACTGGTCTCTGGGAGAATCTATGATTGTAAAGATCAAATCTCCTAAACTCACCCTTAGAGACGATTCCGAAATCGAAAGTGACTTTGAATCGGCTGGTCCCGTTTATAATGGTGACCCCAGTGACTGGCGTGGACGTATGGAGGTCTCTGATGATAGTGATGTTGAGTCCGGATGCATGTATTCCGAGGATGAAGAGAGTATCAAGCCATGGAATACCACCAAAATATCAAGATCAAAGTTTTTCACCCTTCAGGCTACTCATCTGGTCCTTCTTCTATTGAAACGAGGTGAATCTCCATTATATATCATGAAAAAACTACTACTCTTCCTGGCCCTCTCTGTGGATTCGGATAACCTTGAACTACGGAGAATTCTTAGTATATTGAAGGCTCTACAGGAATCTACTTCCAACACCTTCAAAGCACTATCGAACTGCGTTGAACGCTTAACATTACTTCCGAAACAAGATTCTATGACAGGAGATATGGAACTATTTCTGAAGATGAAAAATTTCTTACTGTCAAGATCACAAAAAAGCAGCGATGAACCTTTTAAAGAGAAATGCGAAGTTGTATTTGATAGTGAATTGGCACAAGAACTTCTAACTGAAAAGGCTGAAGTCCTCGAGGCTGTTGATGATTTTTGCGATTTCAAACTCAATCGGGTCAACATTGAAGATTTGGATAGCTATCCAGTAATGAACGAGTTTACTATAGGCACAGAAATAGACGAATATCTCAACGAAGAGTATATTCGTGATATTATAAGTCTAATGGAGTGATTTTTCTTAATAGCAACATCCTAAAAGAGTGACTGCAATTTTGTGTTTGTGGAGGTGAATATAAATTGAGCGCACAACCTGAATTTGCAACCATTCTCAAATAACCTTATACCACAATGCTAGCTGCAGTAACTGAAGTATGGAGATTCACTTCCAATGTAACCGGTATAGCTTACAATAGTTTAGTACTTTCACTATTCAATGTCATGTTACTTTTCCTAGTACTTCTTTTCCGAGTACGAGGTTTAATAGAGAAAGCATTTCACTTTGAGTGCACCGTTGTACTTTTCTTGGTGGAGGGCATAATCATTGCCAATTTTATGGCTCTCAAATCATTTGGACTCGTTGGTGAATCAAAGCTTGATGATAATCCTTTGACTTTAAAGATGATCCACCAAATATTCTGGAGTCCTAAGTTCTTCACCTTAGAAAAACAGGACAGGTTCGTGATTTGTGGTGGGCAATGTCTCTATATTGGCGGAGAACCCAGACCGCAAGCCCTGAGCTCGATCCCTTCCATAAACTCACACGCTCCCTCAGGTACGATCGTTGTGAAAATGTCTCCAAAAACAAGTTCCAGTGGGAGCGAGAACCAAATCGTTGACGAAGATTTAGAGGAATCTGAACACAAACAACTGAGAATATCCAAGTTTTCATACTTCCAATCCAAAAAAGATTTTTTCCCTACATTTCATGATATTAAGAAGGATTTCAAGGAATTAGCTGGGTCCAACATTCCCTCGTTTGCCCCATCGTTGAAGAAAGAACTGACAGATGCCGTGTCACTAAACACAGTAACTTCGAGAAGGAAAGAATTACTGGACTCCAACTCGTTAAGCTCAATTTATAGTGCTACAACTCTAAATAAAGACAGATAATTATTTTAATTAACACGATAAATAGTAATCAAAATTTAGTGAAGAATAAAAAGTATATATAAAAAACATAAGAAAGCAATTAAAGCTGCAGAAAATAAGAGAGAAGACAGGACGTTTAGAAAATAAATCCGACGGACAGATATATGCAAATGACTAGATTGTTTATGAACAAATTTGAAGTAGACAGACACCTACGTAAGCTTAAGCTTCACCGTCATCATTATCATCGTTATGACCTAAAGCAGCAAACATATTACTTCTAGCAGGGGTTGAATCGGTTCTCTTGGAATTATCTCTGGTGGCTACATTTGCAGAAGAGAAGCTGGTATCGGCCGTTGGTCTGTTGGATTGAGATCTGGAAGATTGAACTGAAGTGAAGCCTCTAGAATCTTTTGAAGGAGCTCTGTCGTTACCTCCTCTCTTTGAAACATTAGACTGACCTGAACCACCCCAAGAAGAACCACCTCTAGACGAGTTAGATCTAGAATCATTGAAGTAACTATTATTGTTTCCACTATTATGCTGTTTATTTCTTCTTCTTCTTTCCATTGATGCTTTTTCATCCTCTAATCTCTTGATCTCAGCTTCATCATGAACTTCTTGTATAGTCTTAGGTCCAGAATCAGCCTTAAGTTTGACCCACTTAGCATTTCTTTCATCTTGTAAATCCATTAACATGAATCTTATTCTGGAAGAAAGCTTGCAATTGTCCAAAATAGTTTGAATATTTTCGAAAACAATGTTTAACACCGCTTTGTTTCTTTCATTAATTTCGAATTTTTGTCCGACGGTTCTTAACAATTGTGCCAAATTTTCCAAACTTTCTTCCGAAGGATCTTCGGTATTTTGAGACTGTGATTTAATACAATGAGAGATAACATGATCATTTAACATATTGAGAATGTATAAATGACCAATGAATTTAACTAAACCAAGACCTCTTCTCTTGGCAGCTGCCATTGCATAATACTCATCAGACATAATTTCGGGTTCAAGTGGGGAGCCATCTTCATTGGTTGGTAATTTATCAACCCAACCCTTTTCGTATTCGGTTTGACAAGTAGCCAATAATATTCTTCTTGCCAAGTTACCACCTTGAGCTGGTGTACCATCTTTCAATCTAGTATTAACATCCTTGATTTCTTCAGGCAATTTGGTACAAATCTTAGCACAGAATTGCGCATACATTGAAGACCAATAAGGTTCATCACATGCTTTAGCAAAAGTTAAAGAAATAATTTGCTTAATAGTTTTAGCATCTTCTTCCCAGATAGATTGGTTGGAAAGTTGTAATAAATCATCAGTAATCGATTCAAACATTTCCAAAGTTAATTTGTTTAATAAGGACTTGGTCTTTCTTTCTATTTCTTCTTCTTCGAGATATTCAGTTCCATCAGGGTTTAATTTGGCTTCTGTCTTCTTTGCTCTCGATTTTGGAACCCATCTATTGGCAGATTTTTCTAGTGGTTTAACATCTTCAGCAGACTTAAGTGATTCACCTGACTCACCATCTTCTCTTTCACGAGTGTTATCTCTACCGCCTCTTCTGGATTGGTTACCCTTTCTAGAAGATGCAGATCTTGGGTTAGCACCGCTACCACCAGAAGGCCCATTGGAACCACCTCTTCTCTTGGAGCCGTTTCTAGAATTTTGTCTTCCATCTCCACCAAATTGTCCCCCTCTACCAGACATGTTGCCAAATCTACCAGACATGTTACCGTATTTACCCGGACCACCTTTGATATTTTGCATGTTTAATGGCATTCCACCCATTCTGCTTTTATTCACACCGGTGTTGATTCCTAACATCTCGAATTTGGATCTCCAGGTATCATCGATATGATATTGAATGTTATCTTGGAATTGTAACAAGAACTGAGGATCATATCTGTATTTTTTGTTGCCGACCTTCCATCTACTGTCGACAGGGGTGTTTGGATAAGGATAATCGAAGGAATATGGATCTTCAATTTCTTTAGCGGTTGCTAATCTGTTGAAAAACTGGGCAAGACCAAATGGCTCATCGGAGTCAAGGGATTCAGAGGATTCAACTGATTCTGGTTCGGCTTCAGCAGATTCAGCTTCAACCAGTTCAGATTCCACAGGTTCGGATGCAACAGTTTCGGATGAGACAGGTTCAACAGGTTCAACAGGTTCAACAGGTTCAACAGGTTCAACAGGTTCTACTGATTTGGTTATTTGTTCAACAGCTGCTGGTTCTTCAACTGGTTCAGCAACCGCTTCAGGCTCAAGCGACTTAGTTTCTGATTGAACTGCTTCTACTGGTTCTGGAATTGATTCAACTGGTTCTGGTTCTTTAACAGATTCAGCTTCTGACTTGATTTCTGGTGTAGCCACTTCAACAGGTTCAGATACTACAGGCGCCACTTCAACAGGTTCAGCTACTACAGGCGCCACTTCAGCAGGCTTGGTATCCTCTTTCTTAGTTTCTTCAGGTTTATTCTCAGATTTTGACTCTTCTGATTTAACATCAGACTTGGGTTCTTCTGCTGGTTTGGCTTCTTCAGTCTTCTTCACTTCCTCTACTTTGACTTCTTCTGCTGGTTTGGCCTCCTTGGCTTTCTTTTCAGCTTCGGCTCTAGCTTTAGCTTCTTCTTTTTCTTTAGCCTTTTGAAGAATTTTTCTTCTGAATTCTTCAGCCACCAGTGATGCGTCAGCAGTTTTTGCAGCAGTTTTTGCAGCAGGAGCAGCAGCGGCAGCAGCAGGAGCAGGAGCAGTGGCAACAACAG
This sequence comes from Isabelozyma rhagii, assembly GCA_003708185.3. NCBI lineage: Eukaryota > Fungi > Ascomycota > Pichiomycetes > Serinales > Metschnikowiaceae > Isabelozyma > Isabelozyma rhagii. Next base: position 406,396 of record PPNO03000005.1, on the reverse strand, counting down.
GTAGATTAGTGATAGGAGAAACCACTTTAGGAACAGGAGAAGATATTGGGGTATTCGAAGCACTCGAAAGTTTTTTCTTTTCTTCAAAATCGACTTTTCTTCCTTCTTGATCAGTAACTTTTACTCGGGAGCTACCAGGAAGACTTGAGACATCAACACCAGTACCGGTTGGAATAGAACCTACAGGGGAAATTGGACTAGCAGAAGCAGAGACAATGGATTGCTGAGGTTGTGATGGAGGAGGCTGGGATTGGAAGTAAGGATGGGATTGAGGATAGCCAGGACTGACCGGAACCTGATGCATTGGAATAGTTTGATAATAAGGAATCTGATAGTAACCAAATTGAGGAGGATAATCGCCAGCACCACCTTGCATGTAGTTAGGGTACTGATTGGAGCTGGAATTATGGTTGATTTTTTGATTTTGGTTGTAGTTTTTCCGGTTTGGGTAATTTGGTTGTCGATTATTGTAATTTTGTCGACCGCCGGTATTATTGCCAGAAGAGTTGCCTCCGTTTTGACCATTATTATAGTTTTTATATGACTTGTAGCTGTTGCTGTTGTAGTGGTTGTTGGAATTATTGTAATTGCCACCACCAGTACTAGAATTATTGCTATTGCCAGGATACTGTTTGTCAGTATTCTCAGGAATATCTGAACCACTAGTCATGATAGCAAAAGTTGTAATTTCGATTCTGATAAAATCTGATGGTATCAGAAGAAAAGAACTTTACGTAATTTTTTCCCTTATATGATCCAGTTACGAAGGTAATGGATACGGAACTGGGAAAGGGTAAAGAGAGAAGAGAGAAAAACGAAATCAATTTTTCTTTTTTTTAATTTTTTTTTTGAAAGAAAAAAAAAAAATTTCGAATCAGACAAAAAATTTCACCAACCTGCAGAAAAAAAAAAAAAAACTGGTTGGTGAAGAACACGCAAAAAAATGATGGTCGGAAGTGGAGAGATGAGAATTGGTGACGGACCGAATAGGCAGCGGGAGGAGTTGGAGCGAGGGTCCGAGAGCAAATAGGTCCAGAAGGGAGGGGGGAGAGGAATATTACGGGTCCACATGGGAACAGTGGGAACAGTGATAGGGCCCGTATGCGGCTAAGGGTGCGGCAGAACCGTGTGTAGCAAATCTTAAGCCTTAGCTAAATAGGAAACTGTAGAGATTGCGCGGAGGGGATGCAAGGGGTGGTCATTAATATTGGCTAGAAGAATGGAGATATGGGTTGTCCGGCGGAGTACTTATCTACAGAGTTTGAAAAATTACGGGGGAGTGTGAAATTTTATACAGAATTTAGGTATACCAGAGAGTGGTGAGGGGGTCGTAGATAGCCCTGAGGGTGTAAAGAATACCAAGATAGTCCTAATGAGAGTGGAAGTATAGTCTCGAGGACAAAGATGGTCCTTATGAGGTTATAAAGACTCAATTCGTGCTACTAGGTATCCGAACCGTTATCGCTTCACTAATCCGTACACCATTAACCCAATGACCACCAAACTAAAGCCGTATATTATAGCCAGCTCCTTCACCGACTCTATCTGGTAGCAACTGATGATGAGATTTGGTTTGACCCGGTCTTCTTCGTCCGCATCTCCTTGACACAACTTGGCGTCCAACTGGTTGCAGAACTCAACCGTGCACTTCCCACACTTTTCTATGGGTTCCACCAATGATTTACCGTTGCACTCGCAGCGACAGTACTGCTGGTGACCTGCCACAGCAACCACAGCCCAAAACAACAATAACCCGGGCTTCATCTACGAAACCGTACATTGTACATTTTTGGCACAAGGCTTTATGGTTTATATATTCAGTACCGCACACCCGTGCACCACAAAGTCGTGCGCGCGCTCGTACCACCATAAGTGAAAGTTGGAGGCAAACAAAAATTACGTCTGTCACCGATTCTTTCCAGCATCAAACCATGACCGTTTCCATCGAAAGACCATATATCCATGAAGGAGGCATAAAGCCGTACTTCGAGCAGCAAATTCAAGATACCGAGATCAAAATACAATCGACAACCCAAAATTTACGAAGATTGGAAGCTCAAAGAAACAAGTTGAACAGTAAAGTACGTCAATTAAAGGATGAATTGAGACTATTACAAGAACCGGGTTCCTACGTAGGAGAGGTGGTGAAGGTGATGGGATTGAAGAAAGTTTTGGTGAAAATACACCCTGAAGGAAAGTACATCGTCAACATCTCCAAAGACGTTGATATCAAGAAATTGACTCCTTCACTTCGAGTCTGCTTGAAAGCCGATTCTTATGATTTGCATAAAGTGTTGCCTAATAAAGTCGATCCATTGGTGTCGTTGATGATGGTGGAAAAAGTACCTGATTCTACTTACGACATGGTAGGAGGATTAGATAAGCAAATCAAAGAAATTAAAGAGGTGATTGAATTACCTGTAAAGCACCCTGAATTGTTTGAAAGTTTGGGAATTGCCCAGCCAAAGGGTGTTATTTTATACGGCCCTCCAGGTACCGGTAAAACGTTACTTGCCCGATCCGTGGCCCATCATACTGAATGTAAATTTATCCGTGTTTCCGGATCCGAATTGGTGCAGAAATACATTGGAGAAGGATCGAGAATGGTGCGTGAGTTATTCATCATGGCCCGTGAGCATGCCCCATCCATCATATTCATGGACGAAATCGATTCTATCGGATCTTCCCGTGTAGAAGGATCGTCCGGAGGTGATTCAGAGGTGCAAAGAACCATGTTGGAGCTTTTGAACCAATTGGATGGGTTCGAAAGTTCAAAAGATATCAAGATCATCATGGCTACAAATCGGTTGGATATTTTGGACCCTGCCTTATTACGTCCAGGAAGAATTGACCGTAAAATCGAGTTTCCTGCCCCCACCATCACCGCAAGAACCGACATTTTGAAGATCCACTCTCGATCCATGAACCTTACCAGAGGAATCAACCTCCGTAAGATTGCTGAAAAGATGAATGGATGCTCGGGGGCAGATGTCAAGGGTGTTTGCACGGAAGCAGGAATGTACGCTTTAAGAGAAAGAAGAATTCATGTTACCCAAGAAGATTTCGAGCTTGCGGTGGCTAAGGTGATGTCTAAGAATGACGAAGGTGCCGTGTCTTTAGCTAAGTTGTTCAAGTAGGACCTGAAAAACGAAATCGTTCAAGTAGATGGTACCGTCGATCTAAAACTTTCAAGTACGTGGTACCAACAATCGAAATTTCAGGTAAGTGGTAGCGAAATTTCCCCAGTAAATGGTACAGATTGTGGTTATTTTTTTTTTTTTGGCCTGAAAAGTCTCAAAATGCCACGACACTGTTATTTGGTGCGAATATATATAAAGGCAGGAACTTCTTCTCAAATAGCGTTCATATTTTTTTCTTTCCTTGTTTAGCAGCTTATAGAGGAAATAGAACGGCCATGAAAGTAGGTGTTGTGGTATCTTTCATATTGATAGCTGTAGGCCGGGCCCTTGAACTCAACGCGGACCCGGAAAACATCTTCAACCGAATTGAATCTGCTCACACACACTTCTCGGAGCAAGGTCCCACGTCTGATGTATACCGTGAGTATGAATCTCTCGCGCTAGAGCTTGAAACTACCAGTTTCGTTAGCGATGGCGAAGAGCATCCACTTTTCAAAGCGTTGTCAAGAGAGCAAATTGCACAAATCTTTTTCAAAAAGGCCCTCATTGAGATCAACTTGAATAAAGTCAAATTGGCAGTTGAGGATCTTTTACGGGTGATAAACATCGATCCTTCCATCAAAAATGCCCACACCCAACTCGTGCAACTATTGATCGAACAAGGAGATTTCGATACCTTGAAGAAATTGACATCCAATGATGAAGACAAAAACAAGGACATTACAGAAAAGATCAAAAAATGGGAGGAATATCAAAACGATCTAGAAAACTTGATTAGCAAAGATGACTTGTCAGTCGAAGAAATTGATCAGTGTCTAAGCATTGCTGATGGGTTGGTGAAAGTAAGTCCGTCCAATGCAAAATTATTCGAGTATCAGTTGAAATGTTCCAAACTAAAGCTCATTAAAGATGATAGTAAACCTGTTGACCCCTATTTTAAAAGCATGGTGAAGAGTTTGGATAAATTGATCAAATTTCAACTGGTGCCTAATTTGGAATTATACTTGGAGGTGTCACAGAATTTAATGTTTGCTCAATGCAGTTTCAAATCAAGCTGGAACTTTATTAAAAACTGTTTGAGATTGGATAATGAGGATGCCAAATGTGGAAGGGTCTCCAAGCACTATGCAAAATACTCTAAATTTTACGAGGTATTTGAATCGTATTCCGTGTTCCAGAAGAAGTTGTACCCTGATTTCGAGACATTGAATGAAATAAGTGATACCGATGAGGTACAAGTGGATTGGCAGTATATCAATGATTTCTTGTTCAAGGATGACTTGAAACTTTCTGCTCCTGATTTGCGTAAATTGAATGCCGAGACCAAAAACGTGAAAACCAATTATGATTATTTGATCTATTTGGCACAGAAATTTGTTGATGAGGAGTTTGGTGAATATGACAGTGGTAAATATAAGAAAGTGGTTAGTAAGAATCTTATGGGTAAACTCAAGCTTGTAATGAACTTGAATAAAATCGCTTGCGAATCTTACATCCAGTTAAAAGATTATAAGGAAGGTAAGAAGTTTTGCCAGAAGCAGATTACCAATGAAGCTGTTGACAAGTTGTTCTTACCAAAGTACATCCATGAAATTGATACTTTGTTGGCCAAACAGAAGTACACCGAAGCAGTGAAGAAGCTTAACTTATTCAATGATAACGTCAAGAAGACAAAAATGTTCAAACAAAGGGAGAAGATAGTTGAAGAATATAAACGAAAGCTTCAACAGCAAAAGCAACAACAACAGCAACAGCAGCAGCACTACCAGTACCAACAGAATCAACAGCGTCAACAAGCAGCCCGGAAGCCTGCCAACGACTATTACAAAGTGCTTGACATTCCACGAGATGCGGACGAAAAAACCATCAAGAAGGGCTACAGAACTCAAACGTTGAAGTATCATCCTGACAAGTACAAAGGTGGCGACCTTACACCAGATCAAATAGAAAACAAGATGCAAGAAATCAACCAAGCCTACGAGGTGTTGTCGCAACCTGAATTGAAACAGAGATACGACAATGGAGATGACCCCAACGATACCTCCCCCGTTCAAGGAAATGGTATGCAATTCAACTTCAATGGAGACTTTTTCAAGCAATTCATGGGAGGGCATCAATTCCAGTTCCAGGGGTTCGGCGGAAACCACCGTCAGAACGTGAAATACGAAAGAAAACGTAGAACGTGAAGCGAGAGGAAGAAAAGGAAAGAGGACGGAGAGATAGAATCTTGGATAGACGGAGCAAGTCCATCCCGTATGTAAAAATAACTATATTTGTCTGTATTGATTAAACCAACGAATAAAGCCAATAATGCAATCTGACTACAATACGAGAGATGAGCTGTAAAGTAGATGCAAATGAAAGGAAGAGAGATGTAAGCTGTCTACACTTGAGCACCATATTTCACAGCCAAACGGTTTCAGCGACGCAATGTCCCATTCTGGCTCCGGCCCAAATAGGCAAGTTCGCGCCATACCGGGAAACCTACTATACGCAATACGGAACACAAAGCCACAATCGCTTAACGGTCGTTTGTGGAGGTGGCACATATAAAGAGTCATATCTGCTCTCAAATTGGCGTTGTAAATATAGACACTTAGCTTTCCTCCATACTTCAATTGCTATGAAGCTTTCTACTTTCACTACCGCCACGCTCTTGTCGTTGGCAACAAGCGTCAACTCGTTGCCTCTTGGCTTACCGCAGAGCTTGTTCCAAATTCCCAAGTTTGGGTTCGAGAATGTCGCCAAGTTAGTGCAAACAGCTAATGTCGACTACTCGCAGGAGTTTGACGACCCGGAATTGTCGTTGGAAGCCTACAACAAGTTGCCGGAAATCGATACCGAGGCATTGCAAGCATTAGTCAGCGAAGATTCGTTGAGACATCGTGCCGAGGTGTTGTACAACATCTCATTAGACTCGTTGGGCGAATACGGGAACCCAACCCGAGTAATTGGTAGCCCTGGTCATTGGGGAACCATTGACTACATTGCGAGGGAAATCAGAAAGTTGAATGGTTACTACAAGGTGAAGACCCAATCCTTCAACGCTATCGATGGTAAAGTCAAGTCCTACTCGTTGTTGATTGACGGGGTCGAGCCAAAATCTTTGGAACCATTATCATTGACGCCTCCTACTCCAAAGTCCAAACCAGTACATGCTAATTTAGTGTTAGCCACCGGCTTTGGATGTGAATTATCCGACTTCCCTCCAGCCACCAAGGGCAACATTGTGTTGGTCAAAAGAGGCCAATGTGCTTTCGGCGATAAGTCCATCAACGCCGGTAAATCGGGAGCTGTTGGTGCTATTATTTTCGACTCCGAAGGTCCCTTGCACGGTACGTTAGGCAGCCCAACCGGAGACGAAGTTCCAACGGTTTCGATCTCGGAAAAAGATGCTAAGGCTTATATCGATGCATTGACCGAAGATCCTAGTCCAAAGTTCGAAACCACCTTATACATTGACTCCTATGTCAAGAAAATCAAAACTCTCAATGTTGTTGCTGAAACTGTTTTCGGTGATCACGACAATGTTGTTTCGTTAGGTGCTCATTCCGACTCTGTTGGTGCTGGTCCTGGTATCAATGACGATGGTTCCGGTACCATCTCGTTGTTGGAAGTGGCCACTGCTTTAACCAACTTCAAGGTCAACAATTCTGTGAGATTTGCTTGGTGGGCTGCCGAAGAAGAAGGATTATTGGGATCTAACTACTATGCTGAATCGTTATCTCCCGAAGAAAACCAGAAATTGAGATTATTCATGGATTACGATATGATGGCCTCGCCAAACTACGAATACGAAGTGTACGACGCCAACAATGAAGACCATCCTGATGGATCAGGAGACTTGAAACAATTGTACATTGACTGGTACTTGAAAAACAACTTGAACTACACTTTAATCCCATTCGACGGTAGATCCGATTACGTAGGATTCATTGATGCTGGTATTCCAGCTGGAGGTATTGCTACCGGTGCTGAAAAGGTGAAGGATAAAAAAGGGACTGAGAAATTCGGTGGAGTTGCCAACGAATGGTTCGACCGTTGCTATCATCAATTGTGTGACGATTTATCCAACCCCGCCTATGATGCCTGGGTAATTAACACCAAATTGATCTCTCATTCTGTTGCTACTTACGCTAAGACTTTCGAGGGATTCCCTGAAAGAGCCCCAGTTGAAGCTTCAATTAACAAGGCTGGTAAACCTTCAGATAGCTTCAAGTACCGTGGATCTTCTTTGATTATTTAGGTTCGGATTCCCTCTTGTTGCTGATTTTCAATCTCCAGGTGCATGTCTGGCTCCTCCTATACATAAATCTACGAGCTCTCTCTTATATATGCTTACGAGCTCTCTCTCTAGTTCTTATATACGACTGAACAATCTACGGCATCGCCTTATATGAACTTCTATTAATACGTTGCATCCAACGATAAATCCGTGCACCGGGGAACCCCCACTTTCCTCCAAATTCTTTAGAGATCCCCCACCCGTAGCGAGTGGAGGCATATCCTACGCCAAACCCCAGGCGATCTCCGTAAGCCTGTAGATCTTTCAATACAGAGTTGACTCTCAGACTACTCACTACAGGGGTGGTCTCTACGTTATCTTCTGCAAACGCTGTCCTGCAACCGAATCAGCATTGCTTGCAAAGGAAGTTGACAGCTCCGGGATCTTGTCGCAGGAACGAGTCAAAAAGGTAAGAGTCAGGAGCATCACGACTAACTTTCCCATTTCAGGTCAAAGATCCCCTCTCCCGCCCCACGTAGCGCTTGTATTAGAACACTGTAGTAGTTTGACTATAAACTATTAGCAATTGTGTTCCATTCCGTATACATTGCCCTTTTTTTTTTCTTTAGTTTTTCTTTTTTATCTCTAAGTGAAAAGGGTTGTTCCCCCACGCTCGGAGATTTTATCCTGCCCTCTCTCATTTTCTGTTTCTATGTATTTATATAAATACTATCCCTCGATCCCCCGATTTGGAACTCGTTTCAAAAATTCATTTTACTTATCCAGAAACATGACTTCCAGTTCGGCTAAACCAAAGGTATTAAACTTGGGGGAGATTCTCTGTGCGCAATCTAAATGGGAGGATTTCTCTAAATTGGTGGACGTTGTTCAGTGTACTTCAAGCTCCCGAGAAGAATTCTTTGAAGATTTGAAAACCAAATACAGTGATATCGTTGCTATCACCCGTACATTTCAAAGTGTTTCCCAAACCGGTAGATTCGATGCGGAGTTGGTATCTCATTTACCCCAATCATTGAAGGTTATTGGTCATTGTGGTGCTGGCTATGATCAAATTGACCCTGAACCTTTAACTAAGAGAAATATCCAACTTTCTAACGTCACCGAACCGGTCGAAGGACCAACAGCATTGACAGCGGTGCACTTGACGTTATCAGCTTTAAGAAACTTCCAAAAAGGACACGACTTGTTAGTCCAAGGAAAATGGCCCACTGGTGGTAAATGTGGTGGAGCTGGGCTCGGTCATGAACCCGAAGGTAAAGTTGTGGGGATCTTAGGTATGGGTGGTATTGGTAGAGCCATCAAGAAACGTTTGGAACCATTTGGCTTCGAAAAATTCTTATATCATAACCGTAAACCATTGAGTGACGATTTGGCTTATGGTGCTGAGTATACTACTTTCGACAACTTACTATCCGAAAGTGATGTCTTATTCATTAGTGTTCCTTTGAATGCAAACACTCATCACCTCATCAATAACGAAGTCATTTCTAAGATGAAAGATGGTGTGGTTATCATTAACACCGCTAGGGGCCCTGTCATTAACGAAGCAGAATTAACTGCAAACCTGAAAAGCGGTAAAATCGGGGCTTTTGGATCAGACGTTTTCGAATTCGAACCCGAAGTTTCTAAAGACTTATACGAATTACCCAATGTGGTGAGTTTACCTCATATGGGTACTCACTCATACGAGGCCATTAGAAATATGGAAGAATGGGTCGTTTCCAACGTGATTGAATTCTTATACACCGGTAAAGTCAAGTCAATAGTTCCAGACCAAGCCGGAGTTGACTTTGGCCATTCCCCGGTTTTATTTAAATGATTATAGACTACTAAAACATCTAATTTTCGTATTTTCCCCTTCTGTAAGTTTTGTATAGATCTGATACCAGTTCGTAACTCAATTGCTGGCCCCATTGGTGACAGAGCAAAATTTCGGAACACTGTTGGCCTGGGGCTTATATTCACTGCATTTTTAGTACGATATACTCTTTTTTTGTTCATTGAAATCCAGAGTTATAAAATAAAATGTGGCCCTATTTAGTGCAAAATGTCATAGAATATTGAGTTAAAAAGCATTTAAGATACTACAATGATCAGAGAGTTGTAATAACTAGTAAAGTTACCTAATAAACGGCCAAAAAAACAACTTTTGACATCCAAATGCCGTATGATCCTTATATGATAGTAAACTCTCGACTTTCTGGTCTGATGGTCTAGAGGTTATGACGTTTCCTTCACACGGAAGAGGTCTCGAGTTCGATCCTCGATCAGATCAAAGGTCTTTTTTTTCCTTCTTCATTGCAAATGAATAAGCCAGTTTAGTTACTCTTAAGTTCTACGATTGTGTTTAAATGTTTAAAGTTAGCATTAGTTCTATAAACCTAAATATCGTCTTCGTCACTTGTGATTTCTTCGTCTTCATCTTCAATTTCGTCATCTTGATCGTCGTCGTCGTCGTCAGGATGACTAGCGCTGCCACTTTCATCATCTTCATCGTCATCTTCATTAGGATTAACTTCTGACCATTCAACATAGTTTTTGTTAACAATTTGTTTACTCATGGGCAATACCAAAGGATCAAAAGGAAAGTAGGCTTCCAAATCCAAGAATTCTTGCTTTTGTCTGAAGTTTCCCACCGAAGAAGGTAATGAAGAATTACTTTGTAACATAGTTTCTCTCTTGTTATGTTCGATAATTGAATAACAATAGCAAACGTTTAATTTAGTAGCGATTTTAGCGAAGATATAAGCCACGGTTTCGTCACAGAATTTAAGAGGATTGAATTTGGCTAAAATAACTCTTTGAAAGAATTTATCCAAGTCACATTCCCATTCTGATTCATTTGAGCCTTCTTTGTATAAAAACTTGTACCTGAAGCAAAAGATGTATAATAAGGCTTGGAAAGCGGCGTAGAACAATTTAAATCTTTCCATTCCCCCGCTACTTGTCAAACCCGTTGATTTAGTATATTTATCTTCAACTTCAGATTCTCTTTCAATGATATACTTATTGAGCCATCCAATCAAGTAACTAACAATAAACACAACTTGATGTCTAGATAAGTTTTTCGCTCTGGCAATATAGGAAGATAAATATTGCATAGTTTTCAATCTTTTCTCCAAAAGTTCATTTGGATTAAAAGCAACATCAATAAGTAGCACTAAGTATGAATCAGCCAATTCTGGTTGATATTGAGATATGTGAAAGATGATAAATTGAATGGATTTCGTGAAATGAGTAGGTAAAATATGCGATTTGAATAAAGAAGTGATGGTATTGTATAAGGTTACCCCGTTACCATCGTTTAATTCATCTATCGAGAACGAATTTTGAGTGCTGAGTAACAATAAATGAATTATGGAGTCTAGTTTGGAAACTAGTTTTTTGATATTGGTCGTAGAAGTCATTGGGTCCATTAAATATTCCACCTCACCTTCAATAACATTCTCGTCGTCATCCACCACATCATCGTCGTCTTCATCGTCTCCATTAATGAGTTCTTCAATTTCGTCATCATCCAAATCATCTAATTCATTCTGGAGCTCTACATCTAGCTTGATACAGCACTCGATGATTATTTGCCAGATGTTGAATTGTAATTCGGTACAGTATTCGGTCATTTTAATCAAATTACCGACATAAAGAGATAACTCAGTAGACTTGGACGATAAGTGGTGGGGGAAGTTCTTCTGGATGGTGTGAGGAAAGGAATTGACACAGGTTGGGATGAACTTAATCAATTTATGCAATACTTGATGATGAGGATATGTGGAGTCAGTTGCCTCTAATCGGGTGAACTCACTTATGAGTTTATTGGTGACTTCATTTAAATATTTCGGTAACGAAGATACCAACACCGATAAAAACTGGGCATATAATTCTATAAATGTTTGGCTGAGGTCGGAAGGGGTTGATTTGTCAATTTGTAGCCATTCGTATGCTAATATAGCTGAGATAAGTTTACTACATGTGGTATTGTCCAATCTCGAAACATTAGAAATCAAAATTTTAAGGGTGGTTATGAAGCTTGATAAGGTGATGGCTTCAGGATGCAAAAGGGGTAATCCGATCTTGGATGTAAGAGTGTTCACTTGTAATGGGTCATTCTATGAAGTTAGTATGACACTTTCAACCACAACTAATAACAAAAATGGTATACATACCTTATCTAGGGACTCGAATGCTGATTTGACAAATGCTGAGTACATCTTATCTGAGAACATGGTACTGGGGGCCTGTTCCGGCTCCAGCTTTGCTTTCTTCGTTTCCGGTGGTCCATTGCTGTCGTCTTCAAATTGCCGCTTTCGTACTAGCGGATCATGAACTGCCGTCATTATCATATTCTGAAGAAGAACGAAACGAGAACAAGGGGGGAAGATGAGACTGAAAAATGAAGTGCTAAAATTTTTTTTTTTGTTTGATGCCTCCTCATTTTTCTTCTACACAGGAATGGCATCCATAGTTATGAGAATCACGTCAAAGCCATACGAACAGGCTCAGGACCACACTTTGGCAATAACAAGTCAATTCAATTGATCCCTCAAGATGGTGCGATTAGTCCAAATCCACCCGTTGGCATTGTTGAATGTATCGGATCAGCTTTCACGAAAAATCACAGGCAAAATTGGCGTGTTGCTTGGTAATGAGACAGAAGATACGGTGGTGGTGGCCACCTGTTCGGAGATAAAGACCAACGGCACCGTGATTGATTGGGAGCATTTACATAAGCAGCTTGATTTGATGAATGTGGTACAACCTCAATACAAGTTGATCGGAGTGTACAACATCAGTGACGAAACCAATCCTAACCAGGACACCAAGTCTCTTATTGATCAATTCCGGTCCTTTTCTCCCGTCGTTTATGTGGTTTTTGGGTATAAGAATCTTTCCAATGACGATGACTTCATAAGGTGCTATGACTTCAACACCCAAACCTTGGTACAGACGTCGATAAAAACGCCCAACGTTGAGAGTATTGTAACCAACACCATTAGTAACCATCAGTATTACTCTCGTGACCCGATGCCTTCAAACAACGATAGTAGCGCTGTGGGTATTACAAAGTCTTTAGAACAACTAGAATTGAAAGTACGCAAGATATTAGAATACGATCCGCTGCAACAGCGATTGGAGATCAATAACAGGATCACTCATTTAGCAAATAAGCTTAGATCGTTTAAAGAATTGAATATCGAGTTGAATGACAACGTCGAATATCTAACAACAGAATTGAGCTTGCTAACAAGTCAATTGTCTGCACTTGATAACTTAAAGGTACAAATCTCCACTAATATCATAAGGGGGGGAATCAATAGTCGAAGCCAATCGCATGCCAGCCAATATGGGTATATAGTAAGAGAGTGAATCTGCTAAGCAGTCACGAACAGAATGAGAGGGTTGCCAGAATAAAAATTACTTTATAACTTTATAAGATGAGTTAGGTATTGTGAGAGATTGCTTGCCTCCTCCATTTGATATCCTCCCATAGGAATGTCAAGAACCTTTCGTGGAATCATCCTTCTTTTTCTCTAGCAGAAAGTTGCCTCCTCGTAAAGTGCTTTTGCAACTTGAAGGTGCTGATTTACTAAGAATACGTAACCGGCCAAAAACTACGGATATGTCCAATAAAGCACTATTAGGCTTACATCGAAGGATATCCTACAGTGGTCTACAAAGGTCAGCTAGTTCCATCTAAGGTGATTGCCTTGTCTTTCATATCTATTATCAAAGCTTGTTCGATTCGGAAAGTTCTATATATGAAATCTAGACACTACGGCTTCCCTTCCATCGAAAGTTCTCAAGTCGGCTTAGGCCTTCCAATATACAACCTCCGTATTGTGCTATACTGATTTTCTGGGTACCTTTCCCTATTTGTATGCTACGCTCACAAGGCTGAAAATTTATCCGCAACAAAATAATATAGTCGTGCATTCTTTTCAGTATTACTGGGTGGCTGCTAATACCTTAACTTTTTTCGATGCTTCCCTCTTCAGAAAGCAGTATGCCTAGTATCTTTGATAGGAGCTTGCTTCTTCTTGACCGTAGAAGACCTGACGATTCTCCTCTGAGATGTCTTTCATGTCGACCAATGCTTATAACTGCAATGTCCGGAGACCATCAGAGTAGTATCTTCAAAAACTTAGTATCATCCCATTGATTCTAGATTTATCAGTGCGATATATTGTATTGGGGGAGTTCTTTGTGATTTTGACTTCATAGCGGATAAGTTCATAACGATGAAATATCTGGACACTAAGAAATAAATTCTTCGGAAAATCTCGAATCGAACTACGTAAGGTCATTCAACAGGTCCTTTTTGGTACTCTGTAAGAATCTGTCGGTCTACTCTTTATCTTCTCTCTTACATTTGATATATTTTGTAACTAGTAGCGAGACTTCTTATATGGATGTATGCCTACAAAGTATTCACTAGTTATACATTCACGAAATTGTCCCTCTTAAAAATATTTCCATCAGCTTGTTTCCATCAATGTAGAAAAATCCGGTATCAAGCGATGAATCGTGAGTTCCTCTGATATGCGATCTTAAATATGGTCCATGCCTTTAAACTTCAACACTAAGAGCTCAGTAACATTTCCCTATTTGTCTCCAAGTCTTTCAACATAGTGTATGACAATAACACTACCAACTTGGGCAATACACACACAGGATCTGTGATGTCTGTGTGAAGTCTAAACCTTTCCAACCTGTTTATTTGTAAACACTCTGGGCCCTTCTCAGCTATCTCTGTGTGAAGCCCGGACCACTTTAGCCTGCGCATTTGTGAACTCCACACCGGTCGTAGCTGTCTGGTAGTAAACTCTGGACCTCCAGAAACAGTCTATTTGTAAACTTAGATTCATCTCAGTTGCCTCTGTGTGAAGTCTAAACCTGTCCAATCTGTTTATTTGTAAATTAGCTGTCTGTGTGTAAATTCCAGATCTCACCAATCTGCTTATTTGCATACGTAATCTTAGCCGTTTGTGTGTATCATTGAGACCTCCAGAAACAGTATTCGTGAAGATCTTGACGCGGGCGAAACCGTACCTCTCTGTCTGTCTTAATTCACTTGAGTACGAACAAATCTTTCATGAGAGTGCTTCTTTCCGTGTCCATTAAGTAGAGTTCTTTTTTCTGCGTTCATAAAGTACAGAACTTCTCCTGCCTACGCTAATTAAGTCTCTTCTTGTTCATATATTATTTTTTCTCCCACAACTAAGCCTCTCCTATTGTGGCATTTTTGATTCTTGGCCATGCAGCACTTTCTTTTCTTTTTCGCACCCAAAAACCGCTACTTATATCCGGTCCTGTATAGCCTCCCATGCCTTTTGTACAGCCTTAATTAAGGGCACATATACTTATTAGGCTGTGTCTGTACCACACACACCCGAAGGACTCCGGATTGTCGACTCATTTTGAGAAAAATTAACTGTGGAATACGAAGCGAAGATTTATTACTTATGACTGACGTATTAGAGTGTGTTTGTAGTAGAGAGGATCACTTTTGAAAAAATTAACTGTGTATTAAGGAGAGAAAGTTATTGCTTAGGAATAACTGTAATGCAGTATATAGAGAAAACAGAAACAATAAAAACGAACAAGAAGTGACAAAATCCCTTATGTGTAAATCAAGCCATATATATGCACTGATGCTGATTAATAAATGATTTGCATAGTTTTTGAATAATATCCTTCTTTTGATTTTTCAATTAGATACAAAATTTCTGACACCAAAACTTTTGGAAGGGAACGTATGATTAAACGAACATGAATGAAGGTATAAAAAATAAAGCTATATGAGTTTTTTTGGAATTAAATAATGCCTTAGTGTCTGTTTTATTTACCTAACAGGAAACAGCTTTCAAGATTTCGATTTCAATTGGAGAACATTGACCACCAATGGATTCATCGTATAAGTTGTAGAAGTCACCGGATTTACATTTGTAGAAGGTAGTTTTGGTACCCAAAGCCAACTTCCAGCTTTCAGTGTCTCCCTTAGATTTGCTAGAGTCTTTTCCATCAGAGTAAGAAGATGGAACAAGGGACCAACCACCAGCGTAGATGGTACCAGCTTGTGGTGGTGGACCGTCGAATTGGAATTGTCTGTTGGCAACAATGGCTCCAATTCTACCTTTAGCGTCAGTTAATTCACCACCTTTCAAGGTAAGTGCAAGAGCATCGTCACCGAGACAGGTTTCTTCAATACCATCAGAGTCGGTAGCTTCGGCACCGCTGGTGGCTTGAACTTGACCATCACTGATTTGAGAAGCTTGACCAGCTTTGGTAGTATGTTGTTGAATTTGACCATCACTGATTTGAGCCACGGCAGAAGCAGTGGTTTTGGCAGTTTGTTGTTGGATTTGACCGTCACCGATTTGGTTGACGACAGAAGCAGTTTGCTTAGCAGCAGTTTGCTGTTGGATTTGACCGTCACCGATTTGGTTGACGACAGAAGCAGTGGTTTTAGCAGCAGTTTGCTGTTGAATTTGACCGTCGGTGATTTGGTTAACTACAGAGGCAGTGGTTTTCTTAGCACTTTGTTGTTGGATTTGACCGTCGGTAATTTGGTTAACTACGGAAGCAGTGGTTTTCTTAGCGGTTTGTTGTTGGATTTGACCATCGGTGATTTGGTTGACAACAGAAGCAGTGGCCTTAGCGGTTTGTTGTTGGATTTGACCATCGGTGATTTGGTTGACAACAGAAGCAGTGGCCTTAGCGGTTTGTTGTTGAACTTGACCATCACTAATTTGGTTGACAGCGTCTCTCTTAGCAGTAGAGGCGGTGGTGCTGGCAGAGTCGGCAAGAGTCTTAATGGATAAGGCAAAAGAACCATCAAAGTCGGTTTTGGCACCTACAGAAGATGCAATGGTAGCCGAAGGAGTTAAGGTAGTCCAGGTTCTGTCACTGACAGGAGCAGCGACGGCATATCCTAAGACAGCCAAGATAGAGACACAAGTTTGTAACTTCATTTTCTTTTGAACTGGGAATTGACTTGAGCGATTGTATGGAGGTTATCAATTAACTGAGCAAAAGAACAAAAAAAACCTAATTATTAAAAACCATGGTGGGAGGGGATTTCCACCGCAATATATATAGATTCCGGTGGTAATACGTGTTTCCGGTGAAATTCATGTAAGAAAAACTTAAGATCTACCACGGCAATAATACCTAAAATAATAACCTGCAATCCTATTTTTAAATCAGACTAAAAAGTCATATAACCACCCTCAATAGAGAAGAATCACAAACAGTTAAAGTAATCCCACAAAAAGTTAATACTTCCGGTTAAGTTAGGAGCGAAGTATTGAGGTTAAGACGGTAGTAAGTTGAAGTTACACGTTGGTTCTCTTACCTTACTTTTCTGTATTGTTGCCAATTATAGAGCAATGATGACGATATAATTGGGTGTGACATTGCATATGGGGTAATTTCTTGCATTTTGAGGATGATTACCTACATGGTGATCCACAAAATATCATGTTATTTAGAACAGGTTCAATGAATTTTTTCCCTTCTATTAATAGACTCACAAAATAACTTCAAAGGGGCTGTTTTAGCTGCAAGGGCTCTTAAGCTTTTTTTTATTTTTTTCCTCTATATTCTAAATTACCAGTTTTGTTATTGTGTGGGAGCACCGCCATGACGTGACGAAAGCCAAAGAGTTACTACAATCCATCGCAATAGCCACAGCTAACACTATACCTCCGAGGGAAGCAGCACCTCTGCCCATGACAAGGCTCCAAAGACACAGGGGGAGTTTGATGCAATGATCGGTGGTCAGGCATTGTTGGTTCGTCGGTGTAAAGAGCAACGAATAATTTTGTTCCGAGCGGTACGAGATCCGGCCAAAGGAATATTTTGCGACACCGTTGACTGATTATTTTTTTTTGTGGAGATCCGACCCGAGTTTGCTCCTCACATAATTAAGCTCGTTTAGGAAAATATCCGATTTATTACTTGCAGGGGGGAGTGGCCAAGTTTTAATTGGTGCGACGAATACGGATTTCGGGGTATTTTGCTCTGTGTTCCTAATTCGTCCATAAAGTTGCCTCCTAATTCTTCCTCCTAATTGAGCACATGTTTATCCAGATTCGTTCCGTCTAGTGACGACCGCTTTTCTTAACCGAGAGTTTATCCAGTACATTCTTGGCGAATCTCCGTCTACGCGAATTTCAGCTATCCATTAAAACACGTCCTCGTGAAGATCTGTCTTTCGACTTTGGCCCCCACACACCAAATATTATTTATATGCTGCATGTCGACGCCAATTTTTTTTTTTTGCTGTCACCAATTTTGGCAGGTTCTTTCAAATTCGCGAAAAATGGTGTACTCTTGGCATAAGTTTGACACCCAAACTCACTTAATTACGATTGATGTTGATTGTAATTGACAAAATTATTCGTTGACGACAATAATACGTCAAATTTTGGGCTTATCTCGCTGACGCCAAAAAAACACCCGACATCATCAAACCATTGTAATTTTACCGTATTCGTTAACCTGTCTGATTACTCTTAGGTAAATGGATCGAAGCTTTTATAGAGTCTAGTCCTACACGGCTTGAACTGCGTCCCGCTTAACTTTGGCGTGTTTCTGTAAAGGAACCACTTTGACTTGCAGCTAGTTACATGGTGTTTTGGTTGTCGCCAATTCGTTTCTCTGCCGTGACTTGGGGTTGTGAGGCTACGATCTTCGAAGACAAGGTTTGGCACCTTTCAGTTCTGTCAGTTATGTGTCGTCAGTTCCGGCAGATTGGCACTATGCAAGCTGTGAAGACATGAAACGTCTCTTAACTGGAGTTTAACATACAATTTTTGTTCTTTCCTGAGTGAAATCGCATCGCATATTACATTTTGGACTTTTTGCTTCTTTTTGGCTGATTTCGTATATTTCATTCTATGGGGCCCATAGAGCGAATTACAGTCTTCTTCGATATCTCAGTACAGGGAGTAGAACCTTGGTTAACTCGGAGATATCAAAGAATCAACCGTTTGTATTATTTAAAGCGCTTTTTTTAACGTTCAGCCTCTTATATTTCTAGAAAATTCTAGACGATATATATGAGCTACCCGGTTATATCAGAGAGAAAGCCTATCAGGGATAAAATCCTGAATTCCAGTGAATCAACCATTCTTTTGGGCTTTTTATTTTAGATGTACGGGCGTTATTTGTCAAACTACTCGAAAATTTACTCCTTTATATACTTATTTACTACAAGCTTCGTTCCTCATGGCCCAATGGTCAAGGCGTCTGGCTACGATTTCGTAACCACTTCCGGTTGGAACCAGAAGATTCCAGGTTCGACTCCTGGTGGGGAAGCTTTTTTTTTCGCGACTTTTTCTCCCTTTTTTTGCATCCTAAACATCAAGTTTGCTGAAATTTGTTTAAGTAATTTGAGAATACTTTGTACTGTTGATTAACTCCTGAATATTTAAACACTTACATATGATTCTTGGATCAATTCTCCTCATTCATAGCCGTCTGAAATCTTCATAAAGTGGTACATCTGGGTTGATTGTTTTACATTTTTAAGTGGTTCCGGTGGTTCCTGAACCTCTTATCAACTAATTAAGTAATACGTGAGTTCCAGGTTATGTAAAACCTCATATCTGTTACAAGGGTTGAGTTTCTAATGTATTCATTCAGTTCACGGTATTCTGTCTGTATAAAACTAGTTACCATTTATGATATTGGCAATAAACTGGCTTACCTTCAGATAAGCAAATTTATTAGAGAAGTCTATTGTGTCTTTAGGACCAACTGAGACAAAGTCAAAGCTTTCAACGTAAAATAATCCATCATGGATACCACCCTTTTCCAAGACGTAATTGATTTTCTTAGTTGAGTCACCACCATTATCAATGAGTGTTATCCAATTTTCCATACCATCTCTAAGAACTTCTCTTTCCCCGCAGATAAGGATATTCTTAGTTGAGTCGTTCACTGCCTCTACATCGGCCCAATGCTGATCGTAGTTTGTGTTGGAGAAGTTAACGAAGTTGTTGATTTCCTCTCTGGGTAAGCCTTCAACATACCAATCACCTAATTCGGTGTCTACCGACCCCAAATCACCATAGATATCGGCCCCATGTTTAGGAGGAAAAGTAGGGGCAGTATATGGTTGTAGCCAAGGGGAAATCAAAATCAAAGATTTTGGTTGCGGTAACTTACTAGTAACGGACCAATCAAAAGATTTGAATTGGTCGAACTTTTTGAAGTGGGTGGAAGATTCTTCTGGGTAGGCAATAAATCTACTCAATGCCAAAGATAAGTTACCACCAGCAGAGTCTCCAATCAAGGTGATGTTTTTATAACCCTGAGACACCAATTCGATGTAGGTCTGTAAGCCCTGGTGAATCTGAGTAGGATATCTATGGCCAGCACTAGTCAAAGAATAGTCCACCAACACAATTGATACCTTCGATCTCTCAGGTTCGGGGATTGAATAGTCCAAAGCAATTGTCCCAGCCACTTGGGTTTCAAATAACCCAATTGCATACCCACCACCATGGAAGAACACTGCCACATGCTGTTCACCTTTAGGAACGTCAGAATCCCTCTTAGAAATCCAGTAACTGTAATCATTAAGCTTTTCTCCGAAATGGGGTAAAGACTTGGCCATTGGATGAGAGTCGAAACTCTTGATGATTTTGGAAAATGGGCTGTTGACAACCAACTGGAGATCTCTACGGTCGAAGCTACTGGTAAGATGGTAAAGCACCGAGATGTAGATGTTTTTCTTCAATGAGGATGAGAACTCCACATTAGTCCGAGAATAAATGGTGCCTGTTGTGTAAAATTGAATAGCGGTCTTAACAACTACCGCTGGTAAAGTAAGAACTTGGAGAAATAATCTGAATGAAATCATCTTACTCTTCGACCTTCCTGACGTTGTTGGGAGCTGAGTTGAAGTGAACCAGATAAGATAAATTAGTGTTAAAAACATGCCTGGTTGGTACACGATTAAACACGATTTTTGTGCGTCCGGCTCATAGTTAACATTTGCAACAAGAAAGCTAATGCATCGTATGTATAATGTCAGCGTTGGAGCAAACAATAATGCATTTGTACTATTGAAGTGCCCATTCGTCAAGTGGTAAAGCATTTCTCCGTTTACTGGCGTATATACATTTCTATATGATTATAACTTAAAGTTACTAGACCCTTGAGGACCATTGGCTTTCTTCAAGTTACCCTTAGCATCGGTCATCTCCCCCTTCTTACCAATAATAGTAACATTCTTGGCCTTTGAAATAGTATCAATAACATCACTGACCTTTTGTCTCTTCTTGTCACCACCGTCTTGTTTCTCTCTTTGTTCCTTGGCTTCTTTCAACTGGTTGAAGTGCTTGGATTTCTTCCGTTTGGCAGCTCTTCTAAGTCTTTGCTTGTCTTCTCTGGTCAATTCATCCTTAGAGTAAGACAACCCAGATTTCAATTGAACTTCAGATCTTCCATGCACCCCATCTGCTTGAACCTTATCATCACCAATCTTGTAAATTTCTTGTGGTGCCAATGTACTTTCACTTGATACATGAGTAGGTTGAGCATCTTCCATGCTAATGGCACCAGCATTGTCGCTGACTTTGATTTCAATGGATTTGAACTGGTGTGGTTGAGGAACATAATGGGCAGAACATAAGGAATCTAAGTGATGGTTTACTATGGTAAACAAATCAGCAATTTCGTCGTGTTGTTTCTTTATTTCTTCAGATATCTCCTCTTGTTGTGCGTCAACTTTGTTATGATCGTCTTCGTATAATTCAGCTAATGATTTATTCAGCTTGGTTTCACTTAATTCGAATTTTTGTCTATTATGGAACTTGGACACGTCAGTTATGATTCTTTTGGGTATATCATTAAACTCATCTGTCTTTATTCTTCTTCTGATTAAATCTTCTATGCTTTCAGTGACCTCATCAGTAATGACCGGAACGGGCTTGGAAGTTCTTTCGAACTCTAATGCATTGGATTCTTCATCATCTAATAATGAATCTTGGGGACGGTCTTTGGAGGCAATTTCCCCCTTCATGGTCCATTTCTTATCAGCCACTAGCTCGGCTTCGAGTTTGGAAATCTCAGCCTGGAGCTCTTGCTGTTGCCTTTCGAACGACGATAAGTTGGATTTTGGTGTTTCTTCCTTTGCGTCGTCGTCGTCTTCGTCCGCAAATAAGTCGTTCATAGCCGATCCTACTGCTTCGTCATATTCACCTTCTTCCATCTCTCTTTCGTCAGTCTCATCTTCAGATTCACCCTCTGGTTGAACTGAATTCTTGGTTTCAGTATTACTTTGAAACTGTTTCCCAGGTTTGTTGTAGAAATCTTCAAAGTAAGGCATTTCCTCTTCCTCTTCATCTTCGTCACTGATACTTCCGAAATAATCTATCTCTTCCTCGTCATCATTTTGTTGTTCATCGCCTTCTTCTAATGCTAATATTTGTTTGTTGAATTCATCAATATCAAAAAATTCGTCATTAAGTCCGAATGCATCTTTCTTCGGCTTATATTCTTCTTCAGATGCAACATTGGTTTCACCATCTGATAGTTCTTCCTCTTCCTCCACTTCTGATTCAAGGTCTTCATTTAACGTCTCAGAAGGCGAATCTTCTGCTAACTCTTCTTCTTCTTCGCTTCCCTCCTCTTCCTCTTCCTCTTCCTCTTCCTCTTCCTCTTCCTCTTCCTCTTCCTCTTCCTCTTCCTCTACTTCTTCTTCTTGGTCTTCATCTCCGCTTTCCCCTTGTTCGTCTTCTTCTTCATCTTCTTCCTCTTGTTTTACACCTACTCTTTCTTTCAAGTCAGGAATCTTGTTGAACAATAACTTCTCTGTCACTCCTTCAAGCACCATCTTTGCCTGTCCAAACACCTGCTGCGCATCCAAACCATCAGTATATATTTCATCCAACACAGAGTACTCCTTTGATATAGGATCAAGAAGAAACTTTGCTATATTGTTGAAATCATTAGTGCCTTCACTTTCCCCGTATTGGAATATTCTCTGAGGGTTCTCTATAACTTCATCTATTGCCCCGCTGAAATCTTGTAGGCTGTCCAAACTCATTGTACTCTGTCAAGCCTTCCGTTATCTTTGTTAACTTCACTTCTAGAGATTCTTTCTTGAAAAAAAACCGAGATGAGATGATGGGGTTATGTGCAGTCCATGTATACCGAATGTTTTTTTGAAATGGACGTCTCTTTCTAATATCCGGCCAACTATGAGTCCAGGACTTCAGCATCGCTTACCCAGCGTAAGACAGGTTATTGGTGGATGTCGTCTTAGTATACGGCATAAGTCAAAGTCATCTACATTGTGGTTGAGTAGACAGAAAACCGATCACCATACAATACAATCGAAAACTGAAAATTATCGATCGCGAGCAGCATACAAGTTAATTGAGATTGACGACAAATTCAAATTGTTTGATAAAAAAAGTAAAAACATTCTAGATCTCGGGTTTGCTCCTGGAGCTTGGACTCAAGTTGCGATTGCAAAGATGAAAGCAAAGAATTTACCTAGTAAAATTCTTGGTGTGGATTTAATACTGTGTAGCCCTCCACTGGGGTCGTCTTTCATTCAAGGAGATGTCTTTTCGAAGAAAACTCATGAGGAAATACTTGATTTCTTTGACTCGGACAACGAGCCCGCTGTGGACGTGATTTTAAGTGACATGATGGCCAATACTAGTGGGATTAAAGATAGTGACCACTATGCGAGTATGGATTTATGTGATGCGGTATTGATATTACAATGTAAGCTATTGAAGAAGAATGGGAAATTGCTCATGAAGTTCTACACGGGTAAAGAAGAGAACTTGATGCAAGAAAAGCTATTCAAAGTGTTCAATAAGGTTTACAAGATGAAACCTTCTGCATGCAGAAGTGAGCTGAGAGAAATGTATTTCATTTGTATCAAAAAGAAGTCTACAAACATTCGGATCGATGAAATCTTCCGTAGCTGATTTTTCATTAGCACAAATATCCAAACTATTTAAGTTCAATGACTTTGAATCTTTTCTTCACGTCTTCAATTTTCAAACTTTTATCAGCTTGATGCCAACGTTCATGGAACCTTCCATAAAGAAGAACCAAATTTGGCTGGTCACCTTGAACGTCGTTAACTTCTTTTTTACCAAAGAGTCTTCCTTTTTCGTCATCCCATTTAGCAAAAGTGATTTTCTCCCATTCTTCGGGCTTTCCAAATCCTAATCTTTTCAATTTGGGGCTATTTAAAGGCTCGGGATCCATAATTGCTGGATATTTAGGATCGCAGAAATATATAATCACCAAACGTTTGAATTGTTTTTGATCATCAGGAGGTGAAACAACTCTGTGAATAGAAGATTTGAAGTAACCTCCCGTTATAAATTCCATGGCATCTCCAATATTTACAATGAGTCCATTGGGGATATGGCCCACATACTTCCATTCTCCGGTATAGTAATCACGGATTTGTAGGGATAATATTGGTTGAGAGGTAATGAAAGTAAATCCAGTACCGTCAGAATGACCTCTCAAAACCTGTTTCTTAACTCTCTTTTCGTCCTCTGGCTTCATAGCATGATAAATCATAAATCTACCAAATCCATGGCCAGAATTAACATAATCCTCAGCAATTACTTTGTAATAATTTTCCCAAAGATACCCTTCGGGTATTTCCAAAATAATATCACATAAAATTGTCAATTTGTACAAGATTACGTTATGTAAGTAACGGAAATATTGAGCCACTTCATCAAGGTGAGCTCTAACGATTTCGGGATAATTTTTCTCCGGATCATAAAATTTCGATTGCAACATGTCCCTAAAGTTGTAGTGCTCGATAGAATCTCTTACTCCATTTTGCATAGACCAGTAACCTCTTGGTTTGAAACCAGCCCCTCTCTCCCCTCCCAATGACTTGCTTCGATCTTCGGTGTCTGAAGTGAGGGCCCCGGCTAGATGTTTTCTCTTTGTTTCTTCAGGTAATTCAAGAATAGACTGAGCAATTGCTCTCAATTGGTTGAATTTTTCAACATCAATGCCATGGTTGATGACTGAAAAAAATCCATACGTTGATAATGATTTTTCCAACTTATTAGCCAAGGCTTGTCTCAGAGATAAATTCTCTGGACCTTCTTTGAATAATGATAAATCTATAGCATCTAACTCAATGGGTTTGATATCAGTTTTAGAAGGTGTAGCCTCAACAAATGGCCTAACATTGTACTTTCTGTCAATTTCTTCAATAGTTGATAGAGTCATGGGTGATGATTTATGATATTCCTGAAACTGGAAAAAAAATGACAAAGTTACATTCTATTATTCTTAATATACAACCCATCTATAGCCACAGTTTAATACAGGCGGTTGCAGCCAAAAGAAAATAGTTGCGCGATTGCAAAATCTTACCACACTTTTAATTCCGATTATATAGTCAATCTTCCCCTGACAACCAATAATATCGGTATCGGATTTGATGCAGGAAAGTATTCGGAATTACATTGTAGTCCAATTCGTGTTATCGATTCCTCGTAGAAGAAGAATGAGGAGAAGAGTTCGGTTCGGCTGGCGAGTAAACTATCTCGGGTCGCAATCGAGCAGACAAAGACAATGTAAGGGGCAATTGAAGTGACAGAGATAGCTAAGAGATCTGGTTTTCTGATGAAGAGATTTTGATACGCTTATGAATGGGACCTTTCGTATGTATTAATTGGATCAAAAGGTTCAAAAGCAGCCCAAAGTATGACGTCCGTGTGTTTCCTCTTCTTATTAGTGCAAACTACATTTACTACAAATGACCCTAGCATTTAGAAGACGGAAAGAATTCAAGTAACAAAAAGTATAATTTTCTCTCTTTACAGTTTCTTGTTCAACTGTGAAGTAAATTTCTATCAATGCTTTCCGAAATTGGGCTTTGATTGGAAAATATGGATACATTTCTACTTTTTCTATTTTTTTCATGAAGTTTTACAAAATTTCTTTACTTTTAAAAAAAGGTCATTTATTTGAATGTGGCATTCTCCGAGCCAATGGTGTTACTATTTGTTTCAGCTTTTGACTACGTTGGATGTTCTTTCTCTCTTCTGCTCACAATACTTACGTTGAACCAAGCTCATATTTGATTTCGTTTCGCACTACCATTTTTTATGGTGAGAAATTGACGTGGACGTGAATTCAATTCGTTCGGCTCCTATTGAATTCCATCGGTGACTCCAAGACATGAGCAACGCTTACTTGACCGATGAGGTGTTAACTGAGTTTCTAGGGAAAGGGTGTGAAACTCTTCTTCAAGTACTTCAGGCTCCCGATCAGTCAGAAGAACAAGTTGAAGACGTAAGTTCTCAAATTTTCACCGAGTTATTGTTAGTATATGAAAAGGGTACTCTTTCTAAAGAAGACATAACCGAGTTCTTATCATTAGCCATACAGGAGGAATCAGTGGCAATCTTATTTTGTGATGTTCTTGATGTATTTCCACCTACTCCTTTAATTCAGGAGCTAATTCTAGAAATCTACAAAAGACAAAGTATCATCAAATACACTACATTAGCAAAACTTATAGATCCCCATACTTTGGCGAAACTGACCATTGTACCATCCGATATACTTATCCGTCAATTGAATACCCGCAAAAGGGATGTTTTTTATACTCAAAAGAAGTACAATTTGTTGCATGAAGAACTCGAAGGTTACTCCAAATTGATAGTCGAACTATACCAAATTTTGAAGAGTGAAGATACCATTTATCAATTATCATATGCATTGAATGTAATTGAAGGTTCAATTGGTCATTATAGTTTGGATCCTAATAGAGTTCTCGACATTATCATTGATATTTACACAAATAATTTCGTAGGAAACCACGAATTTGCTATTCAATTACTAAAAAATTCTCGATGGTGGCCTGATGTCGTGAGTGATTCGTTCACATCCATTGAAAAATTGAATGTCGGTGGTAATGAATCGGCAGCTAAATGTATTGGTTTAAAACTATTAAAGTGTCCCAAGGACAGAGATTTACCTGAAACTTTTAAAATTCTCATAGCCTGCCTAATAAAAGAAGGATTCGTGAGCTTTGGTTCCATTTGGAAATATGTCCGCCCGGATGAAAAGGAAATGGATGCACTCGAAGCGGACTATAAGAAAGAACTAGAAGATCAGGTATTCAAAGCTAGTGCAAGTGCTTTAGCCCTTGCGGCTCCATTAGCTGACGACGAAACTGCTGATGATTCAACACAAAAGACGTCGAGCACCAAGAAACAAAGTGACAATTCCAAGACATCATTGGAAAATAAATTACTGTTGAATCTCAAATTCGGACTACTCAAAGTTTTCTTGGGTAATGGATTGTATTGGCCCTCGATTTATATCTTGACCGAATATCCTTTCTTTGCATTTATTCAACCAGAGGTTCACGAATTAATGAGTAGATGTATCGAAGTTATGATCGAACCATTATACTCTGCAGCAAATCCTTTAAGTGCAAAAGTACTAGATGATATACAAACTGGGAAGAAAATTGCCTTTCCTAGACCACTTAATACCGTTGCATATGAAGAATTCCCCTGTACGCATTATTTGAGTTTCAAACCAACAATTAAGAGTTTCAGCCTGAAAAAATTTCACTACTTTTACACCAAATGGACAGATGAACTTCCGACGGTGTCATCAATTGAAGATTTGTTTACCATGTCCAGCGAATTTCTTAAGTTTTTGGGAGTAAACATTTCTCAAAACCTTGAACTTTTTTCCAAATTGTGTGATATACTAGTATGGGAGTTATCAAAGAATAATGGAAAGAATGATCAATTGTTCAACTATTTCAGAAACTATATATTTCCTTCAATTCCCTTGATAAAGGAAAATGCATTCGCTGTTGATAGAGCTTATGAAGTCCTTAAATTTTTTCTGCCAGAAGAAAGATTCAACTTATACGGTGAAATGTTCCAAGTTCTTTCCAAAAACAATCCTTACATCAGAATGGCTTATGGTAAAGCAGAGAAGTCTACAAAAGATGTGTTGAAAAGACTTTCAAAAGAAAATGTTCGTCCTATGATGAGAAGACTAGCTAAAATCAGCTTTTCAAACCCATTGCCTTGTTTTCTAACCATTCTTCAACAAATTGAAAGTTATGATAATTTAAATACTCTTGTGGTGGAGACTGCAAGATATTTTAATTCTTATGGCTGGGATGTGCTCACGTTAGCGATATTATTAAGATTAACTGCCACAGGCAGATCTAATGTTCAGACTAACGGACTAAATGATCGTCAATGGATTCAGTCATTGTCTTCATTTATTGGAAAAATTTGTCAGAGATATCCTAATTCTATTGACTTAAATACGCTATTACAATTCCTTTTGAAGTCATTCTATTCCAAGGAAACTTCAAATATGACAGTTCTCAGAGAAATCCTTCTCTCTATGGGAGGAATACAAGCTATTACGAATTTGACATTACAACAAGTTAATATGATAAACTGCGGCAGCTCATTACAGAAATTGGTTTATAAAACTATTGATGATACTAGATACGATAAGATAAAATCTGGTGTTATTTTGGTGAACAGTCTCCAACAACTTGGAATCACCAATGAATTATTCATATCTATATGCCAGTTAGGAACTGTTTTAACTTCGAACTCTGATCATTCTCATTTGAAAGTGTTGGCTAGCAAGGGTGACGATTTGAACTCTCTTTTACATTTATTTACCCAAGTTACTGGTTTCTTTGGTAAAGACATTGAACTTGCTGAAACTCTCATCCCAATTTCACAACTTGTATCTCAGTACGATGTTCTGGTTGAGCTAGCTTATGAACTTTGGCGGCCATTTTTGGAGAATGACAACGTAGAGAAAATGAGGTCAGAAAGCAAGATTTTGTTTGAGGTGTTGTCTTTACCACTGTTTTCCATTGAGTTGTATACTTCATTCTGGATGTCTTCGTTGTATGATATCAATTATTCTGACGAATTATACGACCAGGAATTGAAGAAATTGGTATCTCATAAGGAATCACTCCAGGAAACTATTTCCATGAGTAAGAGAAATAGAAATATTTCAAGACAGGTTGTTGATAATCACAGAAAGGATTTGCAACAATTGGAATATTTTATTTCTGCAATTCCCAATGAAAAAGTGGTTCATGAGCAGCATTTTGCCTCTGTTACTTCAAGATTAGAGGCCGAGGCTTCATTATGGTTCCCAGAAATGAGTGATAGCGATATCACCAGCCAAATTCGGTCTTTCTTACAATTCTGTGTGTTACCAAGGTCTATTCATTCTTCTTTTGACGCTGCTTTCACAGCCAAGTTTTTATTCTTGTTGCATAGCTTAAAGGTTGAGAATTTCTCGTTAACTTTAATTCTTGATGAGTTGATAAATAAAAAGATCATTTTCGGATCTCTCTTCACTTTGACTCCAACAGAAGCAGAAAATTTTGGACTTTTCTTTGCTGAAATATTAAAATCATTGAGTTCATGGACTGAACTGTCAGCATTTGACCAAGCTTTTACTGAAAGTCAAATATCATTTGATGAATATCGCTTGAAATTGTATGGATACCATAGCATGTTATTAAGCGAAGTATCTAATGCCTTGGAGGTTAAGGACTATATGTCACGTCGTAATGCAATCACTTTTTTGAAGAATCTACTAGGAGTATATCCAAGTGTTGAAGACCATTGTGAAAAGCTCGTTAAATTGATCGAAAATATCACATTGAATGATCCTCGTGAAGACTTGAAGCTTTCATCGAGTGCATTAATTGGGCATGTCAAATCAAGATCAAAATATTGGGTCCACTTATGGGATTTCATTCCCATGCCCGAAGCTGAAAAAGAGGAGCATTTAAAGAAGAGAAATGAGATCAAAGAAAAAGAGGAACAAGCAAGAAAGAAGAAGGAAGAAGAAAGACTTAAAAAAGTAGCAGAGGAACAAGCTAAAATAAAGGCAGAACAGATGGAAAGTGCTCAACAAAAGAGACTAGCAACTGCTTTGAATTATGAAGATTCTGGTAATGTAACCAAAAGATCCGACTTAAGAGGTTCCGAGGGATCAAAAAATCGCTATGCTTATTATTCCAAATATGGAAAAAAAGAAAAGGATGTTTTTTCGGATTCGACTTCTTCTGAGGTGAAGAAGGATACCAAGCCGGAGGACAATGGACAAAGCACTCCTAAGCAACCTAAAGGAGCCGAAAAGATTTCTGATCTCAAAGCTAAGTTAATCGAGGCGAAGAAGGAATATAAAAATAATAAATCGAGGGATCTGATTACACCCGTATCCAGATCTGCCACTCCTGTGGACAAAGATATAAAGCCAGTAACTGAGACAGATAAGGTATATAACGCTCCAGTTCAACAAAGCAACAAACCAGCTTCTAGGCCAACAAATCCAAGTTCCACAAGGCCACCCACTTCAAATTACAACAGATCAACACATCAAAGTGCTGCCAATAAATCGGCACAAACCTCCTCTGCTCCAAAGCCTGTCGACGCAACTAAATCTAGAAATTCTTCCTCTACTTCAAAACCTGTTGATGCGCCAAAGCCAAGAACTCCTTTACCCCCTCAACCTTCAACCAAAGGTGAATCTAACTATGGTGATGGTGGAAGACGTATGAATTCAAGACAAACTTACAGCCAAAGTAATAGCAGATTCAATGATCAAAGAGCTTCATCAACTCGATTACCTCAAAATCCTAACTTCACTCGTCCACCCCCCAATAATAGCTCTAGAAACCAAACAAGATCACTTCCCCCACCTCCACCTCCACCACCTCCACCAGCCAGCCAGGCAAGATCTGACAACAGCAGAAACAACTACAGATACGACCCCAAGAGAAAACATGAAAGCTACAACAGTGGAAGGGGATACGATAAAAAACAAAAATATTAAATATTTTAATTGTATAATTAATCAAAATCTAAATGGTACAGGAAACAGGTTAAGAAATAAAATTTACCAATACATCAATTTGTGGAGGTCTCTAGTGGTTTAAGCTCCAATTCTATCAAGTCGTCTAAGTCATTATCATTATCATCATAGCCATTGTCAGTGTCGTCTTCAGAGGAGTTGCCATGATCAGAAGCGATATTTTCAATTTTTCTCTTTTTCGAGAGAGGAGCCATGCTGCCAATATTTTCCTCACTGGAGGAAGGAACTGCCCCAATGTTCAAAATTGCTGGATCAATTTCGGTATTTCCAGCGTCATTGCCTGCTTCTAAGGATTTGAGGAACAAGTCAATTTTAGCTAATTGCTCCTCATGCCATCGTAAGTGCTTTTCGTAGTAATATCTTTTATAGAACTTCTTATCACAGTTCTTTTTAGGGCATTCCATAGGCTTTCCTCTATGGTTTGAAGAAATTAGACTAATAATTGAGCTCTTACCTGATTGAATGGTCGAGGTAAAGGTTTCAATTGATCTTTGTGAATCAAGTTGGTCGGATACCAATGATTCGTCGTCATCGTCTTCATCGGATTCAACCTTCTGGAATTTGCTCTGCTGTAGCTCTTGTAAGTTTTCACGGTTAACGTTCTTGGTATCATTAGTAAGCTGCTGCAACCGAAGTCTATCTTGAGGATTTAGAAGGTCTGGAGGTACATTTCCATCGTGAAACTCATTATAATGGATGATTAAATCCGCTTTCTTCACGAATTGACCCACATCACAATAGTTACAATTCCATAATTTAGACATTTTCTTTTCGTCATGACTTAGCATGTGAGAATCCAAACCCTTTTTACCAACACATCCTTTACCACATACGGGACATTTAAGTTTTGGATGATTGGTTTTGATGTGAAGCTGAAGAGCAGACCAAGTTTTGAAGTTCTTGAAACATCCAGGATGATCACATTGATAAGCAGGCGAGCTTCCGTGGAATTTTAGTTCGTGTTGAGCCAATTTGTCTCTGCGTTTGAACTCTTTGTTACAATGGGGACAAGTGATTTTGTTTCCATGAGCCGTCAATTTATGATGCCTGAGTGATGGGTGACGATAAAAGGCTTCGTTACATCCTTCAACGTCACATTTGAATGATTTGGTATGGGTGATTTCATGTCTTCTTAAATGTTGGGAAGTATTAACTCCTTTGCCACATATAGAACAATGGAACGGCTTGGTATCTTCATGTGATACTTTATGAGCAAGTAAATGGGATTTTCTCAAGAACGATTTGTCACATCCTTCAACATCACATTTGAAGGGTCTATCGTTAGTGTGAGAACGATAATGTTGTTCTCGAATAGAAGGTCTGGTAAACGCTTTATCACATCCTTCATATTCACATATGTATCGCTTGGGTCGTCCAGCATCCTTGGACTTCTTTGATGAGACGGAACTCGTCTCACTCATGATTGGAGGTATAATAGAGGTTGGATTGTTTTGCGGGATAAGATGAGATAAGAACGGGAAAAAATAAATAGTTGTAGCGCATTGACAATTTTTTCCTTTTTTGTAACGTTTAACCTTTTATATTACTTATCTAATTCTAGAGACCGGGGCATATCAAGGAGAAAACACACCAGAGGGAAAATCCTGAATTAAGGTGAATCACTCATTGATTACGCTGAAACCTTAAATTTTCACAAAGAAAAACTTTGTGTAAATGCTCTAAATGGGGTAATTTTGCAATTCGTAATCGATACGAAGCGGGTTTTCTGTAGAAGAGAGAATGCTTCGAGAACTCAAAAGTCATGAGACTAATTCAAATCAATACTTTCAACACTCGCAGAGCTGTAGACTGAAAATGTGCAATTTGGAAGCAAGCTGATGAAAAGAAAGTACATTTTTTGAAGTAATGAGCGTGAAGCTGTGAGCAATAAATGTACCCTGTACCCTATGAAGCTTGAAGTCGAGTGTTCGACTTCTGTATCTCTAGAAACATATTAAATAAGAGATAGGAGAAGACCAGCAAAAGAACGAACTAAATGTACCGGTTTTCTGGAATAGCATGATATATCTCCCTTGATTTCGTCATCCTATTAAAAAAACTGACCTTCTCGACCCGTGAATGTAATTGAATAAGTAGTATAGGAGAATAAAAAGGGAAATTTTTTTTTTAACGTTTAGCCTCTTATATTCCTAAACAATTCTAAACACATATATAGAAATTTAGAAAAAATTTCGGAATCAGAGCTGCCATAAGTAAGGTAAAAACTTTTAACCCACAAGCTTCGTTCCTCATGGCCCAATGGTCAAGGCGTCTGGCTACGATTTCGTAACCACTTCCGGTTGGAACCAGAAGATTCCAGGTTCGACTCCTGGTGGGGAAGCTTTTCTTTTTTTATTGAATTTCTCGAGATAACATCATCTGACACCCCATGCTGCGTGTTGAATTGGGAATTCCACGCATCTTTGGCCCTGAGCAACCTAGCAAGCTTCCATAAGCAACCCCGGACGAGGGCTCAGGTAAAAATACGAAGGAAAACCCTGCTCCAGTTACACAATATCGCCCGCTACTCACCACCACAAAAATATTGAAGTTTTGCTGCGTTTGTCGCAAAGTTAAGGACGAGGAGGAAAGTTGATTACTTTTGGAATTTTCCACAAAAATTATCTTCATATATATAGCCAATTGATTGCTGCTGTTTCCGAAATAATTGAGAATTAAACGCTACTTCATTCAATGACTGTACGGACCATTCTTTTAAGGTTATCCAATACTGGAGAACCAATAAACTCAGAATCAGTTCACAATGGAGTATTGCTGTTTCCAGCACAGGCTTTACCTAAAGATTATAAAACCGGAGATGCTCTAGTCAATTTAAATTTCAAATTGAATGCTGCTTCGAAGGTCAGTCGTCAAGGTAAGCTCTACACTAACATTCCCACCACCTCCGATGCCAAGTTTGACCGTAAAAAGTTCCAGGAGATCCTCATTGATACTTCTTTCCACAAGGACATTTCTATTTCGGTTCCAATCTTCCAACCTGGTCCTTATAGCTACTACATCACATACGAAAATGAAAAAAATGAACCTGAAGAAACGCCCAAGTTTTATTTCACCGTTCCTCCTCATTTAACTATCGATGGCTCCTACTTACCGTTCAATTCCATCAACATTGAGACTGTGGTGTCGAAGTGGATCGGTGACTTATCCAACTGGGACAAATTCTTCGGCTACATCTCAGAAAAGGGTTATAACATGATACACTTCACTCCGTTACAACAAAGGGGAAGCTCAGACTCTCCTTACTCAATCTATGACCAATTGAAGTATGACCCAACCATATTTAAAGACAATGATTTTGCTAAAGAATTCATCCATGACACTTTATCAAAACATAACTTATTATCGTTGACTGATGTGGTTTGGAACCATACCGCTGACAACTCCGAATGGCTTCGTGATTACCCTGATGCCGGTTATAATACAGAAACTGCTCCTCATTTGAAATCAGCAATCGAATTGGATACCGCATTATTGGAGTTCTCTGATAAGTTAGACGAACTTGATTTACCAACGGAGGTGAAAAGTCCTGAAGATATTTCTGTTCTCATTGATGGGATCCAGAACCACGTATTGGGCCCATTGAATTTATGGCAATACTATGTTTTCAACAAGGCAGAAACCTTAAGCGAAATTGAGGCTTATTATTATGATAAGGGATCCAACTTAAAACCCATTGAATTCCCACAAGACGTTGATACTCTGAACATTAAGTCATTAGCTGAATATACCGTGAAATATGCTAGTGCCAATGAAAAAATCGTTCTTAATGATAGATTCAGTAACAAATTTATCACTGATAAGTTCTTGACTATATTGATATCCCTTTTCAGAAACCATGAGATCGATTTCGATCAAATCTCTTCTAGAGCTTCCCAGATCATCGATGAAGTTAATGTCGACTTATATGCTGCTTATGATGATGATGTCAGTTCTATCAAAAATCAATTGAGAGATAGAATCAGATTTTTAAGATTGGATGATAACGGGCCAAAACTAGGCAAAATCACCAAAGAAAATAAATTAACTGAAGCTTACTTCACTAGATTTAAAGGTAACAAGGATGGTAAACTGTGGGCTTTAGCCAATAACGGTTGGATTTGGGGTGGTAACCCTTTAGTTGATTTTGCTTCTGACAAGTCTAAAGCTTACTTAAGAAGAGAGGTCATAGTTTGGAGTGACTGTGTAAAATTGAGATACGGCCAAGGTTATGATGATTCTCCTCACTTATGGGATAGAATGTTAGACTACACCAAGAGTTGTGCTTCTACATTTAACGGTTTCAGAATCGACAACTGTCATTCGACTCCCTTACATGTTGGTGAAGCACTTTTAGATGCTGCTAGATCTGTCAACCCTAACTTGTACGTGGTTGCTGAGTTGTTCAGTGGTTCTGAAGAAATGGATAAAATTTTTGTTGAAAGACTTGGTCTTAATTCGCTTATAAGAGAGGCCATGCAGGCATGGAGTGTCGGTGAATTATCAAGATTAGTACATAAGCATGGTGGTAGACCAATTGGTTCTTTGATATGGTTACCTTTGGATGAGTTCTCCTATCCTGCTTTTAAAGAACCCGAAGCTAGTACTGACGTTGAGTCTTATTCCGAATTGAGAATTCCAAAAGTGTTGACCAGCCAAGCTCCTCATGCTTTATTCATGGACTGTACACATGACAATGAAACTCCCGCTCAAAAAAGAACAGTGGAAGACACTTTACCAAATGCTGCATTAGTTGCATTTTGTTCGTCAGCAATTGGTTCGGTGTTCGGATACGATGAAGCTTATCCTCATTTATTGGATGTGGTGGGTGAAAGCAGAACGTATTCGATCGAAAAGAATGGAATCGGAGCCGTGAAACAAAAACTTCATGCCATTAGAAAATCTCTCGTTCTTGAAAGTTCCGATAGCAGAGATCATGAAATGTACATTCACCATGATGATCAATATATAACTATCCAAAGATACAACTCTAGAACTGGTGAAGGATGGTATTTGATTGCAAGAACCAAATTCAGTAATTCTGTTGGTGATCAAATATTACCTCCTCAAGTACTTGGTGGAACTGAAGTTAAAAATGAATTCACCTATACTTTGAAGAAGACGGGTGAATACCAGCATTCAGATAAATATCTTACTGGCATTCCAGTGGAAGTTGTGGATCTTCCTTGTCCAGAAATTGAAGTAAATGATGCTAAAGACTCTATCATCAAAGTTGATGGAAGTTTCATTCCTGGTTCTATCGCAGTATTTTCTACTAAGATTCCTAAAGTTGATGCTTCCTTGGATTCTTTTGTCAAGAAGGGAGCCGTCGAGGCTTCACTTAACTTGGATTTATATGATTTGAATGCAATCTTATACCGTTGTGAAGCTGAGGAACGAGATGCTAGTGGTGGTGTTGATGGAGTTTACAGCATCCCTCAAGTAGGAACTTTGGTCTATGCTGGATTGGAAGGTTGGATATCAGTCTTGAAAAAAGTTATCTGGGAGAATGATTTGGGAAGTCCAGTCTGTGATCATTTGAGAGCGGAAACCTGGGCCCTTGACTATGTAGTCAACCGGTTGGATAAATATGTGGCTGATTCGAAGAATTTAGGTACTTTCCAGGAATGGTTAAGATCAAGAATTGAAGCCATTAAGATTGCTCCCTATTTCTTGAGACCTCATTACTTTGCTTTAGTTGTTGGAACAGCTTATGAAGCAGCTAGATTCAGAGCATTAAGACAAATGGATGAAAACATCCAATCTGCTACCAATTTCGTTCAGAGTTTAGCGTTGACCTCTGTACAATTAACTGGTTATATGAATAACACTTCGTTGAAGCCTAAGGAAAAAATTGCTTCGTTAGCAGCTGGATTACCACATTTTAGTAATGATTATATGAGATGCTGGGGTAGAGATGTTTTCATTGCATTCCGAGGCTTATTAATAGTCACTGGAAGATATGAAGATGCCAGACAACATATTATAGGGTTTGCACAAACGTTAAAACACGGCTTGATTCCTAATTTACTAGATGCTGGAAGAAATCCTCGTTATAATGCTAGAGATGCTGCCTGGTTCTTTCTTCAGGCTATCCAAGAGTATGTCACTCATGTGCCTGAAGGAGAAAAGATTTTGGACGAGCAAATTCCTAGAAGATTTCCGCTCGATGACAGATACATAACTTGGGATGATGAAGAAGCATTTAGCTACACTACCTCGGTAAGAGACATTATTTATGAAATTTTAAGTCGCCATGCTAAAGGAATCAAATATAGAGAGGCAAATGCGGGCCCCAATCTTGATTCACAAATGAAGGATGAAGGATTCAATGTTGAAGTTCACGTTGATTGGGAAACGGGTCTTGTTCATGGAGGACAACAGCTCAATTGTGGGACTTGGCAAGATAAAATGGGAGAAAGCGAACGAGCACATAATAAGGGAATCCCAGGAACTCCTCGTGACGGAGCTGCTGTGGAACTCCAAGGGCTATTAAAGAGTAGTTTAAGATTTGTTAATGAATTAAACAAAAAGAACTTATTCCCCTATACAGAAGTTGAAAAGGATGATGGAAGCAAGATTTCACTTGTCGAGTGGGAGAAATTGGTTCAAGACAACTTTGAAAAATGCTTTTATGTTCCTGAAGACGCAGAAGAAGATGCTAAGTTCAACGTTGATCCTTCGCTTATCAATAGACGTGGGATCTACAAAGATTTATACAAGAGCGGAAAACCATATGAAGATTATCAATTACGGGGCAATTACCCAATTGCCATGTGTGTTGCACCAGAATTATTCACTACCAAGAGAGCTTTGGCATCGATTAATAATTCTGATAAGATCAGCAGAGGTCCTGTGGGAATGAGAACCTTGGATCCATCTGATTGGAACTACCGTCCATATTACCTCAATAGTGTGGACAGTGATGACTTTGCAACTGCCAAGGGAAGAAATTACCATCAAGGACCAGAATGGGTTTGGCTAATTGGGTACTTTTTCCGGGCCTTTTTACACTTCCATCATGTTGCTGACAGTCAAACAACCACTCCATCGGTTGAGATTTTGACTGCCCTCAATGAAAGACTTCAGGGACATATGAAGTGGATTAGAGAAAGTCCATGGGCAGGTTTGACCGAGTTGACGAACAAAGATGGGGAAATCTGTCATGATTCGAGCCCTACTCAAGCATGGAGTACTTCATGCTTATTAGATTTATACTACGATTTGTGGAAAGATGAAGTTTATAATTAGATATGCACAAGATAGACAGATGAAGGTTACCATTAGATACGCACAAGATAACGAGACAGATGATCCTCATTCTGTAACCCAAAACACCGGATTGATTGCCTATGCTTTTTGTTATTAACAATAGATAATCTCCTTAGTTATCTACATATTCAATATACACTGTGATACAAAAATCTGGGGTACGATATTCACGTGCCGCGGTTCTCTGAAAAATGTGAAATTTTTCAATTGCAAAATCAAGCCTTCGCCAGCTCTACTTCCAACTCCAAGACCTCCACCAAGAAGCACCCAACGAGGATCGCACCTATATACGGGCGTTTATACACCACAAGCAAGATGTAGAAGCCAAAATCGTAGTCCCGGAAGGCCCCACATCCCCAGAGTGTACGGTGCGATTGGGTGCAACTAAAAAAAGAGGGGGAACTGTCAAATATCCGGGATCAACCTTGTAATTTGCTGTAATGACGACAAAAAAAAGACAAAAAAACGCTACATAGACACATAAGAAGACCCGCACGTCCGTCCACACTTCGTTCTCGAACTTCGGATGCCGATATTCTGTGCACAGGTGCTTTGCAAATACTCCACCATTGCCGGATAAAGAGGTTTTTCACGGATAATTATTTTTTTTCGTCCCGTCCACTAACGGATATGGCAAGCCGCAATCGCGTTTTGTCGGGTACTGACAATTTCACACTGTTATATATAAGAGGACAGAAAGTGAAAAATAAGAGAAAGAAAAAAATTAGGAACATTCTTTTCTTACTATCGATATGATTTCCAGATTCACCAGATCGCAGTTGCAAGCATCGAGATTGTTGAAGCAATCCAGCATTAGATTCAATTCTACTGCTGCCAACTTGCTCAAGTTAAATTCGACTGTCACCAGTTACCCCACAAAACATTTTGATAAGAGTGAGGAACCATATTTGACCCCAAGTTTCTACAACAACCAAATGATCAAGTCCGAATCCACCACCTGGTTCGATATCCATGATCCTGCCACCAACCAAGTCATTTCCAAGGTGCCCCAATCGACAGCAAAAGAGTTGGATGACGCTATTGATTCCGCTGAAAAGGCTTTCCACGTTTGGAAAAACTACTCCATCATCAAGAGACAAGGGATTGCTTTCAAATTCGTGGAATTGTTGAAGTTGAACATGGATAGAATCGCCTCGGTCATTGTGTTGGAACAAGGTAAAACCTTCCCCGATGCCAAGGGTGACGTCTTAAGAGGTTTACAAGTTGCAGAACAAGCTTGTAACATCACCAATGACTTGCAAGGAATCACCTTGGAAGTGGCTAAAGACATGGAAACCAAAATGGTCAGAGAACCTTTGGGGGTCATTGGTTCCATTTGCCCTTTCAATTTCCCCGCTATGGTTCCATTATGGGCCTTGCCATTGGTTTTGGTCACTGGTAACACCACCGTGATCAAACCATCCGAAAGAGTTCCTGGTGCTGCCATGATCATCTCGCAATTGGCCGCCGAAGCAGGTGTTCCACCTGGTGTCATTAACATCGTCCATGGTAAACACGATACTGTCAACAAGATCATTGAAGACCCAAGAATCAAAGCCGTTACCTTTGTAGGTGGTGACAAGGCCGGTAAGTATATCCACGAAAAGGCCTCTGCCTTGGGTAAGCGAGTTCAAGCCAATCTTGGTGCTAAAAACCACTTAATTGTGTTACCAGATGCCAACAAGAGCCAGTTCATCAACGCTGTCAATGGTGCTGCTTTCGGTGCTGCTGGTCAAAGATGTATGGCTATTTCTGTTTTGGTCACCGTTGGTCAAGAGACCAACAGTTGGGTTAAGGAAATTGCCGAAGAAGCCTCCAAATTAAAGGTTGGTTCCGGTTTCGACTCATCTTCTGATTTGGGTCCATTGATCAACCCAGAATCATTAACTCGTGCTAAAGAAATCATTGCCGATTCAGTTAAGCAAGGAGCTAAGGTTTTACTTGACGGTACTAAATTTACTCCTGGTGATGCTAACTTCGCCAAGGGTAACTTTTTGGCTCCAACCATCATTACTGACTGTAAGCCAGGTGTTAGAGCCTATGACGAAGAAATCTTTGCTCCAGTGTTATCTGTGGTCAATGTTGACACCTTTGATGAAGCCATTGAATTGGTTAACAGCAATAGATACGGTAATGGGGTTTCATTATTCACTTCTTCTGGAGGAGCTGCCCATAAATTTAACAAGGAAATACAATGTGGACAAGTTGGAATTAACGTTCCAATTCCAGTGCCATTACCAATGTTCTCGTTTACTGGTAACAAGGGATCATTCTTGGGTGACTTAAACTTCTATGGTAAGGCAGGAATCACCTTCTTGACCCAACCAAAGACCATCACCTCGTTATGGAAATCGGATAACGTGGAAGAAATCTTGAAACCATCCACTTCTATGCCAATCCAACAGTAGGGTCATCAAAAGTATATAACTGTATGTAAAAGGCCAAAATGGAAGTTTTGGCAAGTAGGTTATCAAAAATATAAGTCAAAAGGAAAGCCCGGAACAAAGGTATGTATGGATTCGGACAGTGGTTTAAGCAACGGCTCAAATAAATGTCTGGAGGCAATTTGCGTGTCTGACGACTGTGTACGTGTCTGGAGACGGTTCAACTAATTGTCTGGAAGCAGTTTAAGTAAATGTCTGTAACAATAAATGTCTGGAGCGGCTCGAATAAATGTCTGCAATGTCTCGAACAAACGTCCCGCTCAATGTCTGGTACAAACGTCCCACTGAGTGTCTGGAAAAAATGTCTCTGTCATGTCTAGAACAGAAGATCGAATTACTTGTGTGTCATCACGATAGACTAGAACTCCTGCTTATGTCGCAAAGTACTCTGCAAAAACGACCTTATTTCCGCATTCGTCTACGGCGCTAGCCCTCGGCATAAAACATCCATGCATCCTCACTGGCAAAGTTTCAAGTCCGGTTCTCGGCATGGTGAACTACGAAGACGGGGCCGCCAAAAGGCCATGCAGCGGACTTATTTTTGACTTTCCCTCACTTGACGTCTCCTTAAGGCCGTACAGTCGGATCTAATTGAATTCTACAAGCACACCCTGTTATCCGTTTGCTCAAAGCCCCTAATTTCAACCCCTACTGGATCTAAGACCAATTGTTAGTTCATTATTCCCTTGGTTTTGTAATCGCCTTATCCGCTTCGTATCTTATAGTGGTGTACATTTTGCTCCATACAAACCATACATTATCTTTTATCATCCTACATAGGCTCCTATTGGGTAATTATATCTTTTTCTCTTTCAGTTTAAAAACTATCTAGACTAGTTATCGGACCAATTCCGAACCTGCTACAACCGTTGAACCCTTCTATTATTGCTGAAAAATCAAAACTTTCTGGGTTCGTCATCTTTCAGTTTTCTTTTTCACGGTCTCAAAATTTTGCACAGACTTTTTCTCGCATTTGGCCTGAAAAGAACGAAGAAAAAAAGAAAAAAGTTGCGGATTCTATCTATTTTTCACCGTTTTTCGTTAATCAAAAGCTTTTTTTGCTCTTTTCATCTTTTGTTCTTCAGCAAGTCGACCTTTCCCTATAAGCAATTTCTTCTATTGCTCCTTCTCGTCCCTGGTTGAATCCTTGTACATAGTGATTTTTTTTTGCGGGTGAAAATTGCTTTCTCCAAGTTTATCGTTCATTCACATACACTGTTTGATTGAAAAGTGGAACTAGATTGTCACTAGCCAAATTTTCATAACAGCTGAATCGATACAAATTTAATATTTCCTACCATCCTAATTACCCTTCAATTCCCCCTTTTTATCTCTAAAGACGAGGCTCACCTGAAACTTGACCCTTTTTCTTATCCTCATCTCCGTTTATCGCTTTCCATACCAATATGAGCCAAGAACACAAGCAACAACACCAACAGCCTCCAAATAAACAACCAGTTTTCATACCGGGCACTGATGCTATTGAAATAGACTATGAAGCATTACCCGAGAATGCTTCTTTAGCAGCACACTTATCTGCTGGGGCTTTCGCTGGTATAATGGAACATACCGTCATGTTCCCTATTGATTCTATCAAAACCAGAATGCAGATTTTTACCGGTGGTGCCAGTAATGCCGGCGCAGCTAAATTAAGTCAATCCGTCATTGGGTCAATTTCTAAAATCTCCTCCAGTGAAGGTGCTTATGCTTTATGGAGAGGTGTGAGTTCTGTTGTTCTCGGAGCTGGACCTGCTCATGCAGTGTATTTCTCCGTTTTCGAAGCCACAAAAACTTTCCTCGTCAATAACTTAACCAATAACCCTCATTCGAATAAGATTGTTACCGATGAAAACCATCCATTGATTGCTAGTGGTGCCGGAATTGCTGGTACTACTGCATCTGATGCTTTAATGAATCCCTTCGATGTTCTCAAACAACGTATGCAAGCAACAACATATTCTCAGAGTATTAGTGAATCCAAAAATTCAACTTCAGTGAAATTGTTACAAACGGCTGCTAAAATCTATAGAACTGAAGGTATTTCTGCATTTTATATCTCTTATCCAACCACTTTATTCACCAATATTCCATTCGCAGCATTGAACTTTGGGTTTTATGAATACTTTTCCTCGGTTTTAAATCCAACAAATACTTATAATCCTTACTTACACTGTGTTTCTGGTGGTATTGCTGGTGGTATTGCTGCTGCGTTGACTAATCCATTTGATTGTATTAAAACTGCTTTACAAACAAGGGGTATCTCCAATATTGACAAATTCAGAAATATTAAAGGGTTTTCTTCATCTGCTAAAGCCTTATATGGACAAGGAGGTATTGCTGCTTTCACCAGAGGTTTGAAACCACGAATCATCTTCAACGTCCCCAGTACTGCTATTTCATGGACAGCTTATGAAATGGCCAAAGAAGTATTGTTAAAAAATTAGGTCCTTTGGAGTTAAATGAATAAAAACAAAAGAACAGACAAGACATACATACAATTGCAAAAAAAAATTAGAAAAGATAGAAAAAAAAAAATTAGAAATTAACGAATTGCTATGAATTAGATTCTATTCGCAAATGCATGCACATCAGGGGAAGAGATGAGGTGGTATTAGTCCCATTAGAAAGAGTCTGATGTGATCACTAACTAATCTGTAAATTAGCTTGGCCATGTTCCAAAGGACAGCAAGATTAGATTTTCAGCCAATACGTACTCTGGTATACTAGAAGATTGTATCTTACTCTTTGATCTTTAGTTTGTTTTATTCCCTCTTGTATATATGTTATAATTCACGACTTGAGTATTGGTGAACGAAAAAGGAAGACGACGAGGGACGAGGCATGATTAGTTGAGAATAGGAGGGCAGGTTTCCTGTAGTAGCTTAACGGATGAGACCATTGAATGGTTGGCAATACGAGGGAACGTTCATGGAGGAAGGTCAACTAGGTAAGTAGATGGGGAATGTCATGAGGGTGTTTGGATAGTTTCTGAGCCACGAATGAAAATATCACACAACTACCAAGGAATCCTAGTAGATTAAAGAATGCCTTTCTCGAGTATGATCTTTCCTCTTCTTTGGTTCGGAATGAAGCAAATATTCGGCGAATGCTAGCAATAATCATAGTTATCATGTAGATGACGAAAGAAAAAAATGGTGGCTATTGCAAGAACTTTTATCGGACGTTTTTTTTTTTTTATTTTTGTCTTTCCAGGTTCGAACACAGGACAAAATTTGTGGAACTACAAAAAAAAAATAACCTAACTCTTAACGATGATCGGTATCGGGTGCTCAAATGTTACTTCGAGTTCGCATATTGCACTCAACAGTCCCGGGTTAAACTTACACCAGGACCAACCATCCGCGACGCCTCCCATACAATAGAATTGTTTGATTTCTGATGGCATCGCCCAACGTGAAAGAACACGCTAAGGAACTCTCAAGAGTATTAGATTTTCAGGATGGAGAGAATCACCGAATTTCCCACTCGTATTGGAATGATTAGCATAACTAATCTGTTTGTACACGAGTAAATGCGATACGATAAGAGAGAGATTGAAGTATTGTTTCACAGCTTGGCCATCAAACAACATTTCGGTTTTGTGTTTTCGATTTGTGACTACATTTTTTTTGGCATTTATTTGATTTTATGTCACGTGACCAACATAATCCAATACTGAGAATTTACCATCAACAACACCACTCCCCACACATACAACTCAACACACCAACCTAAACCAACAAGGTTTTTTCCTTGATAGGGCTTTCCTCTTACATATCCCAGTTTGTATAGTAAATACATCCTCGTTCATTTAAGAAAAAATGTTCGATTCTCGGCAGCGTTATTTACCGCGCTGGGTTGCCAAATAACATCACATAGGCACACTTGTTCATTTAAATATGTACTGTTTCTACTCTTCATGCATCGATTTGCTTGTATTGAAAGATGAACCTACAATCTATAAAATTAGGCCCAAACTTGTAATTGTTCGAAGTATTCAACTCTGTATTTGGACTTGTCCAAGTTTTGAACAACAGAGTATCTTATGTCATCGACCATGAT
Organism: Isabelozyma rhagii; assembly: GCA_003708185.3. NCBI lineage: Eukaryota > Fungi > Ascomycota > Pichiomycetes > Serinales > Metschnikowiaceae > Isabelozyma > Isabelozyma rhagii. The sequence goes on along the minus strand of PPNO03000005.1, from coordinate 362,321 downwards.
GGGATGACCACAAGTGACGAAGCAAATTGGACCATTGGCTTCTTCAATCTCTTGTTGAACCATCATTTCCATTGATGGACGACCAAATTTGAAGGTAATATGGCTCAATTCCTTCTTGATACAATCAATAGTCTCACCTTCTGTAGATGACGTAAGACTACTATCAAATTCAACTTCTTTAGACTTAGTATCCTCTTGGTCTTCGAGAGACTTCTTCTCATTAACAGCTTCTTCTGAAGCAGAAACTGAGCGGTCTGCCATTGAGCTGATTATATCATCAAAGACCATAAGCTCTGATTGGCACTCTGGTTTGGTGATGTGGATTTCAGTGTGGAGATTCAAACCTTTTAATGCCCTTAATTCATCGAAGAACCAAGATAATGATTTCCATTCTCTTAAAACCCAAATCAACTTAATATTTTGCTTTTCACCCTGTTTCTTAGCCAAATCTATGCACTCAGAATAAATACCTGGAATTCCATTACCTCCAGCAACGAATACAGCGTTCTGATACTGGCGAGCAGATGAAGCCTCCCCATAAGGACCTTCAACACAAACTCTAATCTTTTGGGTTCTTCCAGGACATGCTAACAATTTTTTGTAGATTCCATGTGTTATACCACCCTTCACTTTGGCGTACAACACAATTGAATTAGGTTCGGTAGGTGAGTCAGTAAACGTAAAAGGATGCGACTGCCAGAAACAGCTAGGTCTAAGGAAGTGAATGAATGCATGTCCACCTGGAACAGGATGCCAATATTTAGGTTTAGGGATCACCACTCTCAATGTTTCATCAGCTAATAATGTAATTTGAGCCTTTGGTACTCCAAACGAGATTAGCCTTCCGATTCTTACTGTTCTATCAAAAGCCCATATACCAATGGCTGCCCAGTAGAAATCAACATAACCAACAGGCTCAGTATGATACCAGGCTCCAACAATGAAAAGAACTGCGAGAGAGATATGAATAAGTAAAAATGTTTCATAACTTCTTCTTCTGAAGAACATCATACCTTGAAACAAAATAAATCCACCACTGATTCCAGCAACAGTTCCCCAGATCATGAATGGTTTCTTCATTCTTGTCTTGTACTTACCGGCAACTTTATCGGAAATCGAGAAAGTGATTGCATGAACAATAACCAAAAGAATAACGATTCTTGAGATCCATCTATGATAAGTAATGAAGGTTGCAAAATTCAATCTTGTAACATATTGTAAGAAATTATTTCTTCCACCGAAGAGAATTAACAAGGGCACTATGTAACCAACGACAATTCCTGTTCTGTCAGCAATATATCTTGCCAACTGACCCGAATCACTTTTGAATTGGGTAGAATTAGGAATGACTTTAAGCTGGGCTCCACAGCATGCGATAGTTAATAAAAGAAAAAGCACCATGATAATGGTCTCCATTCTAGATGGAACCAAGCAGTCAAAGAACCCTAATTTTTGCTCCAGGACCTTCTTTTTATGAACAGCTGCACTTAAACTAATATACTTTCTGTATAAGTTAGAACCTTTACCGGAGAACTTTTTACCGAATCCCAATCTGATAGACCAGTTAACAATACCAGTAATAAGGAGCATGAGAGCCCAAAATCCGATTAAACCCATTCCATAGAACATGGATAAATTGTAATTTTTCATATACATTTGGGCACTTTCTTTGAAATGCAAGATCTTCTTGGTTGAAAGCTTAACAGGGAAGTCAATAACTTCAGTTTTATTGAATCCTTCGATAGTTTTGACATCTTTCTGCTCAGGCAATAACTTATTATATCTCTCCCAAAAGGTTTCATTCGTCATTGAAACACCAGCCTCATTACAATACTCTATAAATGCAGCTATAATAGAATGATCAAAGCCTTGAACGTAGCAAGATGCAAATGTTGAGAACGCAGCATCCTTCTTACAAATACATGCTGGCTTAGGACCCTTTTTCCCTGCTGAAGCACAAGGAGCAGCAACAGTTTTGATATATGAAACGCAAGCAGAGGAAGCAATGTCAAAATCAGAATACCTCTTTGGAGCTTTTCCACCAAGAACTATAGGGATTAATGCAAAGCTTAGTAGGAAGGATAACTTCATTTTTATTATTAATGATTTCTCAGTTATCTAAAACCTTGGCTAGCTAGTACCTTCTTACAAAAATGCACCATCTTGGTACTCTCTTGCCTATTTATACGGCTGGTATCATAGTCCATGGTAGATGAATTTGATAAAAAATGATTGAAAAAATAAAAATTAAGTTTGTGTCTCAAGAGTACGGCAACAGATGAAAAAAGAAACCAAATAGGAATTTGACGAAAAAGGAAACCTAAATCAGCCAATATCCATTCTTCAAAGGTTTTTTCTTGTATTGATCTAAGAGGTGATTCGCTTTAATTTTTTTGGTTCTATTTTCTTTTATTTTTTTCAATAACGAGATATCGAAACCCTGTAGTGCTCCTAATTTGTAATATTATTGGATCAGATAATTGTCCATGCTATAGAACTTTCAAAATAATTTCGGGCGTTTGTTCACTTATTCCGGGCTGCTCTGGCATCTATCTCAAAGAAAAAATTTATCAATAAAATCAGCTGCAATGTCTTGTGTCACTCCATGCGCCTGCATACACTAAGAGTTAACAATTATTCCAGGCCGAAAAAACTTTCGGTAACGGGAAATAGCCCTTCTTAGGTAAAAAGTGCGACATCTCTTGTAACACAAGAAAAGGAGGCTCCATTGTCTGATCTGTTTGATAATACGTTACTATTGGTAAGCTTAAGCATGGAGTAGAACTGACATGACAGAGATGACATAAAAAGAAATTGAAGGACAAGAAAAATATAGTAAAACAAAAAAGGGGTGTGATGGAATCTTTTGGTGAGACTATAACTCCTTACGCATACTCATGAACCGCCGCAAAATACCTGTAGCGAATAGAGAGGAAGTAAAACGGCTTGATATTCATTCATTCCTATTTGACTATGCTAGAAAATACCCTGGTTACCAAGACATCTTTCAATGGGTACATGATTGCACCCATTACTCATGGCTTGGTAAGTCGACTTGATTAGTCTCTATTGGCTTGATTAGTCTCTATTGACCTTATACTTCCAATCTGGAGACTGCAAATTCCCCTTTCCAAAGATCATCTTCTTTTTTGAACGATCTATTTTTTTAAAGTGCATTTACTGATCAACCTTCCTTTCCGCATGTGTAGTCCGATGCGGTGATTGGACAAATCTGATTGGGCTTATATACATCAACTAAATTTGACAAATGACTAGGTCCGACATTTTTTTCAAATAACTGTTTTCTCAAGAACCTTATTGACTTGAAATTAAGGTAATGGCTCAATCCCTACTTCCAACATAAACTTCCGGGGCTACCTAATACTCATCGTAGTCAACATTCTCCATCACTAGTTGTACAATAAGCATGTGAGGTTTGATGGAATTGATAGTGGTTAATGTCTTGGCATGCCAGCAACGATGTAACAAGGGCATCGTATCCAATAATTCTGGGCGTTAAAAATAGATTAGTTATCTGGCAGTGGTTTGCAGCCTTGGCAAACAAGTACCTCTGTCTGTTGCATTTCGATTAAGTTGTTTGGATATCGGGAGAAGGCCACCCTTACCTTATTCGTTTTATTGCACAATAGACGACGATTTAGTAGACTCGCTATTGGCTGCAATAATAGCTATTTTTGTTGGAGCCTTGAGTTTTGTGAGAACTTTCTAGCAGAATAAGGCAATGTAACGGATTTATAAATAATTTGAGGTGCATCAAATTTTCTTGTCCAGCTTAGCAAAAAGACAGACTACTCACTGTTATTGGATACCCCTAACTGGCTGATTTGTCGAAATAACCCTTCGAACTGTCATTAGGCGAGTTTTTCATGTGACTGCTTATCTATGAGAACCGTATTACAGCTTCAATGCACTTGGGACAATCTGCAAATACTCTAAAATTCAATTAGTCTTATTGTTTCTCACTATTTGATGAGCCCTTGGCACAAGGGTATTAAGTTCTGCTCCCGTTATCTGATCCGACAGGCTTGACTAGATTCACTTGATTTGATGAGTATCGTTTTATAGTTTCTAAACTACCGTTTGTAGCTCTGCTACCAAAAAAGTTGCCGGTGCTTCCTTAAACACCAGCCCATTAGCTTCGGCTCAACGCTGAATAGCATTGAAGTGGAAACATAGCTTTTGGTCGGTCTTTGGTAGGTATTTGGAGATGGTACTTCAAAGCTTACAGCACCAGAAGGATCTTGGATTATATAAGTTATGATATCATTTCTCGATTCAAAAGTCTCATCTTTATACTAATCAGAAAACGGTTTGTTTGTTTCAATATTTGGGTACTACAAGTGGCTAGTTTCTGAAAAGAAAGTGAGTGTATGAGCGGAATACACTTTGGAAAAAGTGCCTTTTACAAAGCTTCGTCTCGAACATTACTGATATTACTACTATTTAAGAAGATATATAAGACATGGGGAAACAGATTAGTAGGGAAATTCGCTTTCCCGTTGAAACAATTCAATTTAGATCATTAAATACCATCTAGTATCCTTCTTTTGAGAGAGAAGCCCGATTCTTTTATCGAAAAAATTGTTTTTTTTTTTAAGTTTAGCCTCTTATATTTCTAAACAATCCTGAACATATATATATAAGAGATTTGATGATATCAGGAGAAAACCCACCATGGGTAAAAGCCTGAATTCCAGTAAACCGATTAATACTTTTGCTGTACGGGTCTTTTGTACTGACAATTTCGTGTTGGTGTCTTTCATACGGTCTTTCTAAGTAGAAAGTAGCGCAGTGGCGCAGTGGAAGCGCGCAGGGCTCATAACCCTGAGGTCCCAGGATCGAGACCTGGCTGCGCTAGATTATTCTACTTTCACTTTTTTTTTCCAACTTGCTGCAAACCATATACGCTAAAAATCGGTTAAACACTCATATATTCACTGGAAGCCTATACAATTAGTGCGATCAACGCTCATCCCAGAACTTTCTCAACGTCTCTCCTGCTTTTCTATATATCTCAACGTCTTCTTCGCTTACAACAGGGAAGTGTCTACCAGTAATCTGCGATTCGTCCTCGAGTTTACCAAGACTTACCAAGCCCTTTAAATATTTGATTGCATCATCCACTCCAATGGTATGATAAGCTCTAGAAACTCCTTTATTTCTGAATCTCTCTTTAATCCAGTCAGATTGTTCATTTCTGCTTGGCAAAGGAACCTTACCTGCTAAGTACCTCACCAATAAAATAGTTTGATACTCGAATACTCTGAAAGAAATACCGTCAATAGGCACTCCAACAAAATTTATAAGAGGCTCATTCAACAAGAAAGTATGCTGGTATAAGTTTGGAATTATTATACCTTCTTTAGTCAATTCAACGTTATCCTGTTCAAATAAACGAGTTAAGAATGGGAATGAAAACTGATATCCAGTAGCATAAATCACACGGTCTGGGTTTTCAACTACACTTCCATCCTCAAATACAATTTTAAACCCATGATCAGTTAGCTGGTACTCTTTTATCACAGGTTTAGAGAAGATATTCGATTTATGAGAGAGCTTCCCGATTTTAACCAGATTTCTTATAGATTGGTAGACCTCAGTAGCAGTATCAGCAATAAACTTTGATAAATCTGCACCCGAGGCTCTAGATCCTACGATAACTACCTTTTTATCCTGATAACCACGATTGTTTCTGTAGAATTTGGCGTGCTCGACTACCTTTGGAAACTTTTCCTGAACAGCATCCAAACCTTTGACAAATGGTATAAATGGCACGTTGTAATGACCAACTGAAACAACAACGGAGTCAAATACTTGTTGATACCAAATGTCCTCAGAGTCGTTCAAACTTTGTCTCAAGGTCAACTTGAATTGATAAGGAATTCTCTTCCCCGGTTTTGGGATTCTCTCCACATCTTCCACCGATGTATTGAAGTTTAATTTCACTTTTTCATCGTTTTCATTTCTTCTAATATAGGCATCAATATATTTCTTCACTATTAGGCCATCGACGTACTTTTTCTGTTCAGGATCAGTCACTCCGGGAACGTCCCAATGGTTGCTATCACTGTAAGTCATCATTTTTTCAATGATATTAGTTTTGATCCCCTCATACGAAGGGGTCTTCACAAATCGTTCCTGGGTTGGTTTGGGGAGTACTATTTCGCTATTGCTAGTTTCATGAAATGGGTTGGATAAGGGAGGGTCTGTCTTAACATGAGTATAACCTGGTTTCAAAATGTGGTTAGGTGTTTCAATTGTCTCTTTATCAAGGCACCATGCACCTCCTAGTTCATGTCTTCTCTCAAATAATGTAATGGACCTAAAATGGCGTTCCTTGAGTAAAGAATCAAGCACTATGGCCCCTGAGGCTCCTCCCCCGATAATGGCAACTGACTCTATTTGATCCTTGTCGATGTTGACTGGGCTCTCATCAGGAAGTGTTCTGGATGGCATATTAATAGTGAACTATACTGGTTTTTTTGCCAATAGGGGGGCTACCGATATATATAGAAACGAAACTACTGTGGAGCAGTGAATCACATCATTAACGAACCACCATCCATTTTTTCCTTATTAAGTGCACTACAAAGTAAACTGTGGATTGATACCTTTTTTTTGCAATCGGTGCCACAACTCGCATTTTTCAGGGAAATTTGCAGTAAACTGCGATATCAGACAAACAGCCCATTTAAAAACCGATTAGACACATCCAGATAATTGATAAGGTCACATACCTCTTACGGAGTTCTTTGTGAAGGTTCGTGATAGTTTTAAGCAGGCATCGATCTTGTGTTCCATCAGAAGACTCTCTTATTACTATAACCTGCCACATGGTAGCTCTAAAGACAAAGCTATACCAAAGATATCAGCTTTAGAAGGTCGAGTGAGTATGTGCCTAGTATGGACCTGACTTTTCACAAGCGTGAGCCTGATTTTGGGATAGTATATACTGCCAAGTATGTTCTACAATAGGCACGCATGTACCTGTCAAAATTGATCCGGTGGTGGTTTTTCCGATTCAATCAAAACTTATTGCATCTTTCCATCTTCCAGCTCCCTTCCCCGCTGTCTCTTATTCTTCCTCATCTACGCGTCCTTATTTCTTCTTCTATACATACGTTCTTTTATGTTTTCGCCTAAGTTTGGTAATCGACCACGTGCACCAATAAATTTTAGTGGCACTTTTTTTGCAGGCGAGCTGCGATCTGAGATGAGATGTTCAACAGTGGAGAGAGAGTCTTATATAAAACCAGCACCAGTTCACAATACTTCACTTTCTTTTCTATATTTTTTTTTCCATATTCCCGCGTAATTGATTGAAGAAGAAATGTCAGGTCAGAAGAAAGTGGATTTGAATGAACCTTTGGACGTTGAGGCCAAACCCACCCTCAATAAAACCAACTTAACTCCTGAATTATCAGAAGGTGCGATTACTTTACACGGGGATTTCTACAGACAACAACAAAGTCAATGTAATAGATACATCTTTTGGCACCCATTTTCATTATTTGTGTTGATTACGGCTTCGTCCATTTACTTCGTGTATTTGGCTTATGATTTAATTGCCATCTCGGATGACGTTTTTGAATTTATCAGACTCTTAATGAGAAATAAGCTGATTATAGTGAGTGTCTTCCCTTGTTTAACCCTTTTATTTGCTTGTATTGGATTATCAGCTTTCTTGGTTAGTGATGAATTCAGAGTTATTAGCGACAAATTGATGAATCCTTCTTATGTGGACCAATTGTTCGGATTTGACTTGGCCAAGTACTCTAAGTTAACTAATGAAGATAACACTCGTCAATTCACTCCTAAAGAATTGAAATTCTTGAATGATAGCTCGAAAAACTCCCATTTGATCATCTACCGTGATTCTCCCATTGCGGTTATAACCGTCAAACCTTTACTTGATAACTCTACGGAATCCAACTTCTTTGTGAAAATTACTGGTATCAATGTTAGAAAAGTGTTCGCTAAAGTTGATTTTGAAACTTTATTAATTGAATGGGCATTACTTAGAAGTAGGGAAATTATGCAAGAATATTTGAAATCTAAAAAAATTACTAAAAACGAAGGTTGCAAGCTCAATATTTTGATTGAAAGTTATTCGTTTAATAAAGGTTTAAACAAAATCTTGAAATCCTTATCTTTTGGTTTGGTCAAGGAAGATCTAGAATTGAATCCATTCGCTCAAACCAATGAAAAATTAATTAGTTTCATCACCACTAGATCAGTCACCAAGTTCTTTGGCGTTAAAAGACAAACTTATGGCTTGACCTTACTCACCAAAAATGAAGATGAAGACATCTTGTTACAAACTGGTAAAGAATTTAATTCTGGTTCCTCGAAAGCCTCTACCAAAGTCACTAAAAGGAGAAAGTAGACATTGTAAATATTAAATAGGACCCTGAATAAACTTTCACCTTTAGGTACTGTGTCTAATCAAGCAACCCAGTCGGTTTGGATTTAGCCTTTTGTTTCTGGACTCTATAAACAATGAAGCCTATCCAGCCTAATAAACCAATAAGAGCAAGTACTAAAACTACCTTAACACCATAAATGATTCTTTTAATGGTTCTCTTAAACAAATTTGACTCGGAGTCACCATACTTTTTCAACCTTAATTCACGTTCTCTTTGTTTAATTCTTCTTTCTGAGTTCTTGAGTCTTCTCAATGATTTACGACTTTCTCCCTTGGATTTTTTCTTCAAAGCACGATGTCTTCCTCCACCCTTCTTTTCTGACTCAGAATCCTCCGTTTGTTGCTGGATAAATGTCTCCAACTGTTCAATAGACTCAATGAATGATGAATCCGTTTCTTCGGAGTTCGGGTTGTATAATGCGAAGATTTTGTTTTCTATTATATCGACGTTTTCACTTAAATCCCCTGTTTCAGCAGTAAATCCTAAATATTTTACTAGAGGTAAATTGATATTTGTCAATGTAACACAGTTGGTCCAATTCTCATCCAAACCATTGAAATTGAAGTCTAATGAAAGGTACCCATCTTTGACGTAAACAATTCTGGCTTTGGAATACCCATTAGAAGGATTTAATACGTTTCTAGCATTACATCCTGCTAATCTGGTTTCGTATCCATCAGTTGACTTCTTATACTCGGTATTTCCATCTCCTAGCATTAGATTTACATACGGGAAATGGCCTTTTCTACCATTCTTATAAGTATCAACCATTATACCTAATCCTTTGAAGAAATTTTTGGCGCCAAAGACATCACCAATCTCTGATTTCTCATTCAAAAACCAAATAGCAAAGCCATCACCAACCAACCCTTTTTTTGATTTGGAGTGGATATGGAAAGTTAATTCCATTTCAAAAGACTCTGCTTGGATCGGGAACTTATTGAAGATATTACCTACTTGATGTTGACTATCGGATGTTAATCTTATGTATTCATTATTTTGGATGATGGTATTACCTGTTATATCCCAATTAACGGATTTCAATGTTTTGGGATCCAAATATGGCTTTTTTAGCCCCTGACTGGTAAGTTCGACCTTTCGAATGCTAACGGTGTTTTCATCCTTATTTTGTAAGATTGAGTTCAATTCTTCTGGGGTATATGAATCCAGCGAAGACGAAAAGAATTTAAAGTACACTAACCATAGTAACAACACGGCTATGGTAAGTTGAAGTATTCTTTTCTTCAGGGCCAACGAATTAACTGCCATGATCTGACGAAGAAGAGATCAGTGACTTTGTTGAGAACGGTGAAGTTGGGTGAAAAAATTACGAAAAAAGAGGGTTTTGGCTGAAAAATCCAATTGCGAACCCGCTAAATACAAATGAAAGACGAAAGAAAAAGTTACTAAAAATACTTGTTACCTAAAATTTACAACGATGATCACCTCATAAAGTTTTGATATCTGAATGTGAATTACCTATAAAATCATATGTGGAAATAAAATACAAGAAATGAAATTTGTTCTATTTACCGAAAACAACGGTACGAATTGCAGAAAAGAAGTTCTCTTTCTTTTCACCCTTTAATTCACTTAAAAGACGGTCGTAGTATTGGGGGTTACCCTTTGGTTTCAAGAGTTTGTCGTCGAGTTTGTAGTAGTTTTTATACTTGTCGTTAACCAAGTCTCTGAGTGATATATATTGAAGCTTCAAATCTTTCTCTGGAATTGATTCGATGACTTCGGGGTTTTCGAATCTTTCAAGCTGGATGTCCTTGAATGAAGCATAGTGCTTGATTCTATCCTTGGGCAAAGTTCTTAATAAGTCTACGATCTTCTTGCTTATATCCGTGCTAGCAGTTTTAGTGGACATTTTGTTTGTATGATAGATAGAAGGAGATCGAGTCTGTTGGCGAAGATGATGTCTTTTTCTCTAACGGCTAAAAGTCTCACTAACGTGCAAATATCTAACCTGCAATTTTGAGCAATGCAAGCATACATTGTGTAACCTGCAGATCGCCCACCACCCGTACGATTGAAAATACATCGAATGCTGCATTTTCCAATTTTTTTTTTCACACGTCTTCTTCTCCTTCTTCTTGGTATATCAATTGATTTGTCCAGCTCTCACCATGGCCAAATATCCTTGTCCAAGAGTAATTTTCGTTCGTCACGGACAAACAGAATGGTCCAAAACCGGTCAACACACGTCCACTACCGAATTACCGTTGACAGAATTCGGAGTGAAGCAAATGACAAATACGGGGAAACATTTAATTGGCAGTAGTCCGTTTCAAGTCATCAAGCCGGCTAACTTGAAATACATTTTCGCATCTCCTCGTCTAAGAGCTAGACAAACCGTCAATTTGCTCATCCAAGATATAGATGACTACACTAGAACCAACATCCCAATTAACGTCACGGAGGACATCCGTGAATGGGAATATGGTGATTATGAAGGATTATTGACACAGCAGATCATTGATTTAAGAAAGTCAAGAGGTTTAGATGCTAACTTACCTGCCGGTGAAACCTGGAACATCTGGAGAGATGGCTGTGAAAACGGGGAAGTCCATAGCCAAGTGAAAGAAAGACTAGACAAGTTCATTGCGGAAATAAAGGATCTTCACAAGATAGCTCTCGAGAAAAAAGAAGCTTGCGATATCATTGTTGTAGGACATGGTCATATTTTAAGATGTCTTACTGCCAGATGGATTGGAAGAGAGCTTCTGCAAAACCCTCAATTCATGTTGGATGCCGGAGGAGTGGGTGTCTTGAGCTACCAGCATCACAACATCAACGAACCCGCCTTGTACTTGGCCGGAGCCTTCAGCGTCCCTGTTGAAGAACAAGGTGAAGATTTATAGGTGCACGGGTTTGTGCTTTTCGATAAGCCTACCCTATGGTGCATGGGTCTACTTCTCGCCTGACCTTATCACGACATTTTTGCCGTTTATCGGTTTCTTTATAAATAACTCTTTCTTATAGTCACACCACAATCAACATTAGTTATGGGATTGACACTAGCAGACTTGGGCGAGGACTTAATAGGAAGGGAACTAGCAGTGCATTTGTCACCCAATGACATTTTTTCACTATCGTTAACCAACCATCAGCTTCGTAGCTATTTAACATCTAATGACGTTTATCACTTGCTTTATATCAAAAAATTCGGAACCACCAAACCAACTCCATTGAACTTGGAGGAATACAACTGGAAAGGTTTGTTTGAATTGAGGTCATCATCAAAGGTTCGTTTCTACACCTGGGGATCATCAGCATTGGGAAGATTGGGGTACTTAATTAGTGAGATTTCCAGTACCAACGTTCAAATGGGCCATTTTGCTAAACATGTCCACACTCCGAGTAATGTATCCAATTTCAATGATTTCCTTATCAACGATATTTCAGCAGGAGGCTTCAGCTTCCAGATTTTAATGAACAATGGTGATTTATACCACACAGGAGCAGGTTGGACGAGAAGTGGCCCCCATAACTATTCTTCTCCCGGTCCGTATCATGTTCAAGACTATCGTCCAAAGTTTTCCCAAGCATTATCTCATCTTAATATGCCATTTACTGCGAATGTTCCTCCCAGAAGAATGCTTCCTAGATTTCCTCACCGAACCCCGGTACCGGTAGGTAATGAAGATATCGCCCAACCACCTAATATGCATATACTTCCGGTACCAGGTCCTCGAATCACCAATCCAAATTTGACACTTCCACCTGAACAGATGACTTTTCCAGAGGAACTCAGGGGAGGTTTTTCAACAGCAGTTGAACATAAGGAGGTGAAGGAGTCGAGTTTTATCACCAAATTGAATTTGCCTGAGGCCACTAGTGAGGACACAAGAATTATTTCCGTTTCAAGTGGACGTGAACATTTCATTGCCCTTGATAATAACAGTCAAATCTACACTTGGGACTCTGGAAATGTCGATAAAACGGGAGTTAAGTTATTGTTCAAAGACTTGAAAATAGACAATTCAGTGAACTATGTGACAAAGATATCAGCAGGATGGAACTTATCCGCCTGTCATATAAATCGAGTTGGTATAATTATCTGGTACAATAGAAAACCGGTTACGAAAGAGTCGAATGAAAATGGGACCATGGAATCAGAAGCTTATTACATTAAAGTACCCTATACTAAAAAAATAATTGACTTTATTGCATTGAATGACTTTATTTTATACATTAATGAGGATGGGAAGTTATTCCGTTTCAATCTTTGGGCAGAAGGCTATGCCAATGGAGAAATCGATTCTCTTTTAATTGAAGATTCGATTGAAATCAACAAATTCAACCAATGGCTAATCGACTACAATAATCGTTTTGGCGGTAAAAACGCACTGTACACCAAATTGAGTGGCTGCTTCAATAATTTTGCAATATTCACCAATGATGGTAATGTTTTATTAGGAAACAAGGACATTGCACAGTTTTATTACGAGGGTAATGAAGAAGATCAGCCAGAGAAGTACGATCCCATCATCATTGACGAATTACAGAATCAGCATATAATCCACGTCGTAATGGGAGACTACCATTATATGGCCCTCACTGATAAAGGAGAACTATTGAGCTGGGGAATGGAATCTGGTGAGTGTGGATGCTTAGGGTTGGGGGCGAAGGATGACGTCATCAAAGGTCATCCGGACTTACAGATTGAGGATTTGGGAGTAAGAAAGGGCATGAGGGTCAATAAACCTTGCCTTGTTAAAGAGCCCAACAATTCGCTGGAGAATGGTAGATGGATGGCTATCGCTGCTGCCGGTTGGCATTCTGCAGGTTTATACCTCCCGCTGACATAGCCACTATGTAAAGGTGTATAGTAAATTTTTTTATTTTCGTTCACATTTTCCCTCTCGTATAAGCTCTATGTAAACCTATGTACTAATTTACATCTCTCCGCTATCGTATAGCCCATTCCTTATCTTCGTCTAAGTAAGCGTTTTTTTGCATCATTTTACCGAGTAGGCCGGGTAATAGAGCCGTCTTTTTTCTGGTGAGAAAAAAAAATGTAAAGGCGAGTGACTACTTTTTTGATGATGTTTTTCCTGGCGATCGAATAGAAAGGAAGGCGTAGTAAAAAAAAAACAGAAGAGAAATATAAACTAACGATCTTTTCTTATAAATAACCAATTCATCACAGGAACTCGACTCTCATCAAACAGTTGAATTTCATCAATACTCATTTGTATACACGTCCATCAATCACGTTTACAAAAGCACCAATGACAAACACAACCCCAAAATCGAAGTCTGAAGGACAATTTGAATCCGAGACCCATTTAACCCCATCTCCATCACATCACGCTACCGTCAGCACCACCAGAAAGAGAAGATCATCATCAATAATTCAACATCTTGAACCAGATAATATAGAAACCAAGATCGATCAATCGTTAAATCCAAATGTTAATGCCAATTGGGTTCATTCTAAAGGAGCATGGGTGATTCATATTGTTTTAATCTTATTCTTGAAGATTTTCTTCGATTTCATTTCCGTTCTAGATAATGATTGGAAATGGACTTTGACAAATTTAACTTATAACATCGGATCATATATAATGTTTCATCAAGTTAAAGGTACACCTTTTGAATTCAATTCAGGTGCATATGATAACTTAACTATGTGGGAGCAAATCGATAACGGTGATCAATACACTCCTACCAAAAAATTTTTGATGCTGGTACCAATTGGCTTATTCTTGATTAGTACCCACTACTCAAACTATAATTTGAATTTGTTTATTTTAAACGGTGTTAGTTGCTTGTGTGTGGTAATTCCGAAGTTAGCCATTTCCCACAGACTTAGAGTTACGTTATATTGATATCCCATTGGCTCCTTCACCTTCTCCAAAGAGGGGCTTAAAAGACTCTGATGGAGGTCATCAGAGATGACAGTATGTTGGTAACCCGCAGATTTCGATTTCAAAAAGTCTAAATTAGGGTT